>ML779758.1:910783-957931 GCA_009831015.1 Picea engelmannii | reverse complement strand
GAAAATGAAATTTAATGGGAATGTGCTTTGTTTTGGAATGCATAACAGGATTTTTAGAAATACTAATTGCACTGGTATTATCACAGAAGATAGGTATAGGTTCATTATAATGAATATGTATATCTTCTAGCATATGTTTCATCTATAGAACCTGAGTGCAACAAGTTGTAGCTACAATGTATTGTGCTTCAATAGTAGACATAGACACTACTGATTTTTTTTTTACTTGACCAGCTTACAAGACATCCTCCAAGAAAAAATGTTGCTCCACTAGTACTCTTCCTGTCATCAACACAACCTTCCAAATCAACATCAGTGAAAGCATATAAATCAATTTGATTACCTGTAGGATACCATAAACCATCTCTGTTGTCCCCTTAAGATATTTGAAAATTATTTTGACTACAAGTAGATGAGAAGTTTTTGGTGAAGCCTTAAACCTGCCAACTTGACAAACTGCATGCATAATATCAGGTCATGTAGCTGTAGCATAAAGAAGACTACCAATCATAGATCTGTATAGTGTTTGATCAACATCTTTAGTATCATCAAACTTACTTAATTTACAACCAGTAACCATGGGAGTGCCAACTGGTTTAGAATCTTCCATCTGAAATTTCTTAAGCATTTCATTGATATACTTGGTTTGAGAAATGGAAATACCTTTATCAGATTTAGTAATTTGCAAGCCTAAGAAAAACTTCATTTCTCCTAGCATGGACATCTCAAACTCTTTTAGGATACTTTCAACAAACTATTTACTGAGCCTATTATCATCACTACCAAAAATGATATCATCTACATATATCTCAACAATGATCAAGCTATCGTTTTCTTCTTTAATATATAGATTACTATCAATGTTACCTTTCCTGAATCCTTGATGCCTCAAGTAATTGTCAAGTATGGAATACCAAGCCCTTGGTGCTTGCTTTAGGGCATACAATGCCTTTTTCAACCTGTAAACATACTATTCTTCTTCTTGTACCTGAAAACCATCTAGTTGTTCCATATATACTTCTTCCTCTAAATCATCATGCAAAAATGCAGAATTTACATCCAATTGGTAAACTTTATTGTGTTTAGAACTGACATAAGCTAGAATCAGTCTAATGGATTCCATTCTTGCAACAAGATCAAAAGTTTCTCCAAAAACTATTCCTTCTACCTATGCATACCCTTTATAGACCAATCTAGCCTTGTTTCTAGTTATTTTACCTACATCATCCATCTTATTTCTGAAAACCCATTTAGCCCCTATGACTTTCTTCTTCAAAAGTATAGGAACCAATTCCCATGTCTTATTCTTTTCTATTTAACTGAGTTCTTCATTCATTTCTTTCATCTAGTACTAATATTTAATTGCTTCTTCAATATTTTTGGGTTCAATCAGAGAAAGTAAAGATACTTGTTCTTGAGTTGAGGTGGATTCTTGCCTTCTACTTCTTGTTCCAACACCTGCATTTATGTCACCAAATATCTGTTCTTCGGGGTGATTTTTCTGTATCCTCTTGCTTGGAGTCATTGATGGAGTCATGCTTTTGGATGGAGTTGTTCTTTGTGTCAAAGTAGGAATTAATTGTTCACTATCAACAGCCTTAGTTTCTTCTATTTCACTTACCCCATCATTCATTTTATGCTTGTCATCTATCTCATATATTTGATGATTCTTTTGTTTAGATTTAGACTTCAAAAATGAGGACTCATCAAATTTCACATCTATGGCTTCAACTATTTTGTTCAATCTGAATTTGTAACATTTATAAGATTTCCTTGAACATGAATACCCAACTAAAATACCTTCATATGTTCTAGATTTCAACTTACCCAAATGCTTGTCAACTCTTTTGATATAACATTTACTGCCAAAAATTCTGAAATGTTTAACTCTAGCTGGTCTGCCTTTCCATAATTGATAGGGTGTCTTAAAATGATTGTTTCTCAGCAAGCTTCTATTCAAAATGTGAACAACAGTATGAACAACTTGAGGCCATAGTATATTACTTAGCTTATATTCATTGAGCATAGTTCTAGCCATCTCCATAACAATCCTATTTTTTCTTTCAACCACTCCATTTTGTTGAGGTGTTTCAGTAACAGAAAAATGTCTTCTTATCCCATTTTCATCACAGTATATGTTGAATTTTTTAGACACAAATTCCCCTCCATTATCTGATCTTAGACATTTAATTTTCATGTCACATTCATTTTCATTTGACTCCTTGAAGGTTTGAAAATAGTTAAAAGTTTCGGATTTCTTTTTCAATAAAAACATCCATGTTATTCTAGTAACATCATCCACAAATAGTAGAAAATATATTTCTCCTTTTAACCCTATTGTTCTCATAGGTCCACAAACATCAACATGTACTATTTCCAATGGTTTATTTGTTGAATGTTCTTTGGTTTTGAATTTAACTCTAGTTTTCTTACCATGTTGACATTTCTTGCAGACAGAACTTGAAACATTATTTATGATACGTAAATATCTTATTTATTCCCTTTTATTCAACTGAATCAGATTTTCCAATGATAGCAAGGATTCAGTGTTACAATCATATTCCTTATATTGGAACTCATTTTCCAATTTGCAACTACCTTATTTGAGAACTCTCGCTCTTCTAGATTTATCATGATTGAAAAACAATCCCATTTTCCATTGCCCATTGTGGCTGCCTATCCTTACCAAGTTGTCATTAGAAAACCCTAAGTTTGGAGAAAATTCAGGAGAGGACCCCTCCATGAACATCATAAAATACCATATTTGGTGCTCGTCCAAATCATTCATTGACGATAGCCTTTGATTGCATCTTTTCCAAGGAACTTTGACTGGACGAATCACTAAATGGTATGTAGAACTAAAAGGTGCTTCCTATGAAAATTTTACCAACTTGTCCATGACATTCATAACACATTTCCAATTACCCATTATGTACAAGTCTAGGAACGAATTCCAAACATATTTGCATCAAGACGCCTCCATGCATATTTTTTTATCATATTCATGACTGGAGACAATGAGGTAGGCTCATCAAGGCTATGATTCCTAAATAATTCCTTATGGATTGGTTTATAAGGTCTTTACTCCCTACCATATCCAAGGATGTCACCATGGAAGGGGAAGACACAGAGGAACAAGATATCTTGTATTCCCAACATCTAAAATTGATTTATTCTCAGTCTTTCATTCCATATGATATTATCCTACATGCATTAGGGTCATCCATGGATCCATACCAACCAACCCCATGCCCCCATGATGATGGTGTGGTGGGTTATGTTTCTAGTATCTATGTGGGGTATTTGGTTGGAAAATTCAGTTAAATTAATATCACATCACACCAATCTACTCCTACACCCACCTTTTAGATGACTATGAGTATCAATAAAACCTCTAAGGTGAATTTGTTGCAATCCACACAATAAAATAATCCTCGACAACAAAGAGGAAAGAATAGAAAGAAAAAAAGAATTGTTAAAATTTTGGTATGCTCATTTAACCATAGAAAATTTCACATCATTGTCACCCAACCATAGGCATTCAAATTTGCCACCCCTGAGCACACTAACCTTTTCTTAGATAGAATTATTTTGCCAAGTCCACACTAGAATGAATAAATAAAACCTAACCTAAAACACCACCATTGTAGAAAAAACACAATATCAAGAGAACATTCCTCTACTAATAGAAGTGAACCTTTACCAAGATAAGAACAAAAGAGAGATACCATAAAGACTAAGAATGCTCCACAACAATTTTTGCACTACTCTCTCCAGACTTGTGCCTCTTCCTGTTGCAGCTACAACTCCTTAGACTTGTGCATTCGTTGTGTGGGTGAGTGAGAGTGACCAAATGAGCTAAGTCACCTCCTTATTTATACTATCCTGTCCAAGTGACTTTTCCAGGTGGGGACGATTTTTCTTTCTATTTTTTTCTATTTCTTTATTATTATTCTCCTTGGGAGGAATTATATTCTAGGGTTTCCACACATTTTTTTAATGGTTTTCTTACTTTTGGAATATTCTATTCTAAGTAAAAAGGTTAGAATTGGAGGTTAATACCTCCCACAGCTACCAAAACATCAACACTCCTTCTTATCTAGGGAGGTATTAACTAAGATGTTCTTCATGTAATGTTCTCAAACAAACACATCCATCTCACATAGCATGGGTAAGACTCACATGGTCTTGGAGAACATTCTACATGTAGCATCACAATAGCCACACAAGATATCTCATGATTAAACAAATCATGTATCAAGTAGAATGGCCACATAGGCCATCTCATGATCAAAAAAATCATGTTACAAGTATCATCATCATAACTACACATGCTATGTCATAGTCACACACATAGAATATCTGATGGTCATGTCACAGGCGTGCATCTGGGGTCTCATCATCCTTTTGGAATTTATGTCATCAAGAGAATTTATCTAGTTAATATATAACTAGGAAACTCACCATATCACATAGAGTAAGGTATCTAGTTCATATAGAACTAGTAACCTTGCCAACTCACACAAAATATGGTAGCTAGTTCATACAAAACTAGTAACTCCCCACCTCACACATAATATGACATCTAGTTCATACAAAAATAGTAACTCACTAGATCACACATAATATGGCATCTAGTTCATACGAAGCTAGTAACTCACCAACTCACACTTAATCTGGCATCTATTTCATACATAACTAGTAACTCGTCAGCTCACACAAAATCTGGCATCTAGTTCATACAAAACTAGTAACCTTTGGTTGGCATACTAGGAAACCAGTCCACAGTGACCATGAATCTAATCACAAGGATTAGTGTTATAACCCTAAATTGCACCAGACATGCATACTTGGCATTAGGCCATCCTACTTTCTATCTTTGCAAATCCATCACTGAACAACTCTTCTAAAAACCATTGTTTTGAAGGTGTACACACCCTACACCACTATTTCCCATGTACAATGCTTGTTGCACCACTACATCCTTCGTACACTAAAAAAAAATTGCGAAAAAAGAAAATTGAAAAGGGATACAGGTTTCCAGTCCATTACTTAATCATTTGACCACCCATAGCCAATCCCCTCAAGTGTTACTATCTATTTTGGCCTATAACAGAAGGTGTTGGGGGGGCATTCCAAAAGGAGGCACGAGAGAATAGAAACTCTGCCCATTTTAATATTCCCCCTTTGCCCAAATATTTTGCAACCAAATTGTGAGTTTGAGCCAGAATTCCTTCTTCTCCCTTTGCAAACCCTTCCCATTTCCCTAGAGAGAACTAAAGAGGAGAAGAATGCGTGGAAGAAGTGAAGAGGAGCCTAGGACCGATTTCAAGTAGAAGTGTCGGTCTCATGTTGTAAATGATTTTTGTGAGATTAATATAAAGAAGTACTTTTTTCGTCCCGCCAAATGGCATCTTAAATCTTTATGATTTGTTTACATGTATTGGTTTTGATGTCTAACCCACCAATCCATATGTACAATGCATGCTTTTAGTTTCATTTTTGTCTTTTGGTGAATGCAGGTCAGCCTTGGAAGGAGACTTGTAGTTGGGAAACAACCAAGCACAAAGGGATTGACACTGGATGCAGAGTTTAAGGTATGCCCACCAGATCCCTATACTTTGTCCTTTATGTATGATTGTGGGGTAATGTTGGGATAATTGATAAAAAGTAGGAGACTTTAGATAGTTAGCTTTGCCTACACTTTATAACCCTCGTGTAGTCTGTAGAGGGGTTTTCCCACTATAGAAGAATTGGCAACCATAGTGGGGAAGCCTCTAGGGCCTTTGGGGATATTTATTTGGGTGCTTTTGAATCAGTTTACTCATTGTTTTTGAGTTTATGTAAGATTTTGTGTCTTTAAGGGATTATGGTATTCCATACCAGTACTCCCCGCCTGTTCTTGACTATTGGTTTTCACTTTTTTGAGAATTTGTAGAGGTGTATGCGACCTGTAGTTGTCCTGCATGTGTGCATAAGTGCCCTTCCTTTGGACAACCCGCATACATACGCATGCTGCTGAAGTCTCAGTAGTGTTCCTGTGTTGAGAATTTTGTTTTTGAAGAGGCCATCATCCTCTTCCTTGTCAGAAGTCACACTTCTCAAGGGTTTTCTTGATCTAGTCCTAGTCTCTGTTATAGTAGTCAATAGCCTAGGTCTTACCTCAACATAGCTTTATTTTCATCAAAATATTTCTTGTGTTTTCTTTATTACAGTTTTTAGGCAAGTGTGTGAGTCTGTTTTGATCTCCCTGCTTAGTATCGTTAGTGACTCCCTACAATCTGCGATTGGGCCTGAATTCATTTCTTGTTCTTGACTTGTCTTCATTTTTCCCTTTTTTTCTTTAGAAGAAAAGAAAATAATTCATTTTCAAATTTCTTTTTTTGAAGCATAAAACAATAATAATAATAATAAACTTTCATTTCTTTGTTTGGTAAAGTAGTTTAGGTTAGTTGCTTAATTTTCCAAGGAAAAATAAAGTTTTCTTAAGTTGTTTACTTGAATTCTTAGGACATTAAGTAGCTCATAGTCAAGTGAAATATTGTTTTAAGTTTTTCTTTTCAAATATCTGAGAAAAGTAGTTTCGAAATTTTTTGGTTAAAGAGTTTAAATTTGCAAATCTTTATTTGTGAAGAAGAAGTAGTCTGTTTTTAGTTTCATCTTATGCTCTTCTCTTTCATCTCTTAAAGAACATCACTAGTTTCACTTATGTTCCTTTTGACTTAATACTGCCACTAAAATTAACTCTTAATTAAAATTTATTAGACTTTGTGTTTGTAGGGTCCATCAATTTAGTCTAGGCTAGAGCCTTGATTTAGGATTGGAGAGGAAACTCTTCAAGGATACAAAAAAAAAACATAAGAGACTATTGTAGGGAGTACTTGAAAGTCCAGTAACCATGAAAGTTATCTGGGACCCCCCTCTAATACAGAGGCTAAACATGAGGTCGTGTGTGGAAAGGTAGTGGTGATAACCCCTCCAAAGCTGGACCAAGCGTAGTGGGGAACACATATAAAGGGCTTATCTTGGGATTTTGTTGATTCCATTTTCCACAGAGCTTCATGGGTCTCAAATCCATTCAAGGTCCTCAGTCAGCTTTTGGAACACTTGATTTTGATACCCTTGATAGGTTTCTGGATTGATACCCTTCTCATTGTTGTCCACCCGACTATCGATTGTACCCTCCTGGTGACTATTCATGCATTGGAAACCTAGTTTCCTTTATCTTAATGACTTACACAGGTGACTGTGGGGGTATACCATGGTACCTAGGGAAAACATCGGGCCACAATTTATAGAGTATAATCATAGGGTGCTTTCATATTCGAGTTTCACTTGCACCGGTAATTTTCTCTAGTGTTGGCTGGTGTAACTATTCTTCCAAATAGCTAGTCATCTTCTTGTCTTATCTCATAGGAGATTTTTCTAGTGTGTGTTGGGATTTAAAATGTTAATAGAAATCCCTAGTGTTTCATTGATCTTCTCACACCATGGATGATCAGGATTTCCATCGGTCATGAAGGCTTCTTGGCCTACCACCGGTTAATTTGGAGCCACCCCCGCCACTGCTAAGGTGAAGACTAGACCAACAAGCATCTTTAGAGGCGATCAGGCCATAGGAAACTGAGCTCGACCCACCTCTAAGAGGAGAAAATTTGATTCCAGAGGAACCAACCATTTTCAACCTCGGAGCAGAAGCTCTTGGTCCATATAAACCTCCGATCACTAATCTATCGACGCCCATTGTTGTACAGGTTAAACCTTACGAGCGTCAGGTAATGTCACAAGCAGTGATTGAGACAAATGCTGCTACTTATTCAGGGAATTCTCATACTCCCTCTACAATTGTCACCACAGGGGGTTTTTCTCCTCCTAAACAACCGTCGTCGGTCTGAACCACCATGGTCTTGACCACCTCTACCTCAGGAAATGGTTCGATTTTGTCTATGGTGGAGATCACTGTTCCTTTCACCCAGAGTGTGACACGTCCTCCGTTCTCATATGGGATGCTTGGCTTCGATATGAACTTTGTCCTTTCCTACTCCACTCTATAGACTTTAGGTCTGGGGGCAGGGATATCTAATTCTCCTCTGCAAGGATCCATGGGGGGAACTTCCACCCCCTATAACGCTTTCCCTTACGGAGGGGTTCATATACCTCCTTTGTCCCCTTCGCTTGGCAATGCTCACTAGCACTCCGTCGGGATGAACATAAACTATAGTTTATTTGGAGAAGGTAGTAAAGGACTTCCTTCTTATAGCATGTCGATAGGTTCAACACCGTTCTCTTTGTTCGACACGTTTGGTAACAACTCTTTCACATTAGATGTCATCTCATCTGGGGGAAACCTCGGTTATGGACAACAAAATATTATGCAAGGTATTATTATTTCATAGGGGTAAAAATTATATATTCTTCCTCACAAGGAATTTGGAATCTGTGGTAGGGATCAGTTCCCTTGTCAGGGATGCTTACTAGGGGAAACCCCTTCGATAGCCAATGGAACCCCTTTCAAGGGTCAACACCTATGCTTGTCAGATTGATAGGGGGAAACCCTTCCCAAAATCCTTGGAATGCGATGCAAGCCCAACCCTTTACATCCTATTATGGGATTCAACCGATGAGGTCTCAATAAGCATATAATATGTATGCTCGTCATGGCCATGGTTATTACCAGAACACTGGCCAACAACCTAACTTTTCGTCACAACCTAGTGCCACCCAAACTCCAGGCTCATTTTTCCCTCATTATAATCAACAACCCAAATTACTGTGTCCGGCAACTCTACACTTGCCATACTTGACAAGGTTATTAAATGACCCCATTTTTCATGATCCGCATTGGCCTCCCATGCCAACCAAGTTTCCTTCCGAAAATTCCAAAGTTTGAAGATAAGCCTAATGAAGATCCAAGCGATCATGTGACTACCTTCCATTTATGGTGTTGGTCCAAATATTTGAGAGATGACTTTGTTCAATTGTGTTTGTTTGAATGCACTCTCATAGGGAGTGAAGATAAATGGCACATTGAGCTCGACTGCTCAATATTTTCTTCCTTCGGTGAATTGGAAATAGATTTCTTAAACCATTTCCAATTACCTGTGAGATACGACATTGACACTGAATTGTTGTCCAAATTTGTGCAGAAAAAGGTGGACCATATCTCAGATCACATACGATAATGGAGACATTGGAAGAGTTTGATAAAAGTACCAGTCCCTCTAGCATTCCTCCTTGAGTGGTTCCTTAAGTCTTTGGTACCCTAGTTATCTAAATACGTCGTAACCTCAGGGGTCTTTTCAGAAGAAGAAGTGATAATGAGAGCTCAACAGCTAGAGCTGATTTACTCTCAGTCTGGTTTACTTTACAAAGTTTTTCTAGACACACCGCGGTCAATACTTGACAAGACTAGACAAAGGTCAGGACCATATGTTGATGGTATTGTTGGTTCAGCATAAACAAATCCCATTGATCAGCTGTTGAATCAATTGCAACAATTGTCAATACCGCAGATAGTGGCCAGTTAGACCACCGGTTTGGCTGCTCCCCCTACTCAAACGTCGGATGTACATAGTATGCAATCGAAAGACCCGAAGGCCACCCAGTAGTCTGACAGAAAGAAGAAACAATGAAAGAAGGGTAAGGGAGATAAGAAACCTACCAATAATGCTGGCTGGGGAAACAAAAAAAATAAAAAGTCAAAGTATCTGTGTAATATTTTCACGAAAGACCATTCGATTCACTAATGCCCTCGGCTTGCGGAGGACCAGAAGTTATTGGCACAGAGGAAGCCTATTGTGTTAACCAACCCATTTCCAAATGGGAAAAATTTAACTCAAGCCTCTTTGAGTGCGGAAGGAGGCTGTCAGGGACCCCCTCTGTCTTCGAGTAATACATCATCTATGAATGTGTACATGATGAAAGGTAGTGTTGACATAACAAATAGGACATGAGACTATGGAATGCCAAACACCTCTAAGAAAGGTAAAGAAGCCGAAAAGCCATCTCTTCCTCTCCATATTGAGAATACATTGGGAGAAACAATGACACACATCCCAAAATGTGCATTCAAGAAAGATTCCCACAACCCAAATGCAAGGGTTTCCCATAACTATTGTTTGGTGGAGGATTTGTCTCAAACCCCTTGTACATTGTCTCCTTTGGAAGTCCTCCAGAGCTTCCCTTCCTAGATAAAGGCTTTGTTAGCTTCCTTAGGATCTGTTGAGACTTGTAATCTAGGAATGATCATGCTTTATACAATTGAATTAGAACCTCGTCTCCCTTACCATGTGGCATTTCAGATAGTAGTGGCTTACACCGTGAAAATTTTTACTCGGAACATTTTCCGCATGGTGGTTGATGAGGGTGCCTTGACATGCGTGAAGTCTTTGGCATGTTGGAAGGCCACTTTCAATAGTCATTTGTTCCAACCACATGGAATCATCCCCTCTTTCCCCATGCAGTTAGGGGGGAATACCGTGTGTAGTAAGGTTGAAGTGGTCGATGTGTCTCTCAACTACAATCTCTTGTTAGGAAGGATTTGGACCTATGCTATGCAAGCAATGGTCATGACAGTTTTTTGGGTCTTTTTGTTTCCACGCAAGGGCTAGATCATGGCCATTGATTAGTTATCCTTCTCCCGTCCTGACCTTCATCGGGTGTATCCATGGTCCCGATGATTGATAACCCTCATCCCTACATCGTCAACATAGGGGTTGGTTTGTTCCCACCTTTGATGGGTGCTTTTGATTACTGGCCTTTGACCGACAATGTCCATTACATATCGGTTGTCCCCGACCGGCCTAGGGCTGAAATATTTCAAATCTCATTGTTTCGCACATCTTGCTTTAACGATCTGTGGACTCTTCCTTCCCCATCAACTACAATGGAAGGGGAATATCACCATGTCATGGCCATGCCTTTCTCCACAGTAGAATTTTCATACTCTATAGTCCAGCAAGCTTCCGTTGACCCTGATCTGACTCCCACACAGGAGTTAGATCCGGTTCTCGAGCCTATTTGGGCTCAAGGTTCCCTCGTCGATAGTGATTCTTTAGACTTGTTCTTTCCCTCGGGTGAGCTACTTTTTGAGGCAAAGACTAGTCTGTACAGACCCTGGGATGATCTCCATCACAGATCTTATTTTCTCCCAGAGTTAAGAAGAATTGGAGCATGAGAATTCACTCTGACTATGACTAGAGATAAGGCTTGTCCTATCAATCCTTTGGCTATGCACGTTGTTTATGCTGAAGGAAATATGGAAACCATCGCTAAAATTATACCTATTGATATCTCCAGAACCCCTGGCATCATGGAGAATATCTTCATCGAAGAGGACCACTCCCTTGACAAAATTTGAGTCTACACGAATTTATTAAAGAATTCCATGATGTGTTTTCTTGGTCTTACAAGGAAATGCCAGGCATAGATCCAAGAATCGTCGAACATGAAATTATTACTTTTCTTGATGCCATGCCAGTCTGAGAGAAGCTTCATTCGATTAATCCTGGGAAAGTAGCATCTTTTAAGGCTGAATTAGAGAAACTACTCAAAGCTAGTTTCATCTACCCCATCCAATTGACTCAATGGGTGTCAAATCTTGTGCCAGTCAACAAAAAATAGGATACAATTCGCGTATGTATGAACTTCTATGATTTGAACAAGGCCTGTCCAAACGATAATTTCCCCATGCCATTTATTGACCAGATAGTTGATGAATGCACAGGTTGCGAGGCCTTTTATTTCATGGATGAATTTTAGGATACAATCAGATATATATCAAGCTCGAATTCCAACAGAAAACCACTTTCATTTTTCTGTGGGGTACATTCACCTATCGAAAGATGCCTTTTGGTCTGAAAAATGATGGAGAGAATTTTCAACGAGCCATGTCTTTTTCTTTCCATGATCTCAAACACATAATCAAGGATTATCTTGATGATTTAGTGTCACGATCTCGTAAGAGATTTGATCACCCCGCAGACCTCCGACTTATCTTTGATCAATGTCTCTACTACCGAATTTTCTTGAATCCAAAGAAGTGAAATTTTTGTGTAACATCAGGTCGTCTTCTTGGTTTCATATTTTCGACAATAGGGATCATGGTCAATCCTCTAAAGTTTGAGGAGATAATTCAGTTGCCTCCCCTGTGCACAATCCCTTAGATTCAGAGTTTACAGGGAAAAGTGAACTTTTTACAGCGTTTCATCACAAATTGTGTCAAGATCACAAAGGGTTTTATGCATTTAATAAAGAAAGACATTCCTTTTCATTGGGACGAAGCCACTCAGTTCTCTTTCAAAGCATTTAAACACGCCCTCACGTCTGCCCCTTTGCTTCAAAAACCCAATCATAATAAAGATTTCTTACTATACTTGGACACGACAGAGTTGACCATCGGCATGGTCTTGGTTCAAGAGGATGATTTTCTCTCAGAATACATAATTTATTACCTAAGCCAAGGCCTGTTTGGACCGGAACTCAACTATTCCCATGTCAAAAAAATTGTGTTGGCAACAGTTCATGGTGTCCAGCGGTTCCGTCATTAAATCTTGTTTTGCAAGACCACCATCATTGTCATTGTGAGTCTGTTTCAATACGTGTTGACATGATGCGTAATTAGCAGAAATATCAGTAGATGGATAGTTATCCTCCATAAATTTTACTTGGATTTTGTTTTGGAAAAATCCAAAAATTCGTTGGTCTTCGCAGAACTCATCTCAGAACTTCTGGTCAAATCAGGCGATGTTATACCCAATGAGTCACCTATTAAAGAAGACATGTTTTTGATCACATCTTTGGACCCCTGGTACAGAGTGATACTATTCTATCTCCAGACTTTGAAGTTCCCCGCCTTTGTTTCTCGTGATGAGCATCGTCATATACACCATTAGTCCAAGATCTATCTCATACTCGATGACATTTTGTATCGTCGAGGTGTAGATTGCATCCTTCATCGGTGTCTCACTCATGAAGAAGTGAAAATCGTGCTTAACGATTGCCACACTGGAGCATGTGGTAGTCATTTGTCTGGGTTGGAAACAACCCAAAATATTCTACAAGCCAGTTACTTTTGGTCGACATTAATCAAAGATTGTGTTGAATCGGTCAAGAAGTGCCACTTGTGTGAGGTCTTATCTCAGAATATGAGGGCACACCCCACTCCCATGTTTTCCATCATCACAGTTGGTCCCTTAAAAAAGTGGGGGATTGATTATGCTACATGAAACCCCCCTTCAGCAAGGGGGCACCATTATATCATCGTAGTAGTATACTACTTTACAAAGTGGGTCGAGGTTATTCCAATGTTTAAATATGATGGTGAGACAACAACTCTCTTTTTGTTTAACCAGATAATAGCAAGGTTCAGCATCCCGAGAGATATTGTCATTGACCATGGAAGTCACTTTCAAAATAAAATGATGTTCGAGTTAACGTCAAATCTTGGGCTGAGGAAAGAACATTCGTCACCCTAGTACCCACAAGCGAATGGTCAGGTGGAAGCTGTGAATAAGTCCCTTAAGACTATTTTATAGCGAACGATCAATTCGTCCAATTCAAATTGGAATTTGATGTTGTACTCCACGTTATGGGCATACCGAACATCTGTTAAAACTGCAAACGGTTTCTCACCTATTCAACTCGTTTGCAGACTGGAAGTAGTCTTTCCTATTGAGTGCTAGATCCCCTCTCTAAAGTTGGCAGTACAGTTATTTCTATACACTTCACTGCTTGAAGAGAATTTATTATATCTTGAGCAGCTCGATGAGCAATGGCGTGATGTAGCCTTGGCTTACGAGGATCACAAACAACAAGTCAAGTGTTAGTATTATTGGTCTATTCGTCCTCGGATTTTCTCTAAAGGTGACCTTATCCTAGTCTATGGCCAAGATAAGGATCCCCTGGGGACAGGCAAGTTCAAAACCATGTGGTTCAGACCTTTCATCGTGAAGGAGGTTCTAAAGAAGGTGGCTTATCCTCTGGTGGAATTTGAGGGAAATGCTTTGGCGGAGCCTAGAAATGGGCTCTACCTCAAGAGGTATTACTCGTAGGTGGGTCACCTTGGGTGACTTCTTGTACATATATATAGTTCTTATACATTTTTCTTAGTTTTTGTCTTTTTAGTTTTATGGACGTGTCATTTTTTATGTCATGTTTTTCACTGTGGCAGATGTCTAGTGAATTAGAGGTGTTCTTTCTATTCAAGGACGGTGCTAGCCGACACACTCAAAGGCTTTCTTCCGCAACTTGGGTGATTTTCACACCTCAGTGCCAATTGATATCTTCAAGAGGTATTTGTTAGGTGACGCCACAAACAATGTCGTCGAATACAGTGCAGTCTTATATTTTCTTTGTGACGCTTTGTCGCATGGTATCTCTCACCTTCGGGTCTACTTATACGCTCAGCTGGTTGTGTCCCGTTTAACTGGGGTTTACCGTGTTTACAATCCTACTCTACACCGACGATTATTTAGGTTACGTCTCTTAGAATGAAGCTTTGATTACATTATGTATATCCATGTTCCTAGGATATTGAATCAAATCACAGATACTCTAGCTAATCATGTATCAGATTCAAACATTGCACACATGTAAGAAAAAAATACACACACGCACATGTAAATACATTTGTAAAATAGATGTAATCCATAAGACGTAAAAATATGTAAATATGCATATATATATTGAAAATATGAGAGTACATGGGTGGGTGCAAGTGCCTCAAAAACATTTCCAGTAAGAGTCACAGGGATTATTCCCTCAAAATATACAAAAGTTCCCTTTGACACGTGAGTAGTCTAGCCTATCTAAGGGTGGGGCCTGTTGGCCCTGCCATAATGAAAAACAACATTTTCCAAACACTGGAACAGTTGGACCCAGGTTCGTGGTACCCTAACTATGTGAGGCTGCATCAACGGTGGGAGATCCTCGATCTCCACCATAGGGACAGTTTGAGTGAGCACAGTGAGGTTCCACTCCACCAGTCTCAATACTCTCTCAGCCTCTCCAGCTGGAGGCCCCCTTGCTGCTACTGTTGGTCCAGTGGCCACGGTTGGTCCTGCCTCTAGTCAATGACGCCTCCTATTCCTTGAGAAGTTTACTGGATTCACTGGTCCCACATTAGTACATAAAAGATACATATTTGTCAGATACTCTATTACACATAAAAATGATATATATATAAATAAATAAAAATGAAATAACTTTGAAAAACAAGCTTACCTAGCTCTCCTCGCTCCGCTGTAGGAGGTATTGGCATCTCAAGATCTCTAGAAAAGTTGATTCTGGCATAGGGGTAGTCCTCTATAGCCAAAATCTGATGAGACCACCAGTAAAAAAAATTATCATCGAACCCCTCGATGGTCCTCCCTCCCCCCCATCGCGGCAACAATGCCACCCATCTGCATAGCACTGGGAGAGAGGCCTCGTTCCCTCATATCGTCTCTCAAGGACTGAGAATGGGTACCCTCTTAAATAAAAATGAACATAAAATAGTCCCAAACCCAAAGTTTCCATGTTCCCGTATCCGACACTCTATTAGCTATCTCTTCATGCAATCCAACATGGTTGTACTCTAGTCGAAAATATGTGCATTTAAGCATTGTACCGCACAATGAATGTGCGCTCGGGAGGCCTAATACAAAGTTGCAGATCCAATGATCCACCCAATGAATATAACTATCCCTTTCAGTGATAGGTTGATGATCTTGTGTATAGGCACTTGAGAACCTACTTTCTCAGTACCAACCTCACAATTGAGTCCAATCAACTCCTCAATGTTGTGAGGCCCCGGGGGGAAAGTATGCAATTTGACTGGATCCCCTCTCCTCGAGAGACCAGTCAGGAAGTAAATTTATTCAATCGTTGGATTCAACGACTGCCCCTCGAGCATAAATTTCTATGCGCCAGGATTCCAGTAATCTATCAAAGCATTCAGCAACCTGGGTTGTGCCCTCATAAACGGACATTGGAAGAATTTTAACAACCCACATTGTGATAAAACAATGATAGCAACAGGGTATTCTGAGACCAAAAAATCAATGTCCTCATGCTCCCTCTCTCTCCAATGAGCATACATCCTGCAAAATGACAAAGTCATGGGGAGTTAACTCTTGCCTTTTAATTTTTCCACTTATTGGAGGGTGTATGCGGGCTATATTGGAGACAGTCGCATGTGTACACGGAAAAATTATTTTTTGACCATGTGCACACAGGGGTTGTTCTTGGACAACCCATGTACAAATAGGGATGACCTCGTTAAATGTCAGTGCTCCGCCAAAAAAAAAAAAAGAATTACAAAAAGGGAAGAATGAAAGGAAGGAGGGGATAGTTTGTACTTACTTGGTCCAAGTGGAAGTTCGTTTTGTCCACTGAAGCTCCTAAAATAAACTCTTTCGGAAAAGGAATGTTTTTTACTTTCTTGTCAATTCTCAAATGACAATGGTGATAATGAGTTGCTATCTTCTATTTATAGACTTTTTGGCCCCTTTTTGTCATTTTTTTGGACCCTTTTGTCATTTTTTCTAGCATGAAAATCATTTAGTATGGTTCTTAAGTTTCTTCGGGGATGTTATGATACATGTTAATTTGGGTATTTGGAAACTTGTTGAGAGTTGGGTTATTTTTAAAGGTATTTTGGCAAAATGTCATTTTTCCAAATTTGTGCATCTAAGATAGGATTCCACCTCCACTTGTTGCACCTCGTTGTATTTTTCTCTTTTCCATAGGATCGATCCCACCAAATTGCGACACATAACCCTCACTCATTCTCTAGAAGTGTCGTAATTTAGTGGTAGTTCCTACCTTCACATGGATGCCCTTGGTAGATCCTGGTTGCATTTTGGTGTCCATGTCATCATTAATGATTATAGTTTCGAGAGTTCATGATTACGAGTTTGAGCCTCACTTGCATGATTCATTATTGCTTTTGACCTCACCCTTGGGACTCCCCAAAACAACGGGTCTTCTTTTAAGCCTTTTTTAGACCCTCTAAACATGAAAATATTTCCAAGAGATCTTGTTTCCCTTCACGCTTGCCAAACTAAAATTCAAAGGCACGTATGTCCGACGGTATTTTTCCCCTTTTCGGTCTGGATGGTCATTTGTATGAACAAAGGTATACTCTAGGAGCCCCGGTTCTCTAGAAGAGTATTCTTAGGTATAAATTTAACCCTTTTTTGGGCCCGAGGGACTAAATTTATGAAAAAGGAACCTCTACAAAGTCCATAGTTAATCTCTTTTCAGACTCCCTAAAATTGAAAAGATGTCTGAGTGACCTTGTTTCTTCACACTCGTTAAATTGGTCCAGAAGAACATCCCTTACAGAGTCCATAGTTAAGCTCTTTTTAGACTCCTTAAATATGAAAATATGGTTGAGTGATCTTGTCTTTCTCACACTCATTAAAATGATTTGTAATAGACCTTTGTTCGGTGCTAGTTTACCCCTTTTTCAATCCGACTAGACTACCTTCAAAAAAGGTACCCCGGTGGAGTCTCCTTTTACGCTTTTTCAGACTCTCTAAAAATGAAAAAGCGTCGAGCTTACCTTCTCTAGGCTCATTAAAATTACATCGAAGGACATTATCATTGTGTCTTATTAATTGCATTTGCATCCCTGCATCTTTGGCCTAACGTCGACTCCATGTTGCTCTCAAATGAACCATTTGAAGCATGCCTTATACACAATCCTTGTAGCACTTTACCTCTGCGTCTTGACACCTTGACCCATGGGGGATTTTTCCCAAGTGTTCTTTTCTTGCATATGTTCCCTTTCTATGAGAATCAGTATGTTCCTTGTGCTTGGAACTAGTATGTCTGCGACACTCGTTCCTACTTTGTAACGTAGCATTCTTTTATTCTTTTTCAAGCTTTCCAAAATTATTGAAAAAGACAAAAAAATCAAATATACCCCAAAAAGAGGAAGGGAAAAGTATTTTCCTTTTGTTAAAAGAAAAATGAGTTGCCCTTGGAAAAATCACATCCTTTTTTTTTTTCGTCAAGCTCTAGTATTAAATATGACCTTCGGAAGTTGTTCTCACTACATAGAGATGTGTCCTCCTTCGTTTGGTTACCCTTCCAAACATATGGAGAGTTTGTGTTGCCTCCTACATCGTGAAATTATGTCAATGCCATGTTGCATGAGTCTCATCTTTTGTCGTTCTTTTTTCCAAGGGAAGTTTTACTAAAACTTGAGTCATCCCTTCTATAGTTTGTCTCTTGTCCTCATGCCCAACCACCCAAAATTTCCAATCAAGTCCTTTCTCAAAATCAATGAAGTTATCTTCCTAATCACCAAGATCCTCTTGTATGTTCCTGACGAGCCATTGAAGACCTCTGGGTAGTGAATTCATACACTGATATTACACTCCTACCTAAGTTTTGAATATTTTGAAGTTGTTGCTTGAGCTCTGAAGACCTCATATCTAGCCATCAGGCGTCATTGGCTTCTTGAAGATGGATACTATACATGTATATATTTTGATTCTGAGATGTAGATTTGTTGTGTACTGCTCATGGATACACTTTATATAGTTATATGACATGGATCTACAGTGTATTTGATTGAAAACCATGATTTCATTTCATCACGAGCATGGGTATGCCTGCCTCAGTGAGACAAATTGTTATTTTTCATATGGAACCTCTTGAACTCTGGTCCCTAGGCTCACTCGATTCGTACATTGGTGAATATTTGTAATTTATTTTGACCATCAGATGCTCTTCTGACCTCACACATTAGGGGGCATCTATTATAACCCTAAATTGCACCAGACATGCATACTTGGCCTCAGGCTATCTTACTTGCTATCTTTTCCAATCCATCACTGAAAAGATCTTCTTAAAACCATTGTTTCGAAGGTGTACATGCCCTACACCACTACTGTCTACGTACACATGCTTGATGCACCAATACAACCCACGTACACTGACAAAAAATAATGAAAAAAGAAAATTGAAAAGGGATAGAGGTTTATCGACCGGTACTTAGTCATTTGACCACCCATAACCAACCACCTCAACTGTTACTATGTCTTCTAGCCTATAAAAGAAGGTGTTGGGGCCCCATTCCAAAAAGAGGCACGAGAGCATAAAAAATCTGCACATTTCAATATTCCCCCTTTGCCCCAATATTTTGTAACCACACTATGAGTTTGAGCCATAATTCCTTCTTCCTCCTTTGCAAACCCTTTCCATTTCCATAGACATAACTGAAGAGGAGAAAAATATGTGGAATCAGTTGGTGCATGGTGAAGAGGAGCCCAGGACCGAGTTCGAGGACCAGTTTTGGTCTCATGTTGTAAACAGATTTTGTGAGATTAATATAAAGAAGTACTTCTTTCGTCCTGCCAAATGACGTCTTAAATATTTATGATTTGTTTACATGTCTCCGTTTTGATGTTTAACCCACTAATCCATATGTATAATGCATGCTTTTAGTTTCTTGTTTGTCTTTTGTTGAATGCAGGTCAGCCTTGGGAGGAGACTTGTAGTCGAGAAACAACCAAGCGCAAAGGGATCGAAACCGGACGTGGAGTTTAAAGTATTCCTAATGGATCCCTATGCTTTGTATTTTATGTATGATTGTGGGTTAATGTCGGGATAGTTGATAAAAAGTAGGAGACTTTAGACAGTTATCTCTGCCTGCACTTTATAACCCTGGTGTATTCCATAGAGGGGTTTTCCCACTATAGCAATTAGGTGATGTAGTTTTCAGACACTACCCATCTAGCCTAAGTATAGGAAACACATCCAACCACACAAGTTGGCCCCCCATCTTGAAAATATGGGAAACTCACCAACCTTGAAGGCTCGGCATCTACTAACCTTGTGCAAGGTCATGTTGACTAGTTCCAGAGTCAGTAATGTTATCATGAATGAATACCCACTTCTACTTCTAGACTATGATGTTGCTTCTATAGAATCACATATGTAACTCATCACTCCCTCTTGTTAGGGAATTCCTTCTGTACCACACAAATATTGTCCCTAAAGTACAAAAACAACACTCTTGACATAACCTTGGTAAATGCGTCTACTATATGCTCACCTGTAGGGACATAATAGAGCTGCATTGCTCCCTTCTACACCATATCTATGATATATTGGTACCTGATTGTTATATGATTGGACTTGTCATGAGACACGAGGTTCTCTGATAATTTTTCACAACTTTGGTTGTCGCACCAGATACAAGTCACCTCTAACACGATATCAAACAATCTTGCAAGAAACTTCTGAAGAAACACTACGTTGCTACTAGTTGAACATGTTTCTATGTAATCTACCTCGGTCGTAATGAGCACCACCCTAGTATTCTTCCTTTTAAACAATGAGATCATAGTTGATACCAAACTGATGCATCTCCCATATGTAATATTTCATTCTACAACACTACCAACCCAATATGAATTAGTAAGGCCTCACAGGATTATATTATGATCTGAGACATATCAAAGTCCATGATCAATTGTACCTTTTAGGTAATTCAACACATGTTTTTCTACATTCAAGTGAACACCTCTAGGTTTGACCATATACTGACTCAATGTGTTGACTGGAAAACATATATCTCTCCTTATGTTCATTAAGTACATCAATGAAGAAATCATTTGTCTATATATCATGGCATCCACTATATGTGAATATGTATCACTCAATAACTTCAGATTCGTCACCATGGATTTACAATCCATCATTCTGAATTTCTTCAAAATCTCTAATGCATATTTTCCTTGGCACGGGAAAATATCATCCGGTTTATGCCACATCTCTAGACCCAAGAAATAATTCATTATACCCAGGTATTTCATCTTGAAATTTGATGCAATATTTCTCTTGCACTCAATGATGAGCTTCTCGTTCCCTATTAGAAGTATGTCATTACATATAATAGTAATATCACAAGTCCACAACCAAATAGTAAAGGTTGGAATTTTCTTTACTCTTTGTAAATCCCAAGGTCATCAAGAAACTATCTAATATGACATATTATTCCCCCAGTACCTTCTTAGGCCCATACAAATCCTTCTTCAATATGCATACATGAGACTCCTTCTCATGTATATTTTGGTTGATTTATGGATAGTTCTTCTAGCTACTGGAGCAAGTGTCTCGTCATAATATTCTCCCTCTTGTTGGGAGAATCTTATGGATACAAATCAATATTTGTACATATCTATACTATTATCTACAAAAATTTTGATCTTGTAGATAAATTGAGAAGTCACCACTAACTTCCCTTCTAGTCTTATAACCAAGGTAAAGTCCATAGCCTATTCCTTCTCATTGGTTTCCTCTTTGATCACTGAAACAATGGAATCTTCCCATAAGATCTCATATATCCTCGAAGCCTCTAATAATTCAATCTAGCCTCCTCAACTCATGGAACCTATCTGAAAATCCTGGAAGACGTCTCTCTCTCCCATCTGAATATTTGGAGGAATAATTTATGAATGAAAGTCTCTAAGTCAGTAACTCTCTCTAAGACCAGGCTCACTCTGAGTCTCCATGCTCCCTCTGAAGTCTAGTCTCCTATGAACGACTGAGGGGAGGTTTCTCCTCCCTTCTGGATTGTGAAGGATGACCCCTTATGAACTCTATATCCTTCTGATATGGTACTTGGTGGGGATTCCTTCCTCACCAATGGTGGAGAAATCTACTCCTCCTCATGATATGGATTATCAATGCCACATATATGTATCCATTTTTAATCTTGTAAAGTATCATGGGACCATGTTGGTCTCTTCCTGGTTATTGCAATGATTCTAGGTAGGCCCTTCTAGATCTACTAACTTTTTCTGATGATATAAGGAGTGTTCAACTACACTATATGGAATTGGTTGGACATGTTTGGAGCCTTCTTTCCCTTACAATCAATATCCATATGATATATTATGTATCTCACAAAATTATCTTTTTTTCCAGAAGGTTTTAACTTCGTGCTCTATTTTTTCGATGCATGGATGCATATGGTTGTGTATAAAACTTATTATATGGATAGTTTTCTCCATGTCATAAACTATATACCATCTAATATGTTTCCTCTTGTAACCATCACTATAGCTTTGCTTAGATTTATCACCTGTGACCTACCCGGAACAACACCAACAATAAGGGAAAACAATATACAAGAACAATGCTCTTATAATAATAAAAAAAACAATAACGAGAAAAATCCTTACAGTAGCTCCTTCTCATAGCTATCACTTGTGACATCCCTAGAACAAGAGCCAAAATAAAAATGCAATAATAATAAATGGGAACAACACTCTTCTAGTGTTGTGACCAATCATTCCTCCATGGTAACCTGCCTGGAACAAGATACAAGAACAACAATATCTTCATGGTAATCTCCATGGAATTTAAAATATAACCTGCCCGAGACAAGAGAAACAAAATAACAATTATTTCCAATATAATAGCATTTTTATAAGAAGATATATATGCTAACAAGAATATAATACAGTTTCATGGGAATCAACATATCATTACCAAGGTGACCTTCCTAGAATCAAAACAAGAAATATCTCCTAGAAGAGATGTTGGTTCATCTTGCGAACAATTACAATAAGCATTTGTACCAATAGTAATCACATGCTATGAAGTATTCATTGTATCTACAAGTAATAAAACCATTCAAATGTTGTTGTCACAACTACAGTGTTTACTTGTAATGTAGAAATTATCAAACTTGATATGTGCAAATTGGAAACTTATCAATTTAATCAATGAAACCTAGAACCTGGAGTTTTATCTACAAGAATGATTGTTGTTTCTTTTCTTTCGAGTCTCCTTCACTCAACATGATAAGTATTATATCCAACCTATTCCTTTTACTAAGACAATACACTTTCTTGATAGAAATATGAGTTAGGGAATATAATGCAAATAAAATCTAAAATCTCAACCTTAATCAATCTAATAATTTGACTAAAGTCATCTTATAAATTTAACTTTTACTAGAGGTTAGTATGATAATCATAAATTCAATAGATCAAAATACAATTGGATTTTCATAAGATCACAATAATTCCATAACATCTAGAGGCATATAAAAACAATAAAACATGGAGTGTGTTGTTCCTCTCAATTTGTTGGATTTGAGATCCCTCTGGATCTACGATTTTTTCTTGGAGAAAATATCCCTTCTCCTATAATAACCCTCAAGATAGTGATGCAATTTAAACATATACAAGTACATACCTCTAATATTAGTGGAAAGTAGCGGTAGGAAGCGACACCATCTGACAACAATGAAAAGCAATGACGAACCCAAAAATTTCAAAGTTCTCCAACTTACAATATAAAGATAGCTGGAGATGCGCTAGGGTAGGGCATACTAGGAAAACTAAAAATTAGGCCCAACACTTCACATAAAGTGGCCAACAAACTTGGGTTAGGTTTTGTTACTGTTTCAATACCAAAAACCCTAACTGTCGAAAGAATGTCTAGTGAGTTGATCTATGGAAATAATAAGTTCAAAATCCTTTCAATGAGTTTCTCAACAAGTTACCAGAAACTTCACTGGAATAGAAGAACTACAATTGGTACTACAACTCATGTTGCAATGATTGTTGCAACTGGCACAACAACTAGTGTTGAAACTGGCAGTGCAACTGGTGTTGCCTCATCTCCCACTGACTCTTTAAATTCGAAATATTGTACATCTGATCTGAGGAAAAGATGATCCCTCGTTAGGATACATTCTTAGTGGGTTGTATAATTTCTCAATGATCTTGACAAGGGGGGAATTTGAGTGTCTTACTTCTAGTGGTTAGAATTTTACAAAAGGAAACCAACTCTAGTTCCATGTTAAAATTTTTGTATTCTCATTTAATCATAGACAATCTCACATCATTTTCACCCAACCATAGGCATTCATATATGCCACCCCTAAGCAAAATAACCTTTTCTTAGATATAATGATTATCACAGGTCCACACTAGAACTAATAGATAAACCCCAACGAGAAACACCACTTCTACAACAATATCACAATATCAAGAGAACATACCTCTACTAATGGAAGTGTACCTTTACCAAGAGAAGCACACAAGAGAGATACCAAAAAGACTAAGAATAATCCACGACAAATGTTGCACTACTCTCTCCAGACTTACGCCTCCTCTTGTTGCAATTGCAGTTCCTTAGAATTGTGCATTAGTTGTGTGAGTGAGTGAGAGAGACCAAGTGAGCAAAGGCACCTCCAGGAGGGGTCAAATTCTCTTTCTAGGGTTTTCTATTTCCTTATTATTATTCTCCTTGGGTCAATGTATCTTCTAGGTTTTCCACACATATGTTTAATGGTTCTCTTACTTCCAGAATATTCTATTCTAATTACAAAGGTTACACTTGGAGGTTGATATCTCCCACAAATACCAAAACATCAAAATAATCAAGCTAGAAACCAAAACCAAAACAATTTTGGTGGAGGGACCAAGAAGAAAAGGAATGATTTCTCGTGAAATATTTGCATGGAGGTCCATCCTAATCACCAGTTCCTAAAAAATGGATGAAAGTAATCATTATTTATCCTAGAAACTAGCTTCCCCATAACATGTTATCCTAACTGATCCATTCCCTACCCAACACTAGAAAATGGATGATTCTACTCTTGCACCCCCGTAAGGGGGCATATTAGGTCCCCCTTTGCAAGGAGGTTCATTCTCATATGCTTATGTTTTCATATGTGAATAGATAGTTATTATACAAAATCGGGCTAGTACCTGTGATATTCATGAGGCTATTTCTATGAGCCAATATCAAGCGTCCTCTTCCTATCCTGTTGGTGCTCTTCATATAGAAAATCCACCACTTGATGTAATGATTTTCCCACTGCACAATTTCCTTCACTGAACAACAAACAATCCTAGTGTACGAGATTCCCACACTTACAAAATTATGGAAGATTTGGCCCAAGTACCATGTTCCATGAGTGCTGTCAAATTCTTGTAAAGTTTCCCAACAGAGAATTGTTATATCATTAATTTCCATCCTACGATATTAGGAATGACATATGAAATATGAAATATGAGACATGCTCTAATTTTTAGGATTCAATAAGGTTTTAAAGTAGGTTTCTCTTCATTTTTCCATCAAAGAGTGATAGGTCGCTAGTTACACCACTGACAATCCATGACCTGCCATGAGTTGACAGTGTATAAAGTGAAACTACCCCTGTAACCATATAGATTTGAAAATTTTCGAGGAGATAAGTGATGGATGAGTTGGATATTCATCGAATGATCCTTGGAACTCACAAAAATAATGTCCCCATTGGTTTCTAGAAGATATTAAATCTCTCCAAAGATTTTTCCAAGAATATATATATAAGGAATTCTAATATTGAATAGGAGTATGAAGAATTGAATATACCCTTGTTCTATCAAAATAGCCAATGAGGGGAGAATCATTCAAAAATATATGTTGCCAAAATTCAAAGGAGATCTTCCATTATGTCTGAGTTGCATTTAGGCTTCCTAGCCCGAGTGATAACTAGGAGGAGCAAGGAGAAATGAATTTAAGGAGGATCCCATCATGCATTCAAGGTAACATAAGCTTGATGTACTTCTCCATTTCATATATATATATTAATAGATCAGGTTAGATCTAAGTGAAAATTGTATTTTCCTAATGCTAAGAAGAAATTGTATATTGTTATTGTTTATATCTTGTGTGTAGGTAGAATGTTGAAATAGTTAGAGTTGGATCTCCAAGACTACACCATCCGAGGATACGCAAGGACATCCTTCAAGTAAAATGTATGAACTTATACCCTCTTTTATCATAAAAGGAAACATTTTTTTTTAGATATAGAGGAAACCATTAGAAGTCTATACATGTTGTATGTCTAAGATCAATAGGGAGAACCTAGGGAGATATTGATATCCCATAAATAATATTTGTCAATAACAAAACAGAAAACTCCATTGGGGAAGGATCTTTGATTATTCTCTATTTTAGATGACCTTTCTTTTTTACCTTTGTTTTCAATTTTTGAGTCAGTCACCATATTCCTTAGCACTCTATCAAAGAGTATATCTCTCAAATCGGATAGATATGGGTAAAATATTTTTATTTTTCCAAACATTTGCAGAGGATCGCTCTTGGCCTATTAACACGAAAATGACAAGTCATTTTTTTCAACAATGTTGAATAGATAACTCTTGTAGAGGGTCACTAGTTGCATGCCTTATAGGTCACAACCTTTCTTATAGGACTATAATTTACATATTTTTTAGATCTCTCTTGATCATATATATATGCATCTGGTCTAATGAGTTTGTAATCAATCATTTTTCCTGGATCCTCTCTCTCTTTGAGTCTGTCGTGTCACCTTTTGTATTATATTTGGATTTGAGGTGTGATTGATTGCATTTCCTTGTTATTTAGTGACCTATTGAGTTGTGATATATAACCAACAAATTGGATCAGATCTAGTAATTTGTCTTATTTGATTGATTTGGTGAATTTCCTTTTGCAATTAGTTTTACATTTCTAGATTCATTTTCCTTGTGAGTTTTGGGTTTTTATTTCAGTAGAGACATTGGAGTGTGCCAGGGGGAATCACTACCAATATCCTATAACCCTTGCCTGCTAGTTGTTGGTTATCAATTTGCATATTTCTTTTCTTGATCAATATAAGAAACTTTCAGCATATTTATTAAAAAACAAAAACATAATTTACTTACATAAACTCTTTTGAGCATTTGAAAAAAAAAGTCCATTATTGTGTCTGGTTTAAGGATCTTGTTTAGTTGAGTGGATTTTCTTGCATGGTGTCTTTGGATTGTGAGATTTTTTATTGTAAAACTTGAAAATACAGCGTTCCCTAGCATAGCTAGAATTCATCGAATTGAACAACTTGCAATGGAATCTTTGCATTTCTTTGGTTTGGTAAAGAGTCACAACATCACTAAAAGTTTCATCCATTTCCATCTAACTTAAAAACAACCATAATAAAAAGAACACAAAATATTAAAATAATTATACTTTGTTTCTTGATATCACACCAGCATTAGCATAAGGCTCAGGGACTTGGAATATGATTGGAGAGTTAAATCTCCAAGGACACTAAATGAAATGTAGAGTCACCAAATAGGGAAAAAACACATTTTCACAACCAGTGTATTGGGAATATCCTCTAACACAACAGTCAATCATGAGGTTAGATTGGGGAAAGTAGGGTGATTACCCCTCTCTTCTTTTCATGATGTTTGTGAGACTACCTAAACTGATACTTATATGGGGATTTCATTAATGTACGAACCTCTCTGTGACATATCACTTTCAGAGCTTCAGGATTAATTACCCTACCCTTACCTGTCATAAGACCTATGACTATTATCCCTCTCATTGATTGTGAAGTGGTAAACTTAGTGGCCACATCTAGGTAGTTACATATGTGACTATGGGTGGGACATGCTTGTGGTACCTATGATAGATGTTCAATCATGGTTTTAGTTCCTAGAGAGGGTGCATGCCTTAATAAAGGGTACTTTCTCTGTTTAGGGATACTTAATGTATATTATTGTAACATTTTTTTACACATTCTCTAGCTGATATTTTGGGGACTTTGTCTTCTCAGAGGGTTTATTTTAAAAAGGCCCCCGAGCCATTGGTTTTATTTTTGTTTATCCTAGACTTGTTAGTGTTGTTCTCTTTGTTCCATGTCTTAATCGACCTTTGGTTGATTGTTTTTAAATTTTTGACACATATTATTTAGCATGGATGAACAACCATGTCATTGGTATCGTCAACAATGAGGAATTGCACCCATAACAAAGGTACAACAACCTATTAAATGACATGATATAGGTGACTGAGAATTAAAAGAACTTGAAAAACAATCTGAAGAAGGTGTGGTATTTTAAGTTGAAGTAGTCAATGAGAATCCTCCAACTCAGTTTAACCCACCTTCGAATGATCCAAATGAACCCATACGTTTCTAGGTGAGGGAACTCTTCAATGTTCCCTTTCATTTTTTTTAATGATCCTTACATCATGTCGAGCCCAATATTTTCATCTAGTGTCTCTGAGTCTTCAATTTTAGTGATGAACATGACAGGGGGCACTCAAATGATGTCGACCTTATTGTATCTTAGTTCCATTATACCTACACCATCCATGACCATCTACATAAGTACCTCTATTTGGGGGACGTCATCCATGTATTCCTTTCATTCCACAAGTATCCCAATAATTCCTACAACAATCCCATCTATTTTGATGACCAAATTTGGATCTTATTCTAGTGGGGGGGCAAGCCTTGGTTTCAACACAGGGAGTGGAATTCCTTCCACCTCCACCATTCCTATTACTATCCCAATAATGTAAAGTGTTATTTTTCCTCTTGTTTGGAATATACCTAGTGGGTTTGGGGTTATTTATAGTCGATATGGGAGAAAGAATGTTTCTAGGGGATTCAATATCCCATGGGGTAGCACGCCTTTTCCTGAAATATTTTTTCCTTCCCCATATACCATTGTTCCTGGGGGAACACATCCTGGGGGGAATTTTGTGCAATGGGGTGGTTTTCCCTTTATCCATACATCCCATCCTAGGGGTTTCTTTCTTGGCACTAGTTTTGGTCTGGGAGGTAGTTTTCCTTTACTTTTTATGTTTTCCCTTGGGGGAAATAGTCTTGGGGGCATGCATAGTATTAGGGGTTCTTCCATCCTTGAAGTTTCTCACCCTTTAGTGGCCTCAATATTAGGTACCACTCAATATGTTGGGTCATCCTCAAATTCCACAATATCCATGTGTGACCAGATGGTTAATCTCCAAACTCGAGCTCGTAATTATAAAAATCTTGAGACTACTCCAGAAATGTAAAAGCCAAATTCCTATTTTGAACTTGGTAGTTCTCCTCAAATAGATAATCCAAAATTTGAGACATTACTTCTCCCCCCAAAGGGAATTATTCAATGCACAAATCATAATATGAATGTACAGGTTGTACACAACTACAATATTAATGAAGACTTGGCCCAGGCATTATGTGCCATGATGACATCTCTACTTTAGAATTCCTCCAGAGATGCCGCATGCAGCAGAAATATTTGTTACCATATATATATGGGGTTGATAACTTATATTTGAGACTCATAAACTTTGATTCATACTAAGTTCATCATAGGATTTCCTACCAAAAAATGTTTCATATTAAAGTGAGAGTAATGGGGAAAAACATCCTTTGCATTATGGTTGATGAAGGAACCTCGACTTGCATTATGTATATTGGGTGTTGGAAATATATTGGTTGTCAAAAACTTGATACATTTAATACCATGATGAAATAATTCATCAAACATGTGTTCCAGCCTCATTGCATAATGGTTGCATTTCCCATCGATCTCTATGATAAGACTATCCTTTTCTAAATGGATGGAGTGGATGCTCCTCTGGAGTATAATTTGCTTTTTGGGTGAAATTGGTTCTATGAGATAATTGTAATTGTCTCGTAATTATTTAGGGTCTTACACTTTCCTCACCAAGGCAAGATCATTACGATTGATCAAACTGTGTATTGTAACCCAAACCTTAGAAACAATGTGGGTTTCAACATACCCTTTGTTGGTGATTCCCAGAACTCTTATATGAGTGTTGGTGTGGGGATGTTCAAAGAATATTCACTAATAGGTACATTTCCCCTTCCCCCACCATCTCCTACATTGAATGTTTCTCTAGTCAATATGATCTCTTCTTTTCCTAGTGGATCCCTAGGGTATTTCGATCCTTGGGTTCTTCCTCTTCTTAAGGAAGTTGATTCTTATGTGTTATCTCCTCAAATAACACAGTCATTTTAGTTAATTTAGGTGATAGGAAGTCTTTGAAAAATACATTTCTAAATTTTTTAAGGTTCATTTTTGAGAGCCTTATGTTTGTAATAAAGTTCGAAAAACATTGGATTTTTTTTTTTTTTTTTAAGTCAAAACATAGGTTTCAGTGGCTAAGTGCCTCTCCAAAAGCGCTTCTAAGCCACCGAAAGTCCTATCTTTCAACATCTTAAACCCGAAATTTGCGACTATTTTAGCCACCAAAATCGCAAAATCTTGGAGGTGGTAGATAAGTCTCATCATATACTCGAACCGACAGAAGTAAGGTGATATGATTGCAATTAGCCACTGAAAATAGAAGAGGAAGGTCAATTGAAGACTTGGATATCAACTCTACGTTTTATATCAAATCTTTTTTTTTTAACTATTTGTTTCATAAAATCACGTGGTTGTGTACTTCCTATCATTCGAGTTTACCAATCATGATGAATTCAAATATTTCACATCCGTCGTAATCATGGCCTTTCTTAATGCATATCTCACATTTTTTGTTTATGTCGCAGCTAAGGAAAACCTCCCTAATTCCGTGCTATGCGGTTTCCCTCAAAGCCTGAATTTCCAGTTGTAGGTGTATAGGAGCATTCTAGAAAATGAAGAGAGGAGGACCAGCCGTGAGGAAGGATCTTGATGATATTGGTTACTTGGAATCACACCCAGAGGTATGTCATATCTTCAAGGACACAGGTTGTTACAAATTTTGTGAAAAATTGTAGAGCTCTCACCAATAGGTGGCATGAGCTTTTGCTCTAACTTTTGATGGAAGGAAAGAATTCATTGGCATTGATGAATTCCAAGTGGATGAAGCCCTCATTGCCAAAGTGATAGAGCTTCCAAGGACTAGAGAAAAATGGTTCAAAATCATTGTTACAAAGGATGTTGAATTTAGATCCTACTTGAAACCAGAACACAAGTGTTTGATATGGAAGAAATACATTCCTATGTATTTTCTTGAAGAGAAATGGAAACACTTGTTAAAGGACATCCTTGTTTATATAACTTGTGAAGGTAGATACAATAGGGTGATGATATACCACTTTAAACTCATGAACCATTTCACTGGTAGGAGCCCACTCAATCTGCCTTATTATCTTCATAGGAGCCTAACAAAGATGGCTCATCAAGTTAAATCCAAACCCAAAAAAGTGGAAGGTAGGTTGTCTCATCATGGCTTGATCAAGCTATTGATTTGTGAATTGTTTCAAAGAAGGATTAAGGATTGGGACCACTTCTTATTTTGGAATGAGTTTCAGATAGATCTATAGCCAGAGGATAAAGAGAGATATTCTTCAAAGAAGTCCTCTACTCCTAGGAGTGGGAAAATAAAGAGGAGAGTTATCTCTCCAGTGGCATCTGAGAAAGATACTCCATTTTACAAGCTTAAAAAGACTAACTGGATTTTTGCAAGGATGCATAGAAGGAAGAAGAGCCTCCAGTAAACAAGAAGATGCTCAATCTCCCTTATACAGACTTTGAGGATGAAGAAAACTAGGTTGCAACAGAGAAAGAAGCATCCCTAGCAGAAGATCCAGTTACAACAGGGTATGAAGATCTTCCATCACCTACACCCAAGGAGGAGAAGGAGCTACAAATTGTAGAAGCCTCATCTAGTAGAAAAAGAAAGAAGAACAAATTGAAGAAGATCAAGAAACTTAAAGAGAAAATAGCACAACAGGAAGTGCTAGAAAAGGTGATTAAATCCAGTTATGAAACTCTATCAAAGAATTTTGTAGAAACCAATGCAACCCTAGAAAGATTAGCACATGAAAATATAAAGGAAAAGAAAAAGAAGAAGAAGATTGTAAAAGAGTACAACAGTCTATGGATAGTAGCGATGCATCTGAAGAAAAAGGTCAGGTCATTAAGGTTGCAAGCTATGTCTTCAAGACCTCAGCCTCAACCACCTATTGATCTTGAAACCCTAGTAGATGAAGCCATCCATTTGAATGATCCAGAGGCAACCAAAAATCCTACACCCATTCCAGAACTTGATCAATATGCAAAGGTTTCAGAAGATCATCCCTAAGGTGTTTTAAGGCTAAGACAAAAGGTATTTTTCAATTTTGTTTAAGACTAAACTTTTGGTGGCTTAGGTGAACATTTCAACTGTTCATTAGCCACCAAAAGTGGAGCTTTCGGTCGCTAACTTGCCCAGATTTTGTCTATTTTAGCCACCGAAATCACTGATAGGGCAGAGAGGTATTTCTTTTTCACAAATACAAGTTTTTCTTATCCAAATGTCTTAGGAATAGTTCCAAATGATAGATAATAACTAAAGTCATCATTATCAAGATTATGTTTTGATTTTGGAGATGCCTAGCAAGGTGGTAATTTCAACTTGTCCCATATCTTATGAAGACCTATCAGCCTTGGAAATCTTACTACACATGTCGAAGATTTGAAGGACATGAAGATCACTTGAGTTAAAGACTTGACCTATTTTATAGGATCTCTTCCTATTTTCTTGTGTTAGTTATTGACTTTCTATTTTTCATAAATTTGATCCAGTATTCTAGGATTTGAATGTCTAATGTAAAGGCTATAAAGCCACAAACTTTGATGAACCAAGGGTTCAACTTTGGAGACTTTTTCACACTATGTACTTAAGCTTCTCATTTGCGGAACACTTAATACAGGTTTCTTTTGCAATTATTTGTTCAGATTTACATTTTTCTGTCTATTCTATATTTGGACATGGATATTTATTTTGTGTCTATTCTGTTTGTCTAAATCCTGATAGTTGTTATCCTATCTTTTCTTTGATGAGTTGAATTGCAAATATCATTTACTCATTATGCCTGGTCATTCATATATCTTTATGTGTGAGTCTTCTGGCATAGTAAGAATGCTCCATACATTCACTTCAGTTACAAACCCTCTGAATAGTGATAGTTAAAAGCCTTGTCATTTGGTTATGTTTATGCATGTCTAGAGAGAGTAGGTATGATTTAGTCATCTAACTTGATCCAATTAAGAGAATATTATACACTATTGATATATTTGTTAAGTTACTAGGCTTCTTTGAGCTACAACCTAGAAGGACACCTGTAGTGATAACAAATTGGTGCCATTGTCAAGGAAAGGAGATTGAATCTTAGCTTTCCTAGGATATGACATAGAGTTGATCCTTGATTATAGACAAGGATTAGACATTACATTGGTTGTAATGATCTATCTGGTGACTCCAAAAGTTAATCCTAGCTCCAAAGAGAATCAATACTAGGGATAATCCACAAGAATCACCTATCACACCAGTACCCAATCCAAAACTCATTTTCAGAAGAGGAAGATCATTTCAAGGCCAGGCTTCAAAACCAGGTACTAAAAGTAACCCTCTTTCTCATTCTAAGAAATCAACAATAGAAAAAAATGAATCTTCTTCCTCTAATATTGTCAATGAAAAATCAATCGTAATAGTTGCAGAAGAATCAATTGTTGAAAATGTTTTTGTAGAAGAACCAATTGTTTCTTATTAAGAGGAAAATTTCATTACAGAAGAAGTGATAGGCTCTAATTTGATTGAAGAAGAATATAGCACTTTGGAAAGAAATCACATATCATCATCTCTTGAGTCCTTTCACTCACAACAAGAAGAAGACCATATAAATATTCACACTAACCTTCCTTTTGTAGAACATATTCTGTAGGAACTGTCTGCTAAAGGTGAAGAAAAATTGGCTAAACAACTTGCAAATTTATATATAGCCTCATATCAAACTTCTTTCCCATCATAAAGTTCCCCCCCTTTTCAATTAAATCCCCCCAGTGTTGAAGAATCTGATAAAAGTCTATCACCTATCTCACCAATAATCTTTATGGCTGCACCTACTCCATTGACCAAAATGCAATGAATTCTAGCTACTAGATATGCACCTCTTGTTTTGAAAAATCCACTTGCAGCCATGCCTACTAGTGATTAACAAAAATATATGCCAAAATTCATAGGAGAGGAAGATGTAACTACAGAGGAACATATAGAATATTTCTATATCTATGCTAAGAACTTAAACATAGAAGATATTGATGTCTGGACTACAGTCTTTGTCTAGAGCTTGTATGGTCATGCTAGGAACTGGTTCAAGGAACTCCTTGTTGGCTCTATAGTTGGAGTAGAAGAGTTGGATGATATATTTTTAAAACATTGGGGAGGTAGGAGAGATTTATTGTACTATATCACAAAATTTGGAAACCTTAAGAAAGAAAATGGTGAATCTGTGTCTGATTTCACCAATAGATTCAACAGAAAGTATAGTAAAATACCTGCAGAAATCAAACCTACAGAGACTTATACCCAAATCACTTATGCCAACTCATTTGATTCTGAGTTTTTTTTGCTACTGAGAGAGAGAAGGTTTGCTATACTTTCCTTGATGCAAGATGTTTCCCTTGAAGTTGAGTCAAATATCTTAGCTGCTCATAAGTTAAAGGGAAATGTTGATAGAAAAAGGTAGAAGGAAGAAGCCTCTTCCTCATCAATTCAAAATCCCAAGATAGACAAATTGGCTAAGATGCTAGAGTCATTAACCTCATAAATGTCCACGCTAAAAATTGAAAATAAGCAGTCTGCCAAGGGAAAAGGCTCCTATGAATACCCTCATAGAAATCCAAATCAGAATCCTAATACTTTCAGGAGGAATAACCAACAAGCATAAATTTTGAGAAGAGAGAGAAATCTCACAGAATATTAGAAGTTAAGAGCCCCTCTCCAAAATACTGTGATGGATGAAGATGAAGATTATTTTCAAGAAGAAGAAGAAGATAATATTCATTGTGTTGGATATGATGTAGGGAAATATTATTTGACACAACATTATTATGAAGAGGCATTAATGACTGAAGAGATAAATTATTTTTCTTCTAACAATGGTGTTTTTTAAACTGATGATGGGAACAAATACAATTTAAGATCAAAGTGTAATACTGCCAAGCATAGTGCACCAACTCCTAATAAAATTGTCGCCACTGCCAAGCAACAAACTCAAAAATATCATCTTCTTGATGACCAACAAATTTCTTTGAAAACACCTTCAAATGAGAATACACCATCTTCTCCTCCCAAGAAGACGGCTACCCCTGCCAAGCAACAAATTAAAAAAGATAATATTTCTCATGACCAACATATTTCTTTAAAATCCCCTTCAACTGAGGTAAAATTTTCTGATAAAACTTCTTATTCTTTCAATTTTGAAGCTGAAATAAAGAAGATCAAAATCCCCATCCCTTTGTTTGAGTTAATGAAGAATGAATCGTTTAAGATAGATATCCTCAAGAATACTGATCCCAAATCCATATCTCCCTCTGCTGATATTATTAATATACATGATGACAAGCCCACCATTTCCTTAGGTCAAATGATAGAGGATAGAGATGAAAGTTGTCCACCTTTTTATATCTCTCTGAACATTCATGAAAAAACATTGCATAACTACCTACTAGACTTTGGAGCCTCTCACAATCTAATGCCAAAGGCAGTTATGGATGAGCTTGGATTAGACATTACTAAAACTTACCATGATCTTTTCTCATTTGACTCTAGAAAATTTAAATGTCTTGGGATGATCAAATACTTGGCAGTGACATTAACTCAAGTGCCTATGAAAAATATGCTCATGGATATAGTTGTAGTACATATTCCACCCAAATTTGGATGTTTGTTATCAAGATCATGGATGAAGAGGTTAGGAGGAACTCTTCAAATGGACCTTTCATATGCTACTATCCTTGTTTTTGGAGGAGTAAACAAGAGACTATATAGAGATTCACAACTTTCCTACATTATTAGTGATGAACAAAATCCATCCAACCATCTTATTTACTCAGTTGACATAGGTATGGGATCTTGCATATTACAGTTTGATGATTCAATGTCGGATTAATTGTTTCTTAAACAACCTAGTGTTCAGCCCACGGAGGGATGATATTTGGAGTATGTTCTTTGATGGGGCATGTACTAAAGAGACTGTTTGAGCAGGGGTTGTATTGATTTCACCATATAAAGAAACTACACATTTGTCATTCAATATTGATTTTCAAGTCACAAATAATATTGCATAATATGAACCTTTGCTCTTAGGTTTGAATGTTGCAAAGGAAATGAATATTAAGAGGTTGCAAGTATATGGAGATGTTTATTTAATCATTCAATAGGTAAATAAGTCTTTCCAAGCCAAGCATGTGAGGTTGAAATCTTATATAGATGAGGTTCTAAATGTGATTGTTGCGTTCACTAAATTCAAGATCTCATATATTCCTAGGGCATGAATTAGTTGGTTGATTCATTGGTTGTTTCAGCTAGTACTTTCATACCTCCTTTGCACCAAAAGTTGAATTATGAAAGTCAGGTAAAGTATAGGCCTTCTTTACGTGATAATGTTAAATTCCGGAAAGTATTCGAAGATGATGTGGAGATAAGAAGATTTCTAGGAGTGATGGATGAGTTTTCAGATTTACAAATTGAACAAGACAATGAGCATGATGAAGAAGCTCAAAGGCCTAAATTCATAAATAAAATTGGAGCCCATGAAATTGTGCATCTCTCTACCAACCATAACCCCAAAGGTTTGGTCCCTTTAGAGAGACTTTTGTATCATAATGACGTCACAAAAAAAACTCTAAAATAAAGAGGAATATTCTTATCTGTTTCAATTTAATCTAGCAAATGAAAAAATCCCTAAGTATGTTAATATAGATTCTCATTTGATTGATAAACAAAAATATGAATATGGTGAGTTGTTAACGGAATTTTCTAATATATTTGCATGGCATTATATTGATTTGAAGACATACAATACAAATATTATTCAACATAAAATTCCTTTGAACAAAGACACAAAACCTTTCAGACAGAAACTCAAATCATTCATTCCAATGTTGTTGCCTATTATGGAGAAGGAAATAAAACAAGTGATGGATGCCAAGATCATCATCCATCTTAGATACTCTGAATAGATTGCCAACCTTGTTCCTGTTAGAAAGAAAAATGGTGAGATTAGACTATGTGTAGACTTCAGGAATCTAAACAAATGCTCTAAAAAAGATAATTACCCATTGCCTAAGATGGAGCATATTCTGCAGAAAGTTTTTTGGAGCTAGTGTCATGTCATTCATTGATGGTTTCTCAGGGCATAACCAAATTGAAGTCCATCCAGATGATAGGGGAAAAACAACATTTACTACACCATGGGGTACATTTATGTACGAAAAAGTGCCATTTGAACTAATGAATGCAGGAGCAACATTCCAGAGGGCAGTGGACATTCCATTCATGGGAGAAAAAGACAGATTTGTCTTGATTTATATTGATGATATCACACTTTTTTCATATAGCCATGAAGATCACTTGCAACATATAAGAAAGAATCTCTTGAAATGTAGAAAATATGGTATTTCTTTACATCCCAAGAAATCCCATTTTGCACTCAGAGAAGGCAAGTTGCTTGGGCATATTGTTTCTACATATGGAGTGAAGGTCGATCCAACAAGAGTAGAGGCAATTCAAAAATTGTCTCTCCCAAGATCCAATAAAGATATCCAATATTTCCTTGGAACCATAAATTTCATCAGGAGGGTTATTGCAAACTTTGTAGAGCTTACTAAATATATAACATGCATGTTGAGAAAAGGTTCTGAAGTAAAGTGGATAGAAGAAGCCAAAAATTCTTTTGAATCTATCAAAAAAGCTATTATGACAGCCCCTGTCTTAATTATCCCAAATTTTGATAAAGATTTTTATATTTTCTCATTTTCCTCTAATGATACAATTGTAGTAGTGTTGTTACATAATAATGAAGATGGGCACGAGAAGCCAGTAGAATTTTACAACAAATTTTTGAGGGATGATGAAATTAAGTATGACCCAATTGAAAAACAGGCCTATGAACTAATCAAATCACTCAAAGCATTCAGGATCTATATACTACAGGCCAAGGTAATAGAATATGTACCCTCAAGTTCTGTGAAAGATGTCCTTGTTCATCCTGACATTGATGGTAAGAGGAGCAAGTGGATAGCTAAAATGATTGAATTTGATATAGAGATGAAGCCAATAAAACTTATCAGAGGCCAAGGACTTTTTAAACTTTTTGCAGAAGACAATTGTAAAATGTTAGATATAAATTTTGTTGGGGTAAATGCAGAAAGTGATCAACATCAAATTTTAGCAGAGAAACTCAACTATGATTTGTAGGTATCCTCTCACTTGGCAAATTGTGAATGGTACAGCCATATAATATATTTTTTGTAGAATTTGACAACTCCACTAGACATGAGCAAGACACAGGTGAGAGCTTTGAAACTTAAGGCCATTAAATTCTCCATAAATCACAAGATGTTGTTCTAGAAAGATCCATTAGGGGTACTCTTGAGATGCATTAACAGGGAATAATTAGTTCAAACAATGACAAAATTTCATAGAAGTGAATGTGGAGGACACCATTATCAGAAAACCACTCCTCATAAATTTTTGAGAGTTGGTTACTATTGGCCTTGTTTATTTTTTTATGTGTGTTCTTTTGTAAAGACATGTGATAAATACTAGAGGTTTGCAGGTAAGCAGCAATTGAAATCTCTTCCCCTTAAGCTTGTTGTGGTCATAGGCCCTTTCCAACAATGGGGTTTGGATTTCAAAGGGGAAATTCATCCACCTTCTAGCAGTCAACACAGATGGATTCTAGTTGCCACTGACTACTTCACCAAGTGGATTGAAACTATTCCTACCAAGAATGACAATGAAACTATAATCATAAATTTTCTATATGATCACATATTTTCTAGATTTGGCTGCCCAAAAAGATTAGTCACAGATAATGTTGTTGCATTTAATGATAAATATTTGGTCAAATTATGTGAAGACATGGGGATTCAGTTAGTGCATCATACATCTTACTATCCACAAGGCAATGGCCTTGTTGAGTCATCAAATAAAAGTCTGATAAAAATTATTAAAAAGTTGTTGGAGTAGAATACAAGGGGTTGGGATTCAAAATTGAAATTCCCTTTGTGGGTAGACAGAGTGAACAATAAGAAATCAATCAACACATCTCCTTTCAAACTGGTATATGGAACTGAGGCTATTTTTCCCATACAACTTTCATTACCAGTAGCCAAATTTATTCAAGAGATATATTATGAACCTAATGATCTTACCAGAAGGATCCTTCATTTAGTGGACTTGCAGCAAGTCAAATAACAACTGTTGGAAAAAACAGAATTGCATCAAAGAAAGATGAAAGAGACTTTTGACAAGAAGGTGAAGACAAACATCTTCAAAATAGGGGACCTGGTTCTAAAGTATGATGCAACAAGACAAGATAAAGGTAAACATGGAAAATTTGATGCATTCTAGACAGGTCCATTCATTATTACATAGGTACGACAGAACAACACTTTTGTTCTCCAGAATCTGGAAAGTGAAGAAGTCACAGGTGGCCCATTCAATGGGTGTTTTCTCAAACCTTATTTCTCATGAGGCTTTCCCAAGCCTTGCTCTATTGTAAATATTTATTTTCAAGTTTTTTTATTTTTAGTTTGTGTGTCAAAATAACTCCATGCCTAATGGACCACTAAGTCAAGTCAGTTTTGAGTCTTAAGTGATAGGAAGGTTACCGAGTCAATTCAGTTTTGAGTCTTAGGTGATAGGAAGGCTATTGATTCAATAAGTTTCTTGAAACCTCACAGGGAGGATTTCATCCCTAGAAGGAGCCATATGTTATCTCCTCAAATAACACAGTCAGTTTTGTTAATTTAGATGATAGGAAGTCTTTGAAAAATACATTTATAAAATTTTTAAGGTTCATTTTTTAGAACCTTATGTTTGTAATAAAGTTCGAAAAACATTGGATTTGATTTTTTTTTAAAGGTCAAAAAACAGGTTTCGGTGGCTAAATGCCTCTCCAAAAATGCTTCTAAGCCACTGAAAGTCCTAGCTTTCGGTGGGTTTCCTAGCTTTCGACAGCTTAAACCTGAAATTCGAGGCTATTTTAGCCACCGAAATTGCAAAATTTTGGAGGCGGTCGATAAATCTCCTCACTTTCCCAAACCGACATAAGTAGGGTGGTATGATTTCAATTAGCCACCGAAAAAATAGGAGGAAGGTCGATTCAAGACTTGGATCTCAGCTCTACGTGTTATATCAAATATTATTTTTTTTTAAATTATGTTTCATAAAATCATGTGGTTGTGTACTTCCTATCATTTGAGTTTACCAATCATGATCAATTCAAATATTTCACATCCCTTGTGAGCAGGGCTTTTCTTAATGCATTTCTCACATTTTTTGTTTCTATTGCAGCTAAGCCAAACCTCCCTAATTCTGCATTGTGCGGTCTCCCTCCAAGCCCGAATTTCCAATTGCAGGTGTACAGGATCATTCCAGCAAATGAATAGAGGAGGACCAACCATGAGGAAGGATCTTGATGATATTGGTTACTTGGAATCACACCCAGAGGTGTGTCAGCTCTTCAAGGACGCAGGTTGTTACAAATTTTGTGAAAAATTGCAGAGCTCTCACCAACAGGTGGTAGAAGTGTTTGATTTAACTTTTGATGGAAGGAAAATAGTCATTGGCCAAGATGAATTCCATGTGGATGAAGCCCTCATAGCTGAAGTGAAATATCTTCCAAGGACTGGATAAAAATGGTTCAAAACCACTGCTACAAAGGATGTTGAATTTAGATCCTACTTGAAACCAGAACACAAGTGTTTGATATGGAAGAAAGACATTCCTATGTCTTTTCTTGAAGATAAATGGAAACACTTGTTAAAGGCCATCCATGTTTATATAAATTGTGAACGTAGATAAAATAGGGTGACGATCTATCACTTTAAAATCATGAACCATTTCATTGGTAGAAGCCCACTCAATTTGCCTTATTATCTTCACAGGAGCCTGACAAAGATGGCTCATCAAGTTAAAGCCAAACCCAGCAATGTGGAAGGTAGATTGTCTCATCATGGCTTGATCAAGCTATTGATTTGTGAGTTGTTGCAGAGAAGGAATAGGTATTGGGGCCACTTGTTATTTTGGAATGTGTTTCAAACAGATCTATAGCTAGAGGATAAAGAGATATCTTCTTCAAAGAAGTCCTCTACTCCCAGGAGTGGGAAAATGAAGAGGAGAGCTATCTCTCCAGTGGAATATGAGAAAGCTACTCCACATTCCAATATTAAAAGTTCTAATAAGAAACTGTATTTTAGCAAGGATGTAGAGAAGGAAGAAGAGCCTCTAGTAGACAAGAAGATCCTCAATCTCCCTTATACAAACTTTGAGGATGAAGAAAACTAGATTGCAATAGAGCAAGAAGCCGCCCTGGCAGAAGATCCAGTTACAACAGGGTATGAAGATCTTCCATCACCTACACCCAAGGAGGAGTAGGAACTGCAAGTTGTAGAAGCCTCATTAGCAACAAAAGAAAGCAGAAAAAATTGAAGAAGATCAAGAAACTTAAAGAGAAAATAACACAGGAAGAAGTGATATAAAGGGTGATTAAAGCTAGTTATGAAAATCTATCAAAGATTTTCACAGAAACTAGTGCATCCCTAGAAAGATTGGCACATGAAAATATAAAGGAAAAGAAAAAGAAGAAGAAGATTGTAAAAGACTACAATAGTCTATGGAGAGTAGGTATGCATCTGAAGAAAAAAGTCAGGTCATTAAGGTTGCAAGCTATGTCTTCAAGACATCAACCTCATTCACTTGTTGATATTGAAACCCTAGTAGATGTAGCCATCCATTTGAACAATCCAGAGGCAGCCAAAAATCCTACATCCATTCCAGAACTTGATAAAGATGCAAAGGTTTCAAAAGATCATCCCTAAGGTGTTTTAAGGCCAGGACAAAAGGTTATTTTCAATTTTGTTTAAGACAGAACTTTCGGTGGCTTAGGAGAACATTTCAATTGTTCATCAGCCACCAAAAGTGGAGCTTTAGGTAGTTAATTGGCCTAGATTTTGTCTATTTTAGCCACCAAAAGCACTGACAGGGAAGAGAGGTATTGTTTTTTCATGGCCTTAACCTGGTGAGCCATATGATGCCAACATTGACCCATGAATTCATTGAGGATGATATGGATACTTGGCCCGAGCCTAGAAATGGTGTAATACCCCTAGGATGAAAACCAATTGTAAATGTACATGTGCTTTATAGGCTAGTGAGCCAGGATGTTTTGGGATAAAGTGTCTTTGTATATATGTTTTGAGGTCGGAGTGGCTATCTGATTCTGGATAGGAAGCATATGAATTGAAAGTCCAGTGAACCTAACAAATGTAAATTGTAATCACACTTGATTGTATTAATAAAATACATCATTGTTGTAGATGAGGTCAACCAAAAGAGTATGGATGTATAGGACTCCATGAGAGAGAAAGGGGGATAGGACTTGAGAGGAAAAGGGGCTAAGTCAAGGGGGATTAATCCAAGGAATAAAATAATATTATTCCTATGTCTTAAGTCTCATATAATATATTTATCCTAAGTTCCTAAGTGATGGGAACAAATTCCAAGTGAAGTCAAAGGTAGTTCCTAGAGTGACAAGTGTCAAGATAGGAACATGCTTATATAATGTTGGGAATTAAGTGTAGTTCTCATTATTTCCAATAATACATCCATTCATTCACGCCATGCTATGAAATGTACCATTTATTGTATAGTGGGAGTGATGAATTGTTTATTACCTTGTAAATCCTTGGTGGTTTGGGCTAAAGAAGCAAGTTTTCAGGTATGTGGAGCATTCTCTTTGGGTGAGAGGTTTTCCTAGTATAGGTTTCCTTGTGTGCTTTCCTAGTCAGTGTGGTATCTCCTAAAGAAAACTTGTGCTCCAAGGTCCATAGATCTCTCAGAATTCTTGGTCAACTGTTTTTTGAAGCCATGGCAAGGAAGTGGCATAGTTGAAGGATTGTTGAGAAGAGAAGGGGTACACTTCCTGGGATGGGATAGGTTGTGGGGAATGAGAGGCTATGGGTGGGAACCATTGTTGGGGTTGTCACCTGGGCCTTTACTTTATCATGTTTTATATTATACCTTAGTTTGTATTAGGTATCCTTTTCTCTGGTGGAGTCATAGCCCCATCTCGATGGTCACATGCTCTTGAGAATGTATGAACAATAAACTCTACAACTAGTAGGAACATCTGAGGTTTGCAGTTAGTTGATAATTTTGATTGAGATATAAAAGGTATTTTTTTGTTTATAATGATTTATTTTTTGTTAATTATATTAACTATGTTATGGTATATTTGTATATATTTATGCATGCATTTTTTGTTGTTAAAATTGCATATTCGTTGCATATGTAGGGCATCTAAATTAATAAAAGGTATCAAAGATGTTTTTTTTGTGTGTAGCATGGTTCATATTGGAGGCTAGGGATGTTACATTGTGGTATAAAATCCACAAGTTCATTATTGAGCCTTCATGGGCTAGACACAACACACTAAAGTGGAAAATTGCAGATTTAAAGTTCAGAGGATGTATTCAATCTATTTGTTAAAATTTTCAAGGAAATGTTTGGGAATTTTCTTCCAATTTTAGGAGATTTGTATTTAGGGGTGAAAATACCCAGGTCTTAACCTTGGAATGGATAAATTCAGGCCCATAATTGGATGAGTTTATGAATTGATGGTTAGCCATGGTGAAATTCGGTAAAACAAATACCCAATTTTTGAGTAAATTTAGGAGGAATTCATGCCCATAAATGTCAAATAGTTAGGCATGGATGTAATTGGTCATTCGAATAATTTGAATTAACCCTGAGAATCTTAATTTTAGAGATTCCATGGAAATTAAAGAAGAAATTTTGAAATTTTGAATTTTTAAAAAATTGGGAAATTTTCAAATTTGGGGATTTTTCATACGATGACATCATCATGATGTGTTGGCCATGTGGTGGGAGATGTGGTATTGGTGATGTGTATTTCCATGGTGGAAATAACATCATGCTATATTGGTGTCAAAGTGGAAGGAAACCACGGTGAGTCGATGGTGGAGAGCTAGGACAATACCACAAGTGGTTTCAAAGATTTTGTTAGTGGTTTTGTGAAATAACATAATACCATGAAATAATCATGGAGCTTACATGTGTCAATTTTGTAGTGTGGTGGTATCGGAGGTAAGTACATTGATAATTACCTTGCAAATTTAACCCCCAAAATCATTATGACTATGCATCTCCCTTTGATCTTCATCATCTTATCGAAGGAATAGGTAAGTTTCGCACACCTAAGGAAAAAGGTGTGGGATGGAACATGCCCATCCCCGTGACCAATTGATGTAGACCCCACCATTTCACAAGGTCCACACAACCTCCCAGTACAGTATTGTTCTATTCGGGAGATGAAATTAGCTCACAGGCTCCATTCAATCCCAAAATCTTAATGCACAGGTTTTTAAGCATTCTTCCCAAGTGTACTTTTTCCTCCTCGGGAGTCCCTGAGCACTTACAAACCCTCCCCAGAGACAAAGGGCCAAAACCATGAGATAAAGCTTCAAAACCATGAGATAAAGCTTCAAACCCTGAAATTTTCAGGACTTCAAGACTTCTTATCCCTTGTTATCTCTCAACATAGATTCCCCAAACTATCGAACACCAAGCAACTAGATCAATGGTCCACAATGATCATTAAGATCAATGAATCAGATAATGTCTTCCAGCTTTGGTGATTTCTTCACAACACCATGTTTCCAAAAATTTCTCAGATCATCGAAAAGCACTTTCACCAAGTCTCATATCAACGGTCCACAAGATTCGATCAAATGGAAGGCCTGGATCAATTCCCTTCGAGATTCGATGATTTGCGTTGATCGTCAAACAACAAAACACCTTATATCTCCCAATGCTGAATAAATTCTCCCTCCTTGTATCCCTCCTAGATCAACATCTAGGATGCCTTTCTGGGCTTCGATGATTTTCTCCTTGTCTGCACAACGCTTTGATTTCACCGAAGTGTCCAGTTCCTAGATTTTGGGGCCTTGTGCCACACATCCTCTCTATTGGATGGTTGGGATTAACCCTGGGGCTTTAGGCCTCCATAAGTATCCACAAAACCACACTATGTTTTCTTTGGAGTGCCATACCTCTGGACCTACCGATCTACTGTCACGTACCCTTCCTGAAATCAACGGTCTAGATCTACTCCAGAATTTGGGATTTCAGGGAGATCTGCCTCCTCTTCCCACTATTCTCCTAGAGTATCTATCCTCTAGACTGCCTGATCTGACGATGTGTGTCCTTTACAATGGAAGTCCTAGATGAAATCCGGCCTTCGGGACTTCAAGATTCTTGTTCACCGAAGTACACAATATACTGATGTGCGTCCTCGGATTTTTTGACCAGCCATGATTAACTCCGACCTTCAAGATTTATGGGTTCTTGACTTCTCCACACACCTAATCCTTTGAATATGCAATGTTTGAAGGACTCTCCTATTAAACCTCGGGAAAATCCTTCTAATCCAACAACTGTCCTTTCTCATGCAAACTCCTGAATGGATCTTGACTGTAGATCTCTTATCCTAGATAATTCCTCCTTTAAAATTGATCCATGACTTCTACAAACATAAAAATTGTTAAATACTTACAGGGTTTAAACCCCATGCTACTTCTCTATATATGAGAGTGACAAAAGGCCATGGATCCTCCTAGATAGATCTCCATCATTCAAATGTTAAATAAGAAAATATTCTCCTCCTTGAGTATTCTGACTGCTATCCTTCCTGAGCTTGATTGCATGAGACAGATAGAGTCTTTGGCACCCCTTGTGTGCTCCTCTGATACTTTATGCTCTGGACTTAGAAATTTTATAAGTCCCTCCTGTGGAACTTTTATACTCGCTATCTCTTTTGAGATGTGTTCCTTTGAGGTTTATATACCTTTGTGTTAAGCCCTAATATTGGCTCATTACCCCTTAATTGGGGCATATTAGATTAGTAATTTTATTTTATTTATGTCGGCTTTAGGCCATTAGTTGTACTTATACCTCCTAGTCTCCTATATATACCAAGGAGACATTTTCATTTTGAATCATCTTGTACTTGAACATTTAAGTGGGGTAAAATGAGGTTGCTCCCTTGAAGAGGCTTATTATCTAAAATTCTCTCTTTTTCAAGGCATAGAGTACATTTTCTGAGGATTTTCTATGCTATATTGATATTTGGTTCTTAACATATGGTATCAGAGCTCAAGGTCTTAGAGTTTCGCTGCTACATCTGAGACACCTTGGCATTTTCACTATAACTTTTTTTCTACAATGTTTTAGAAGGAACGGCTTAGAGGATATTTAGTAGACGGATCAAGGTACGTTGGGTTTAAAATTTAGCTCCTGAGGCCTTATACGTTTGGAGATACAGCCTGTACAAGATAGGGTTATGGAATCGTCTTGAAATGAGTCATTGCAGAATTTTCGCTATCAATTTATGTAATGTTTCATACCCTGAGCTCTGGAGGCTATTTACATAAATTAGTAAGGTATCTATGGAAAAACTTTTAGCTTCTGGGTCATCATAAATTTGTAGATACAGCCTGTGTAAGATAGGGTATCTGGCTAGTCCTATTGATTAGTCTCAAGAAGGTGTTCGAGGTAAAACAATCATAAATTTTTTCTAGAGTATCCAAATTTTGTGGGACTAGTTGCATTGGATTGTGGATAGTCTCTAGTATTTCTGGTGTGAGTTTCAGAATTTAATATCAATTATTTTGTGTGGGGCACACTATACAAGTGAGATCTCCTTGAAAGGCCACAAATCGACAAGTTGTGGGGAAGTTACTGTAAATTCCACTTGGCACATCCAATTTTGATCAGACCTGTGGAATTTCAGAGAAGAAATATCAGAGAAATAAATAAAGGAAACTTTCATACCCAGAAGGGCTAAAACTTGGGAGATACAACAGAAGAAATATTGTCTAGCAGAACCACCTTAAAATCAAGGTTCAAAAGTGATACTTGGCCGACATGCCACCCAAAAAGGGAACTTCTACACCAAATAAGCCTCCAGAAAATCCTACTTGGACTCTTGATGAAGGTGAAGAAATAAGTAGGGACATAAATGAACTACAAAATAAGATGGATTCAATGGAAGCTAAGTTGGATAATAAGATGGATTCAATGGAAGCTAAGTTGATGGATTCAATGGAAGCTAAGTTGGATACTAAGATGGATTCAATGGTAGCTAAGTTGGATACTAAGATGGACTCAATGGAAGTTAAGTTGGATACTAAGATAGATGGTTTAAAATGGGAGATCATGGAAGTATTGAAAAATTTCGTAACAGAGAAGACACCTGAAAGTGAAAATGCATCCCATGAAATTCATGATGAGGACACAAGG
>ML779758.1:887280-900687 GCA_009831015.1 Picea engelmannii | reverse complement strand
TTTTACCCCACTTAAATGTTCAAGTCCAAGATGATTCAAAATGAAAATGTCTCCTTGGTATATATAGGAGACTAGGAGGTATAATTACAAATAATGGCCTAAAGCTGACATAATTAAAATAACATTACTAATCTAAATTAAAACTAATGGCCTAAAGCCAACATAAATAAAATAGCATTACTAATCTAATATGCCCCAATTAAGGGGTAATGAGCCAATATTAGGGCTTAACATCATGTCATAATATGGAAGTTGAAGTTGTTGATATTAGAAAGAAAGTAGAGAAGTCAAACAAATTCTTGAATAGTTCAACAATATTGAATGAGATATTGGATAGTCAAAGATCACCAAATGATAAATCAAGTCTTGGCTACAACAAAGAAGCTACACATGTTGAATCAAGCACCTCAAAGAAGAATGAGGCAAGTCCCTCACTCTGAAAAGATGGAAATAATGTTGCAAGTAAACCATATACACAAGGTGAGGAAAGTTTCAAAAGAACAAATAAATGAATAAATCAAGAAGCCATGTTTACACCTCAAAGACGAGAGACACCTTCAATATGGACACCAAAGAAAAGGTATGAAAATGTTTTTCATGGTAATTGTTACTCATGTAATGAATATGGTCACAAAGCTTTGGAATTTAGAATTTATGCAAGGAGAGATAATCAAATATTTCATAACACCCTAAGGTGTTGGAGATGTGATCAAGTATGACACATTGTTGCTCACTGTCACACCATGAGATGCTACAGTTGTAGTGGATTTGACCACAAATCCCAGGATTGCCAAAAAACAAGAAGAAATTCCATGATGAGGAATTCATATAGCATGACTAGAAGAAGGCATGAAATTAGGAAGGAAAACATTTTTGAAAATATGGAAGCTTAGAGCTCAATTTTTGAGAAGCAAGGACACCTTTAGAAGTGGGTAAAGAAGACTAAACAACCAGAGCAGAATGGAAGCCTTAAGGCAAGCTCAAGTTTGTCATCTTCAGAAGAATATGTGGGTTACAATGGTAACAGTCATGTACATACGCGATATGACCTATGAATAGGTTGCATTACACAGGGATGATTTTAAGGATGGAAATGTGTTTTTAAATGTAGAAACCTTGGCGAATCTTACTATTGTTCATATGACAACTATAAAAATTTTGACGATATTTTTGTAAAAATATTCAAATTTATAAGGATTGTATATAGTTTGTATAAAATTTTGGTGATTTTGAAGATAAATTAATTTCATCCTATAGAATTTGGGCGAATCATTTTTAGAATAGCAAATCATTTTTTGGGGAAAACCATCAAAAACTAGCCCATGAGAAAAATTTAGCCCCTAAAATCATCAGGTCATGTATCTGTGCAGTAGGCTGCATATCTGTTGTAAAATCCTTGGGAAAAAAGGCTATGCACATGAGTTGTAGCATGGTATGATGGTATAACTCTATGTTGAAAGGTCTGACATGGTTTGTTGCAGGGTCTGACATTGTTTTCTGCAGGTTTTCATGATTACATGTTTCCATACATAATTGATGTATGTATGGTGGTGACATATGGATGAGTGTTGAAAGACTATATTGGATGCATGGTACTAACCCTAGAGTGTGGATTGAGACACGTTTCTATTGATGAACAATGTTGGTTGTGACATTGAAGTTATGGAACTTTGGTCATGATGATGTGATGATATGATGCTAGCTAGAGATATAAATAATCTATTGAAGTAAACCTCTAGTACATGCTTAGAGATTATATTGGATGCTTAGTATTTGTTGTAGTGAATAGAGGTTGAAGTCGATCTGTTGGGTACATGTCTGATACATATTTGAGTTTGATTAGTATATCTTATGATGTATTATTGGAAGCATATGTGTTGGATATCTTGGTGCATGCATTTGACATATGGATGAGCTACATATTGGGACATCTAGGTGATGAGTTGATGAAGTGGTCATGTTGTACACCATTGATGAGTCATAGCTTGATCTATGGTTGATGCATGTTTGGTACACATTTGGTACAAACTTAGAGGCACGCACTAGAATTTTGATTGGCACATGTTTTATGGTGGATAAGTCATATCATGAATGATATGACACTTGTTTGAAACACATGGTTCACATGTTTGTAGAGGCATATGGTTGATACAATCCATTGATGATATATTATGGTATACTATGATATTAATGTACATGGTTGATGTACATGGATGGTGTGCATGGTTGTCACATTGGATGGCACAATATGTAGATGGTTGATGTTTTGTTCATGATTCTCTATTCATTATTGACATATCTTTTTCTTCATGGTGTATGGTATGGCACGAGTTTTATGCATGGACATGTCCAAGGATTTTCATATAAAGAGAGGTTGATCTATGTTCTAGTCAAGCAACATAATTTGCAGTGCTATCACATTCCAGAGAATATAGGGGTAGACTTACCCATAGGGGGAGTCATTCTTCTTCCCATGATTCAAGCTAGAGATACTTATCATATGTAAAGAAAAATACTTGGAAAAAATTCTCTATACTTGGAGAAAGATCACAAAGGCATAGTTCCATGGGGAGCGGTGGTCATAGGGGGAGCATGAGAGATATATCTTCAACATTACATCAACGTGATATCCCTTGTTCAAGAGGGAGATATTATTCATAGGAATATCAAAGGCATTGAGGTAGGGGGAGAATCCCCAAGCAGAGTTCAGGCAGGGGGAGCCACCCCAAGGTGAGAACCACCCTTTGCAATTGATGTCAAAGGGGGAGAGATAGTCACATTGATGTGATTGAGATGACTATTGATGTAGAGAAATGAAATTTCTACATGTTGACATAAATGATTGGTCTTGACATCAATATTTGTATTTCCATCAATGCCAAAGGGAGATATTGTTGGATCATGTTGTCATTGATGCCAAAGGATTGATTGATTGATGTCAAAGGATTTATATCAAGGGATCGATTGATGTCAAAGGAAAAATGTCTTGTCATAGAATACCGATGTAATATGTATTGTATTTAATGTGATTGGATTTATGTCAAGTACAATAATTGATATATGATGCATAGATGAATATGGATCAATGATTTTTCATTGATATATGATGCATAGATGAAGATGGATCAATGAGTTGTCATTGATATATGATGCATAGTTGGATTGATGTAAAGATGACTCATTATTGTCTTGATAAGGAGTACAAATGAATGAACTCCAAAGTGGTCCCCTTATAGTGAAAGCCATCATGGGAAGAAACTTTGTGATTGAGTTATCCTAGAATTATGGTTAGAGAACTCATACTTAATTGTGGAATAATGAGATGAAGGTCAGTGAATTTGTCAGTGAAACTATCCTAGATGGATATTTCTTGTCATGCCATTTTTGGTGGTATGTGAAATGCCACATAACTCCTCACAGTTTGAGATTTATGGCCTTATGAAGTTGGAGAACCCTCATATGTTGGATTGAAGCCCCAAAAGGTCAAAGAAGTCAAAGTTCTTACAAAGAAGAAATTATTTAAAAATGAAGTGACAAAGTCAAAGAGGATTATTTAAATCATAAAGTAAAGTGACAAAGTCAAGGAGGATTATTTAAATAATAAAGTAAATGGAGAACTTTCTAATTATGGAAAGTGGTTATAAGAGGGTTAACCCTAAAATGAGGAAAATGGGTTAAGTGGTCAAGTGGCTATTAGATACATGGACAAGTGGAAAATTGGGAAAATTTGGACATAAGTGACTATGTGGACAAAGTGGCTATGTGGGCAAAGTGACCTAGAATATGCTTCTAAGGAAGCTACTTGGAGAGTATAAATAAGAGGCAAGGGGTCTCTTGTAAAATATCTCTTCAATATATCTTGAAGACATATTCTGAGAGAGAGAGATTCTAGAGGATCTCATGGATGCATCGATGTTTTTGTATGTATGAGATCTTGAAGATGAAAGTTTTGGAAGTTCAGAAACCCTAGTTTTTGAAGGAGTACATGAGTAGAAGTGGGCCAGAGTGCATACATACATGGGCTGTAGTGAGCAAGAGTGTGTACAAACATGGGTTGAAGGAGGACAAAGTGCGTACGGTTTGTGGAAGTCATGAAGTCTTGAGTGTGAGATTATGTCATGTTCTTGAAGTGTGAAGTAAGTTCAATATCTTTATTCTATGGGCTTAGATCTTCCATAGAAACTCTCGTATGGTTACATAGTTGTCTTGATGGATACTTTTGCATATTGTATGCTAAATGATTGAAGTATTCTTGGTATGGTTGTTATGATTTGGTTTGTGTTGGTTGATGGAGTGAGAAACACTCTTATGTTTCAGTACTGATATGATTTCCATAGTATACTTGTTGCTTATACATGTTTAAGTAGCATTCATATTGTATGATTCAGGAGCATGATTAAGTTGTGAGAGAGTATGGATGTGTTGAGACTAGTCATGATTCAGATCGGACAGTAAATGACATAAGTTGATGTGACTAAGGGTTGCAGAGGATATGAGTTTTCATGAAGAGAAAACCCTAAGTACTAAGAAGGCATATGCATGTTGTAGTACATAAAGGCCACATACATATGCAAGATGTACTACTGGTAGGGAGCATACATACGCATATTGTAGTACTGACAGGTCATGTACATATGCATGTTGCACTGTTGACAGGTCACATACCTGTTGAAAAATTGGTATTTGTTCAGGATTGATTCTTCTTATCAATTGATGTTGAGTTGTGTAAGTTGAGTCTTGCATTGTAGAGTTGGTGCTCGTGTGGAGTTGTAACTCTATTTAGTTGTTGTTGATAACCTAAAGATTGTAGTTTGTAATAAAAAGAAAATTGTACATACATCTTGTGTTCTTTGTGTTCTTTGTGGTGATGACTTATTGATGATATATGTTGTTGATGTATGTTGACATTTAATTGGTTATAAATGATAGCAATAAGTAATGAGTAAATGGTGATTTCTAACTAAGGAGTTTTGTGAAAGGGAAGTTGAAAAAGAGCACCACACTTATTCACGCCCCCCCTCTAAGTGTGGTCAGTGTGTCTAACAATCCTATCTTCTTCATATTCAATTTTTTATACATTCCCCTTGGGAACCTCTCTTTCCTTGGGTTTGTTAAAAATTGATCTCCAACTTTGAAATGAACCTCTCTCCTTTTCTGATCAACTTGGCTTTTATACTTATGACTTCTCTCATGTAGCTATCTATTTATCTGATCATGAAGATTCTTCATATTTGTAGCATATTCTTCTTCTCTTGCACTTCTGAAATCATCATGTTCCCAATTCCTTAATTCTAAAATTTCTCTCAGATGCATTCCATACACTATTTGAAATGGAATTTTTCCAGTTCTTCAGTTTGGAGAATAATTATAAGAAAACTTTGCCTGGGGATGAATTTGATCCCATTGGTTATGATTTTCAGTGACCAAGCTCCTCAAAATTTTTATTAAGCTTTGATTTACCACCTCAGTTTTCACATATGTCTTAGGGTGATATGCTAAACTGAAAGAAAGATTGTCCCCAACCTTTTCCATAGGGTTCTCCAAATGTTTCCTACAAACTTGGTATCTCTATCTGAAACTATACTCTTTGGAAAGCCATGCAATCTCACAACCTCTTTGAAAAATAAGTTGGCTATGTGAGTAACATCATTGGTTTTCTTGCATGGTATGAAATGTTCCATCATTGAAAATCCACCAACCACAACAAATATGGAATCACTCCCCTTCTGGGTTCTTGGAAATCCCAACACAAAATCCATGCTTATTGCATCCCATGGCCTGTCTAAAATAGGAAATGGTTGATACAGACCAGTGTTCTTCTTCTTCCCTTTTACATACTGGAAAATTCTACATTTTTCCAAAAATTTCTTCAAATCATATCTCATACCTGTTCAATGGTATGAAGAACTCAGTTGTGCATAAGTCTTATCATGGCTAAATGTCCAACCAATCCTCCATTGTGTTTTTATTTCAATAGGTTATCTCTCATTGAGCATTTTGGAATACAGAGTTGGCTTCCTTTGAACAAAAGTACATATGGAATTAGTTACTCTATCCAATGGATTTTTTTCCTATAGAAAAGGGTTCTCACATGCTTCGTAAACCTCTTTAAAATTTGTATCTTCATGATTCATTTCCTTCAGGTGTTCAAACCCTAAGGTCTCCACTTGAAATTCCTGCATAATCATACATCTCTTGCTCAAAGCATCAACAACTTTGTTAGTGATACCACTAATGTGCTTAGTAAAAAAAGTAAAATACTGCATGAATTCTACCCATTTAACATATCTTTGGTTTAACTTTTCATGTCTGGTTATGAATTGTAAACCCTGATTATCACTGTACAAGACAAACTCCTTTGTAATAAGATAGTGCCTCCACTTTTTCAGAGCTTGTATTACAGCATAAAAATATTTATCATATGTTGAATATTTTCTCTTAGTGTCATTCAACTTCTCACTGAAATAAGCAATAGGCTTATTTTCTTGGCTTAAGACTGGACCAATAGCTACTCCACTTGCATCACACCTCACTTGAAATATCTTCTTGAAATATGGTAGAACTAGAATAGGATGTTATGTTATCTTCTCCTTCAATGCTATCAATATTTTTTCATCTTCCTCTTTCCAATTAAAATACTTGTTCTTTGTGTTTATGGTGCCCATGATAGGTGCATAAAAGCCACTGAAATTTCTGATGAATTGCTTGTAAAAACTTGCTAATCCATGGAAGCTTCTTACCTCAAATATACTTCTTGGAGAAGGTCATTCTTTGATTTCCCTCACCTTATCTGGATCCATCTTCAATTCATTTGAAGATATCACAAAACCCAAGTATATTAGTTTTTTCTTCATGAAAGAACATTTCTTTAGATTTATCAGCAACTTCTCTTGTTGTAACCTCATCATCACTAAATTCAAGTTCCTTAAGTGTTCTTCTTCATTTTTACTGAAGAATAGGATATCATCCAAATACACAATTACTAACTTACCTCTAAAGTATTTAAGTACTTCATTCATCAATCTCATGAATGTGATTGGGGCATTTGTTAATCCAAATGGCATAACAAGTCATTCATACAATCCTTCATTTGTCTTGAATATTGTTTTCCATTAATATTCTTCTCTAATTCTCATATGATGATAGCCACTCTTCAAGTCTATCTTGGAAAAATAATTTTCTCCACTCAAGTAATCCATCAAATCATCCATTCCGAGTAAAGGGAATCTATACTTGATGGTAATATTGTTGATGGCTCTGGAATATATGCACATTCTCTAAACTCCATCCTTCTTTAGAATCAACATAGTTGGTACTACACATGAACTCAAACTTTCTCTGACTAAACCCTTATCCAACAAATCTTGGACTTGATTCTTGACCTCTTCATTCTATTGAGGTGCCAACTTATATTCTTCCTTGTTTGGAAAACTTGATCCTAGAATAAGGTCAATGTGATGACTAATACTCCTAATGGGTGGAACAGAACAAGGTAATTCATCCACCACAATATCAACAAAATTATCCAACAGTTATTGAATCTCTACATGCCGATCATTCATAGAAGTACTTGTAAGGATGACTCTAGGATTTCTCACCACATCAAATTGCATCTCATGTTCCTTCTAGAATTCATTCAAGAGTTCCTTCCCACTCATGATAAGTATGATTGGGATAGCTTATTCATTTACTTTCTTATCCTCCATTGGTAGAAACATGTGTGTACAACCATTCTTCTCAAGGGTGTAAGTATTTTTTATCCCATCATGTATGGAATTTTTGTCAAATTTACATGGTATTCCCAACAAAACATGACAATCATCCGAGGGTATTACATCACACAAAATCTCATCTTTATAACCTCCTATTTTGAATTCAACATTGCATTGTTGACTTACCATGACTTGGTGTCATTTCTGCAACCATGACACCTTTTATAGGTTCGGATGTGTAGTTGTCTTCAACTTCATCTTTTCCATCATTTCTATGGATACTGAATTATCAGTGCTCCCTCCCACTGTCTATGATTAGTTTACATACCATGTCCTTGGTCTTACAAGCAATACTGAACAGATAGTTCCTATGAAATGGCTCTTTTTCTTCTTTCTCTGGCTTTAACAAACCTTTCCTCATCATGAGGGACTTCCCACCTTATGTTTCTTCTACCTCAACATTCCTTCTTTGAGATTTGGAAAAGTGAGCTTCTCCACCTCCTTCTTTATTTTTCCTCTTAGGACATTCCCAAGACATATGATATCTCTTTCCACAGGCATAACATCTCACTTCTCCTCCTCTACATCTTCCTCTTCCTTGAGAAAAAATATTTTCTTCCACCATGTTTTCCATTTCTGGAACTTCCTCCTCTTTATGTATGACTATGAGACTTTCCTTCTTCAAGTTTTGGTTTCTGGAAATTCTCTTGGATATTTCCCTTGCCTCTTCTTGGAATATTTCCTCTATTTCATTGAATTTTTTTTCTGGCCAACTTATCCTCTACTTTTAGTGATGACCGATAAGCATCTTCCATCGTTCTCATGGTCATCATGCTAATTTCCTTCTGAATTTCATATCTCAGGCCATTAATATACCTGACAACCTTTTCCTCACCACTCTTTGTATGTCCTTCTCTAATGTTCAATATGTAAAAATCCTCAGTGCATTACTTCACTAACAAACACTTATGTCTCAAGTTCTACAATCTCCTAAGAATATTGATCTGATAGTCTTTGGTTATGAACTTAGCTTTTAATTTAGCTACCATCCTATCCCAATTTTTTATCTTTTGCTTACCTTTAATCCTTCTATCATCCTACAGTTCATCCCACCATATCATTTCATGTTCCATTAGTATATTAAAATCATGCTTCACCTTCTTTTCATTCTCGATATCTTCATAATTGAAGTACTTGTATAGGTCTCTTATCCAATCCAACAATTCTTGAACATCCAAGTTTCCTTCATACATTGGTATTTTCCATTTTTTCTCTAGCTCCCATTCTTGCAACAAATTTCAACAAGCGCTCTCTGCAGCATCTTCTCATACAACTCCTTCAACTTCCATCTCTTCTCTCTCATCTTCACTGATATCACTAGAACCAGTTTCTCTTCTCTACGTTGTCTCCATGGCATCTAATCTAGCACGAAGTTGCCTCATTTATTCTTCCATGGTTGGATTTACTATAGGTCTATCCCTACATCTTATTGGTGGCATGGTTCCAAATTTTCTTCACACAGATATTAATTATGTCTCTGATACAACTTGATGCAGACCCCACCCTCTCAAAGGGTCCGTGCAACCTCCTGGTCTAGGATCATTCTTGTCAGGAGATGAAATTAGTTTAGAGGACCTCTCTGAGCCCAAAATATTAAAGCACAAGTCCTTAAACCTTATTCTTGATTGTAATTGTTCCTCTTTGAGAATCCCCAAGTGCTTATAAAGTATCCCCAGAAACCGAGGGACAAACCTGTGGGCTAAATCTTCAAACCCTAAAATTTTCAGGACTTCGAGACTTATTATCACTTCTTATCTCTCAACACAGATTCCCCGAACTGTAGAACACCAAGAGACTATATCAACGGTCCAAAATGATCATCGAGATCAATAACTCAAAATCTCTTGGGGCTTTGATAGTTTCTTCACAATGCCATGTTTCCACAACTTTCTCGGATCACCGAAAAGCACTTTCGTTGAGTCTTAGATTGATGGTCCACAAGCTTCGATCAAATGGATGGTCTAGATCAATTGGATTCAGGATTCGGTGATTTTCATTGGGCATCAAACAACACCACACCTTATATATCCCAACGTCAAAATGTCGAATAACTTATACTACCTCCACGTGTCCCCTCCTAGATTGACGGTTAGGATGCCTTTCGAGACTTCGATGATTTTCTCCCTATCTGCACAACACCTTGATTTCACCGAAGTGTCGAGTTTACATACTGTGGGATATTGTGCCTCGCATCCTCTCGAATGGATGGTTGGGATTAACTCTAGGGATTTTTTCCTCCACGATTCTCCACAACACCATGCTACATTTTCTTTGAAGCGTCAGACCTTCGGATCTGCTGCCATGTACCCTTCCTGAAATCAACGGTCCAGATCTACTCCAGACTTCAAGAATCTCGAGAGATATGCCTCCTCTTGCCACTATTCTCCTAGAGTATATATCCTCTAGACTGCCTGATCTGACGATGCATGTCCTTTACGATGGAGGGACTGGATGAAATCCGACCTTTGGGACTTCAGGAGTCCTCCACTCCTACTTTCGTCAAAATGCTTGTTCATCGGAGTACACAATCTATTGGCACATGTCCTCAGAGTTTTTGATTGGCCACGATTCACTCTGGCATTTAGTACTTTGAGGGTCCCGACTTGTCCACATGTCGAATCCTTTGAATACGCGAAGTCCGAAGGACTCACCGATTAAGCCTCACAGAACTCCTTCTGATCAAATGACTGTCTTTTCTCCTACAACCTCCTCAATGGATCTTGACCTTATATCTTCGATGCTAGATAATTCCTTCTTTAAAATTGACCCATGAATTCTCTGAACATGCAAAGTATTATATACTTACAGGGTTTAAAACCCATGCTACTTCTCTAGATATGAGGGTGAAAAAATACCTGGATCCTCCTAAATAGATCTCCACCATTCAAACTTTAAATAAGAAAATATTCTCCTCCTTGAAGATTATGAACGCTCTCCTTCCTGAGATCGACTACATAAGACAAATAGAGTCTTTGGTGCCCCATGTGTGCTCCTCTAATACTTTATGCTATGGACATATAAATTTTCTAAGTCCCTCCTATGGAATTTGTATACTCACTATCTCTTTTGAGCTTTCTTCCTCCGAGGTTTGTATACCTTTGGTGTACTCCTTGCATACTCGAAATGTTTGATGAATTTTAGACTTATATATTTCTGAGAAACTTTTAGACTTATAGAGTTTTGAAGAAAATATCCTCACGAAGTCCTTGCATTCATATCCTCTGAAACTTATTCAACACTTAAAGAAAGTGTTTTCCCATTGCACTCCTTACACAGGCCTTCTCAAATATTTTCTCTCCTCTGAACAACTTTGCACTCTCTACACTTCAACTAAACGATTGTGCAATCCTTGCACTTCCACTATAAATTCACATTACCTCTCATAAGCTTGTGATTTTGTCTCGACTTGGCCTATGAACTCCTTGCAGGCACTGTGCACTTCTTGCACCAAGAATCTCAGAAGAGAAAACAATTGAAACTTACAGAAACATCAAAGGCTTCCATAGTTAACCATTAAAACCATATTCACGCATAAAATATACATAAATATATAAAACAAAGAGAACATAAATAAACATCACATGTACTCAAATAACTCAGATGAACACAACACCATAAAATTGGAATCAAACCTCTCTGCTTGTATTCATTTAGTAAAATGTGTACATCGACTCATACAATTCTCTCGAACTCCTCATAAGATTCAACAACTCTCTCAGGATTGATAAAAATAACATTCAACCATAACTACAATATTCAACAACCTCATTTGGGAATACAATACATATATTTATACAACAAGGGGCTTCTCGAGCCTTCCCTCCAGACTACCTTAGAGCTATCCTATCACAGTTAATTCATTCATCTACTAAGGAGTATTACATTGAATGGATATTACATTAATATATGATTCGATACTCTGTATCTATACAAACTTATCTCATAATTAAAAAAATTACAATCCTTGGCGGCCTTATATGATGGCTCAAGCCTTAAAACATTTAAAAGATTTAAATACAATATTTTGAAAACAAAAAGACACACTCCTCCTTGGAATTCAAAAACAACATCAAATCCGTGCACTGGGTGATAAGTTTTCCTCCACTTGGCCTCTTTAACATTGATGGCGATGCTCCTACATCACCAATGAAGGGGTTCCACATGGAGAAAACACAACCTTGTATAAGGAAGTTACAGCCCAAACAGTACAAGTTATAATGTGATTATGTGTTTACTTCCATAGGGCATAAATCTATGCTCAGAAGTCAATTTGGGGAACAAGAGAAGTCTATCGAAAGATCATGGATAGTAGAAGACATATATGGAGCCAAAATTGGAATCTGGGAACCTAAAAATGTACAACATGAGAGAGAATATGCATGTAGAATTCAATGTTAAAAGGGAGCAACAACCAAAACTTTAGTATGTTGTAACTAATAGCTTGGATCTTGGTTGAAGGTGAAAATTTGATAGATTGATCAAAATGTAGGCATGAAGAAACCCAATTGGGATTCTATCAAAATTACAAAGGATTGGGTGTCTAGAATTAATTGCACCAAATGAAAGGTGCACAAAAGAGGGAACTAGCAATGTTCAGATGACTATAACTTTCTTCTCAAAACTAAAAAATGAGCAATAAACTAGTCATTGGAAAGATATTGGATAGAAGAATTCGGATATGCACCTAGAACTATGAATTTAGTAGAAAAATTCATAGGAAGTTAGAAATAACATTTATCGTGTAGTTAAAGGGGAAACATATGCATGTTTTTTTTCGAGAATCCTAGAAATATTATTTTTTCTAACAAATTGTATTACGTGCACATTTTGTAGACTTAAGGGTATTAATAGAATAAATAAGAATCAAAAGGGAGACTAGATACATGGAGGATGTATAGAGAACTTACATCCACGAGGAATCATTCAGGGGGTTGCACATAAGCTTAGGTAATGCATAAACTAAATCAAATGGGCATGGAGAAGGAAAAGAAGAAAGAATACATTTAGCAAATATAATAGAGAGTCTGCAAAGACATGTGATAATCCATACAAATTATAATATTTGTCTTATGAAATATTAGGAGCAACATAATGGCTTCAACATCAAGTTTTTTCAAATCTTGGATAAAATAGAGAAGAAGGTGGATAAGGAGACATATTGAAGTAAGTCAAAGGATCAAAGACCTCATGGAAAAAAGGAATAATCCAAAAGTGTTGGAATACATCATCATCAATCACCAAGAAATTCAATTACAAGAGCATAAAGTAGTCCAATTTTATCTCCTATTAGAACGAATAAGATGGGTTTTGGTGTGGATGAACTACAAGGGGAGATGAGAAAGATCAAACCTCCTACTTTTTATGGTGGGCATAAGATATATGAGGATACATAGGATTGGTTTTTGTGGATCGGGAAGTATTTCCAATTGCACAATCATTCCTCATAGGAATAAGGTAGAATTGCAATTTACCAACTTAAAGGAAAATAATCAATGTTGTGGGACCAACTCATTTAAGTAAAGAACATTGATGAGAATAATATCACTCAAAGAAATTTCAAAAAGTTTTTTCAGAAGAAATACTTGTCCAAGTGTTATTATGATAGTAATATGAAGGAGTTCTTTCAAATCGACCT
>ML779758.1:868122-879833 GCA_009831015.1 Picea engelmannii | reverse complement strand
TTGAAGCCCCAAAAGGTCAAAGAAGTCAAAGTTCTTACAAAGAAGAAATTATTTAAAAATGAAGTGACAAAGTCAAAGAGGATTATTTAAATCATAAAGTAAAGTGACAAAGTCAAGGAGGATTATTTAAATAATAAAGTAAATGGAGAACTTTCTAATTATGGAAAGTGGTTATAAGAGGGTTAACCCTAAAATGAGGAAAATGGGTTAAGTGGTCAAGTGGCTATTAGATACATGGACAAGTGGAAAATTGGGAAAATTTGGACATAAGTGACTATGTGGACAAAGTGGCTATGTGGGCAAAGTGACCTAGAATATGCTTCTAAGGAAGCTACTTGGAGAGTATAAATAAGAGGCAAGGGGTCTCTTGTAAAATATCTCTTCAATATATCTTGAAGACATATTCTGAGAGAGAGAGATTCTAGAGGATCTCATGGATGCATCGATGTTTTTGTATGTATGAGATCTTGAAGATGAAAGTTTTGGAAGTTCAGAAACCCTAGTTTTTGAAGGAGTACATGAGTAGAAGTGGGCCAGAGTGCATACATACATGGGCTGTAGTGAGCAAGAGTGTGTACAAACATGGGTTGAAGGAGGACAAAGTGCGTACGGTTTGTGGAAGTCATGAAGTCTTGAGTGTGAGATTATGTCATGTTCTTGAAGTGTGAAGTAAGTTCAATATCTTTATTCTATGGGCTTAGATCTTCCATAGAAACTCTCGTATGGTTACATAGTTGTCTTGATGGATACTTTTGCATATTGTATGCTAAATGATTGAAGTATTCTTGGTATGGTTGTTATGATTTGGTTTGTGTTGGTTGATGGAGTGAGAAACACTCTTATGTTTCAGTACTGATATGATTTCCATAGTATACTTGTTGCTTATACATGTTTAAGTAGCATTCATATTGTATGATTCAGGAGCATGATTAAGTTGTGAGAGAGTATGGATGTGTTGAGACTAGTCATGATTCAGATCGGACAGTAAATGACATAAGTTGATGTGACTAAGGGTTGCAGAGGATATGAGTTTTCATGAAGAGAAAACCCTAAGTACTAAGAAGGCATATGCATGTTGTAGTACATAAAGGCCACATACATATGCAAGATGTACTACTGGTAGGGAGCATACATACGCATATTGTAGTACTGACAGGTCATGTACATATGCATGTTGCACTGTTGACAGGTCACATACCTGTTGAAAAATTGGTATTTGTTCAGGATTGATTCTTCTTATCAATTGATGTTGAGTTGTGTAAGTTGAGTCTTGCATTGTAGAGTTGGTGCTCGTGTGGAGTTGTAACTCTATTTAGTTGTTGTTGATAACCTAAAGATTGTAGTTTGTAATAAAAAGAAAATTGTACATACATCTTGTGTTCTTTGTGTTCTTTGTGGTGATGACTTATTGATGATATATGTTGTTGATGTATGTTGACATTTAATTGGTTATAAATGATAGCAATAAGTAATGAGTAAATGGTGATTTCTAACTAAGGAGTTTTGTGAAAGGGAAGTTGAAAAAGAGCACCACACTTATTCACGCCCCCCCTCTAAGTGTGGTCAGTGTGTCTAACAATCCTATCTTCTTCATATTCAATTTTTTATACATTCCCCTTGGGAACCTCTCTTTCCTTGGGTTTGTTAAAAATTGATCTCCAACTTTGAAATGAACCTCTCTCCTTTTCTGATCAACTTGGCTTTTATACTTATGACTTCTCTCATGTAGCTATCTATTTATCTGATCATGAAGATTCTTCATATTTGTAGCATATTCTTCTTCTCTTGCACTTCTGAAATCATCATGTTCCCAATTCCTTAATTCTAAAATTTCTCTCAGATGCATTCCATACACTATTTGAAATGGAATTTTTCCAGTTCTTCAGTTTGGAGAATAATTATAAGAAAACTTTGCCTGGGGATGAATTTGATCCCATTGGTTATGATTTTCAGTGACCAAGCTCCTCAAAATTTTTATTAAGCTTTGATTTACCACCTCAGTTTTCACATATGTCTTAGGGTGATATGCTAAACTGAAAGAAAGATTGTCCCCAACCTTTTCCATAGGGTTCTCCAAATGTTTCCTACAAACTTGGTATCTCTATCTGAAACTATACTCTTTGGAAAGCCATGCAATCTCACAACCTCTTTGAAAAATAAGTTGGCTATGTGAGTAACATCATTGGTTTTCTTGCATGGTATGAAATGTTCCATCATTGAAAATCCACCAACCACAACAAATATGGAATCACTCCCCTTCTGGGTTCTTGGAAATCCCAACACAAAATCCATGCTTATTGCATCCCATGGCCTGTCTAAAATAGGAAATGGTTGATACAGACCAGTGTTCTTCTTCTTCCCTTTTACATACTGGAAAATTCTACATTTTTCCAAAAATTTCTTCAAATCATATCTCATACCTGTTCAATGGTATGAAGAACTCAGTTGTGCATAAGTCTTATCATGGCTAAATGTCCAACCAATCCTCCATTGTGTTTTTATTTCAATAGGTTATCTCTCATTGAGCATTTTGGAATACAGAGTTGGCTTCCTTTGAACAAAAGTACATATGGAATTAGTTACTCTATCCAATGGATTTTTTTCCTATAGAAAAGGGTTCTCACATGCTTCGTAAACCTCTTTAAAATTTGTATCTTCATGATTCATTTCCTTCAGGTGTTCAAACCCTAAGGTCTCCACTTGAAATTCCTGCATAATCATACATCTCTTGCTCAAAGCATCAACAACTTTGTTAGTGATACCACTAATGTGCTTAGTAAAAAAAGTAAAATACTGCATGAATTCTACCCATTTAACATATCTTTGGTTTAACTTTTCATGTCTGGTTATGAATTGTAAACCCTGATTATCACTGTACAAGACAAACTCCTTTGTAATAAGATAGTGCCTCCACTTTTTCAGAGCTTGTATTACAGCATAAAAATATTTATCATATGTTGAATATTTTCTCTTAGTGTCATTCAACTTCTCACTGAAATAAGCAATAGGCTTATTTTCTTGGCTTAAGACTGGACCAATAGCTACTCCACTTGCATCACACCTCACTTGAAATATCTTCTTGAAATATGGTAGAACTAGAATAGGATGTTATGTTATCTTCTCCTTCAATGCTATCAATATTTTTTCATCTTCCTCTTTCCAATTAAAATACTTGTTCTTTGTGTTTATGGTGCCCATGATAGGTGCATAAAAGCCACTGAAATTTCTGATGAATTGCTTGTAAAAACTTGCTAATCCATGGAAGCTTCTTACCTCAAATATACTTCTTGGAGAAGGTCATTCTTTGATTTCCCTCACCTTATCTGGATCCATCTTCAATTCATTTGAAGATATCACAAAACCCAAGTATATTAGTTTTTTCTTCATGAAAGAACATTTCTTTAGATTTATCAGCAACTTCTCTTGTTGTAACCTCATCATCACTAAATTCAAGTTCCTTAAGTGTTCTTCTTCATTTTTACTGAAGAATAGGATATCATCCAAATACACAATTACTAACTTACCTCTAAAGTATTTAAGTACTTCATTCATCAATCTCATGAATGTGATTGGGGCATTTGTTAATCCAAATGGCATAACAAGTCATTCATACAATCCTTCATTTGTCTTGAATATTGTTTTCCATTAATATTCTTCTCTAATTCTCATATGATGATAGCCACTCTTCAAGTCTATCTTGGAAAAATAATTTTCTCCACTCAAGTAATCCATCAAATCATCCATTCCGAGTAAAGGGAATCTATACTTGATGGTAATATTGTTGATGGCTCTGGAATATATGCACATTCTCTAAACTCCATCCTTCTTTAGAATCAACATAGTTGGTACTACACATGAACTCAAACTTTCTCTGACTAAACCCTTATCCAACAAATCTTGGACTTGATTCTTGACCTCTTCATTCTATTGAGGTGCCAACTTATATTCTTCCTTGTTTGGAAAACTTGATCCTAGAATAAGGTCAATGTGATGACTAATACTCCTAATGGGTGGAACAGAACAAGGTAATTCATCCACCACAATATCAACAAAATTATCCAACAGTTATTGAATCTCTACATGCCGATCATTCATAGAAGTACTTGTAAGGATGACTCTAGGATTTCTCACCACATCAAATTGCATCTCATGTTCCTTCTAGAATTCATTCAAGAGTTCCTTCCCACTCATGATAAGTATGATTGGGATAGCTTATTCATTTACTTTCTTATCCTCCATTGGTAGAAACATGTGTGTACAACCATTCTTCTCAAGGGTGTAAGTATTTTTTATCCCATCATGTATGGAATTTTTGTCAAATTTACATGGTATTCCCAACAAAACATGACAATCATCCGAGGGTATTACATCACACAAAATCTCATCTTTATAACCTCCTATTTTGAATTCAACATTGCATTGTTGACTTACCATGACTTGGTGTCATTTCTGCAACCATGACACCTTTTATAGGTTCGGATGTGTAGTTGTCTTCAACTTCATCTTTTCCATCATTTCTATGGATACTGAATTATCAGTGCTCCCTCCCACTGTCTATGATTAGTTTACATACCATGTCCTTGGTCTTACAAGCAATACTGAACAGATAGTTCCTATGAAATGGCTCTTTTTCTTCTTTCTCTGGCTTTAACAAACCTTTCCTCATCATGAGGGACTTCCCACCTTATGTTTCTTCTACCTCAACATTCCTTCTTTGAGATTTGGAAAAGTGAGCTTCTCCACCTCCTTCTTTATTTTTCCTCTTAGGACATTCCCAAGACATATGATATCTCTTTCCACAGGCATAACATCTCACTTCTCCTCCTCTACATCTTCCTCTTCCTTGAGAAAAAATATTTTCTTCCACCATGTTTTCCATTTCTGGAACTTCCTCCTCTTTATGTATGACTATGAGACTTTCCTTCTTCAAGTTTTGGTTTCTGGAAATTCTCTTGGATATTTCCCTTGCCTCTTCTTGGAATATTTCCTCTATTTCATTGAATTTTTTTTCTGGCCAACTTATCCTCTACTTTTAGTGATGACCGATAAGCATCTTCCATCGTTCTCATGGTCATCATGCTAATTTCCTTCTGAATTTCATATCTCAGGCCATTAATATACCTGACAACCTTTTCCTCACCACTCTTTGTATGTCCTTCTCTAATGTTCAATATGTAAAAATCCTCAGTGCATTACTTCACTAACAAACACTTATGTCTCAAGTTCTACAATCTCCTAAGAATATTGATCTGATAGTCTTTGGTTATGAACTTAGCTTTTAATTTAGCTACCATCCTATCCCAATTTTTTATCTTTTGCTTACCTTTAATCCTTCTATCATCCTACAGTTCATCCCACCATATCATTTCATGTTCCATTAGTATATTAAAATCATGCTTCACCTTCTTTTCATTCTCGATATCTTCATAATTGAAGTACTTGTATAGGTCTCTTATCCAATCCAACAATTCTTGAACATCCAAGTTTCCTTCATACATTGGTATTTTCCATTTTTTCTCTAGCTCCCATTCTTGCAACAAATTTCAACAAGCGCTCTCTGCAGCATCTTCTCATACAACTCCTTCAACTTCCATCTCTTCTCTCTCATCTTCACTGATATCACTAGAACCAGTTTCTCTTCTCTACGTTGTCTCCATGGCATCTAATCTAGCACGAAGTTGCCTCATTTATTCTTCCATGGTTGGATTTACTATAGGTCTATCCCTACATCTTATTGGTGGCATGGTTCCAAATTTTCTTCACACAGATATTAATTATGTCTCTGATACAACTTGATGCAGACCCCACCCTCTCAAAGGGTCCGTGCAACCTCCTGGTCTAGGATCATTCTTGTCAGGAGATGAAATTAGTTTAGAGGACCTCTCTGAGCCCAAAATATTAAAGCACAAGTCCTTAAACCTTATTCTTGATTGTAATTGTTCCTCTTTGAGAATCCCCAAGTGCTTATAAAGTATCCCCAGAAACCGAGGGACAAACCTGTGGGCTAAATCTTCAAACCCTAAAATTTTCAGGACTTCGAGACTTATTATCACTTCTTATCTCTCAACACAGATTCCCCGAACTGTAGAACACCAAGAGACTATATCAACGGTCCAAAATGATCATCGAGATCAATAACTCAAAATCTCTTGGGGCTTTGATAGTTTCTTCACAATGCCATGTTTCCACAACTTTCTCGGATCACCGAAAAGCACTTTCGTTGAGTCTTAGATTGATGGTCCACAAGCTTCGATCAAATGGATGGTCTAGATCAATTGGATTCAGGATTCGGTGATTTTCATTGGGCATCAAACAACACCACACCTTATATATCCCAACGTCAAAATGTCGAATAACTTATACTACCTCCACGTGTCCCCTCCTAGATTGACGGTTAGGATGCCTTTCGAGACTTCGATGATTTTCTCCCTATCTGCACAACACCTTGATTTCACCGAAGTGTCGAGTTTACATACTGTGGGATATTGTGCCTCGCATCCTCTCGAATGGATGGTTGGGATTAACTCTAGGGATTTTTTCCTCCACGATTCTCCACAACACCATGCTACATTTTCTTTGAAGCGTCAGACCTTCGGATCTGCTGCCATGTACCCTTCCTGAAATCAACGGTCCAGATCTACTCCAGACTTCAAGAATCTCGAGAGATATGCCTCCTCTTGCCACTATTCTCCTAGAGTATATATCCTCTAGACTGCCTGATCTGACGATGCATGTCCTTTACGATGGAGGGACTGGATGAAATCCGACCTTTGGGACTTCAGGAGTCCTCCACTCCTACTTTCGTCAAAATGCTTGTTCATCGGAGTACACAATCTATTGGCACATGTCCTCAGAGTTTTTGATTGGCCACGATTCACTCTGGCATTTAGTACTTTGAGGGTCCCGACTTGTCCACATGTCGAATCCTTTGAATACGCGAAGTCCGAAGGACTCACCGATTAAGCCTCACAGAACTCCTTCTGATCAAATGACTGTCTTTTCTCCTACAACCTCCTCAATGGATCTTGACCTTATATCTTCGATGCTAGATAATTCCTTCTTTAAAATTGACCCATGAATTCTCTGAACATGCAAAGTATTATATACTTACAGGGTTTAAAACCCATGCTACTTCTCTAGATATGAGGGTGAAAAAATACCTGGATCCTCCTAAATAGATCTCCACCATTCAAACTTTAAATAAGAAAATATTCTCCTCCTTGAAGATTATGAACGCTCTCCTTCCTGAGATCGACTACATAAGACAAATAGAGTCTTTGGTGCCCCATGTGTGCTCCTCTAATACTTTATGCTATGGACATATAAATTTTCTAAGTCCCTCCTATGGAATTTGTATACTCACTATCTCTTTTGAGCTTTCTTCCTCCGAGGTTTGTATACCTTTGGTGTACTCCTTGCATACTCGAAATGTTTGATGAATTTTAGACTTATATATTTCTGAGAAACTTTTAGACTTATAGAGTTTTGAAGAAAATATCCTCACGAAGTCCTTGCATTCATATCCTCTGAAACTTATTCAACACTTAAAGAAAGTGTTTTCCCATTGCACTCCTTACACAGGCCTTCTCAAATATTTTCTCTCCTCTGAACAACTTTGCACTCTCTACACTTCAACTAAACGATTGTGCAATCCTTGCACTTCCACTATAAATTCACATTACCTCTCATAAGCTTGTGATTTTGTCTCGACTTGGCCTATGAACTCCTTGCAGGCACTGTGCACTTCTTGCACCAAGAATCTCAGAAGAGAAAACAATTGAAACTTACAGAAACATCAAAGGCTTCCATAGTTAACCATTAAAACCATATTCACGCATAAAATATACATAAATATATAAAACAAAGAGAACATAAATAAACATCACATGTACTCAAATAACTCAGATGAACACAACACCATAAAATTGGAATCAAACCTCTCTGCTTGTATTCATTTAGTAAAATGTGTACATCGACTCATACAATTCTCTCGAACTCCTCATAAGATTCAACAACTCTCTCAGGATTGATAAAAATAACATTCAACCATAACTACAATATTCAACAACCTCATTTGGGAATACAATACATATATTTATACAACAAGGGGCTTCTCGAGCCTTCCCTCCAGACTACCTTAGAGCTATCCTATCACAGTTAATTCATTCATCTACTAAGGAGTATTACATTGAATGGATATTACATTAATATATGATTCGATACTCTGTATCTATACAAACTTATCTCATAATTAAAAAAATTACAATCCTTGGCGGCCTTATATGATGGCTCAAGCCTTAAAACATTTAAAAGATTTAAATACAATATTTTGAAAACAAAAAGACACACTCCTCCTTGGAATTCAAAAACAACATCAAATCCGTGCACTGGGTGATAAGTTTTCCTCCACTTGGCCTCTTTAACATTGATGGCGATGCTCCTACATCACCAATGAAGGGGTTCCACATGGAGAAAACACAACCTTGTATAAGGAAGTTACAGCCCAAACAGTACAAGTTATAATGTGATTATGTGTTTACTTCCATAGGGCATAAATCTATGCTCAGAAGTCAATTTGGGGAACAAGAGAAGTCTATCGAAAGATCATGGATAGTAGAAGACATATATGGAGCCAAAATTGGAATCTGGGAACCTAAAAATGTACAACATGAGAGAGAATATGCATGTAGAATTCAATGTTAAAAGGGAGCAACAACCAAAACTTTAGTATGTTGTAACTAATAGCTTGGATCTTGGTTGAAGGTGAAAATTTGATAGATTGATCAAAATGTAGGCATGAAGAAACCCAATTGGGATTCTATCAAAATTACAAAGGATTGGGTGTCTAGAATTAATTGCACCAAATGAAAGGTGCACAAAAGAGGGAACTAGCAATGTTCAGATGACTATAACTTTCTTCTCAAAACTAAAAAATGAGCAATAAACTAGTCATTGGAAAGATATTGGATAGAAGAATTCGGATATGCACCTAGAACTATGAATTTAGTAGAAAAATTCATAGGAAGTTAGAAATAACATTTATCGTGTAGTTAAAGGGGAAACATATGCATGTTTTTTTTCGAGAATCCTAGAAATATTATTTTTTCTAACAAATTGTATTACGTGCACATTTTGTAGACTTAAGGGTATTAATAGAATAAATAAGAATCAAAAGGGAGACTAGATACATGGAGGATGTATAGAGAACTTACATCCACGAGGAATCATTCAGGGGGTTGCACATAAGCTTAGGTAATGCATAAACTAAATCAAATGGGCATGGAGAAGGAAAAGAAGAAAGAATACATTTAGCAAATATAATAGAGAGTCTGCAAAGACATGTGATAATCCATACAAATTATAATATTTGTCTTATGAAATATTAGGAGCAACATAATGGCTTCAACATCAAGTTTTTTCAAATCTTGGATAAAATAGAGAAGAAGGTGGATAAGGAGACATATTGAAGTAAGTCAAAGGATCAAAGACCTCATGGAAAAAAGGAATAATCCAAAAGTGTTGGAATACATCATCATCAATCACCAAGAAATTCAATTACAAGAGCATAAAGTAGTCCAATTTTATCTCCTATTAGAACGAATAAGATGGGTTTTGGTGTGGATGAACTACAAGGGGAGATGAGAAAGATCAAACCTCCTACTTTTTATGGTGGGCATAAGATATATGAGGATACATAGGATTGGTTTTTGTGGATCGGGAAGTATTTCCAATTGCACAATCATTCCTCATAGGAATAAGGTAGAATTGCAATTTACCAACTTAAAGGAAAATAATCAATGTTGTGGGACCAACTCATTTAAGTAAAGAACATTGATGAGAATAATATCACTCAAAGAAATTTCAAAAAGTTTTTTCAGAAGAAATACTTGTCCAAGTGTTATTATGATAGTAATATGAAGGAGTTCTTTCAAATCGACCTCAAGAACATGACCTTGCATAGGTACAAGAAAATATTCTTAGAGATGATAAGGTATGTCTACTTTATCAAGGATGAGAAAGTGAAGTTTCAAAGGTTCTTGAGTGGGATAAATTCAATATTCAGTGATAATATACAAGATGATGATCCCAATACCTTGGAGGAATAAATAAGGAGAGTCAAGTGCCTTTATGATCACCATAAAGGAATATAAACCTTTCAAAGAGATTGGGTTGACAAGAATAAAGGTAATATGGAGTAGGTAAATAAAGGGTACAAGCCACCATTATTCATAAATAATTATCAGGGACAACAAACTCAAAATTAACCTAGAATGATAAAAGCATTGGGAAAAGGCCAAGACAAAAACCTATTAAATGTTGGGGTTGTGAGGGAGAGAACATGTATAGTGATTTTTATCATGTAGGAGAAAGAGTGAAGAATGTTCACAATGTACATCAGGATGATAAAGTCTAAAAAATGGGTAGATGCACGCCAAGGATTTATGCAGCCTTCGAGAACAAGCAAGTTGAATCTCAATCTCATATGATTGAAGTGGAATGTGTTGAAGTTACTTCACACAAACCTAGAATTTATTTTTACTAAGGTTATTCCTTGTTTATTAGTCATAATTAGTCATTATCCAGTCTCCTATATTTTAGGGGAGAATATTCCACCTAGAGAATATTCTCTTTCAATTGGCACTTCAGTTTGACTAGTTGAGTTGAGTTTAGATGCTGCATTGGTTTTGTCACCATGAAACATTGGGATCATCACCAACTCACTACTCTTTGTTCAGTCAGTTAACTAAAGACTAGTTGACTAGTTAACTGAACTAGGTGGCAGTTCACTCCCATAACTATCTGAGAGACTAGACTAGGTGGCAGTTTACTCGTGTAACTATTGGTGTGTGTCTAGATCAATCTAGACCACCACTATGGCTCATTAGTTACTCAAGTATCCTATATCTATTGTAAATTACTCACTCTTTAAGTGTGGAATACAGTTAATGAGAATTCTTACATTCTTTCTATCTTGCTGCTTCTTTCTCAATTTCTCCCTGCAAATGTGTGTAGTATTTTCTAGCTAGATCTATTCTGTGTAGGTTCAACACATTTATAGAAGGTAAGATAAATGATAAACCTATAGATATTTTAACTAACCGAGGAGATATAAATAATTACATTGATCCTATTCTTGTTGAGATATTTCATTTGCAAATAATTAAACATGGGAAATCTTGGTTGGTTCGACTAACTACAGGAGCTAAAAGAAGAATCAATGAGTTGGTTAAGGGTTTCCCAATGGACACGAATGAACTAAGGTCAAACAAATATTTGAATTCCATGCCTTTTGTTAAGAACCAAACATCAATATAGCATAGAAAAACTTCAGGAAAGGTACTCAACGCCTTGAAAAAGAGATAATTTCAGATAATAAGCCTCTTCGAGGGGCCAACCTCCTTTTACCCCACTTAAATGTTCAAGTACAAGATGATTCAAAATGAAAATGTCTCCTTGGTATATATAGGAGACTAGGAGGTTTTAATGGCCTAAATCCGACATAAATAAAATAACATTACTAATCTAAATCACAACTAATGGCCTAAAGCCGACATAAATAAAATAACTTTACTAATCTAATATGCCCCAATTAAGTGGTAATGAGCCAATATTAGGGCTTAACATGCCCCTCCCCTTGAGACAAGTGTTGTTCGCAACGCTTGAGTAACTCTGGATGCTTCTGTATAAAAGACTCATCTTCCCAAGTGGAA
>ML779758.1:840859-862962 GCA_009831015.1 Picea engelmannii | reverse complement strand
TGGCCTAAAGCCGACATAAATAAAATAACATTACTAATCTAAATCACAACTAATGGCCTAAATCCGACATAAATAAAATAACATTACTAATCTAATATGCCCCAATTAAGTGGTAATGAGCCAATATTAGGGCTTAACACCTTTGGGATCATATGATTTCCTAGTTAGTATGTATTGGCTCAATAAGCATCATGCCTTCTTGGATTGCTACAACAAGGTATTCACTTGTTCGGTGTTACAAGGAAAATCACTCTATGGCATGGGGTAAACCACAATAGATGGAAATGACTACAAAAATCAACTTTAATCTCACTTATGCTATATAAACAAATATGCTGACAAGACAAGATAAAGAGACTACCTTGTCTAGACGTTCAATGAATTCCACCATTGAGCACTTGACTCAAAGAAATAAACCTGCAACTTTTTCTAAACAACCAAGATACATGAGCATATGGTGATAATATATCAAGTTAGCACATTCGATAGCATAATCCATCAATATTCATAACAAATACACCCATGGAATAACAATTCAAATATTTGCAACACAATAATTGGAAAAGAAAAGAGTATTTCTATTAAAATGTAATCAACAGAAGTGTATGAATGAAATTTTTTGTGTTGGCACGTTTGGAACCGAGAAACTAAGTCCCTTCCAGCTAGGCCTCCACCACTTCAATCCTCCACCAAAGGCAATCTCATATAAGAGATATTTGAGGTTTTCCATCAAATAGGGAAGATCTTGGGGGTTGAACAATGTGTTCAGACTTAAAAGGACAAAGGGATGCAGATTCAATATGAAGTGAATAATTTCTCTAGAGAAACTTTTCTCTCAAAGTTGAATTCTTCTCCTCTTTTACACACCTTGGATATGGTCCATTTATAGCTTTCAAATGGAACTGAAGGGAAGAGTTGGAACATTTATATTATATGGAAGGTCAAGGATCATGGATCTCATGATGTCACATGGAAATCCGACACCATTTTTTAATTTTGAGCACAAAACCTAATGTATGCATGTTTTAATGGTGAAACCTACATATATTCATGTTGTATAGTTGTTAGGGCATGCATATGTGGAAAAATACAATTTTTATCTCTGGGAACTGCAAAAAGGGAATTCAAGTCTGCATAAGAAAATGGATAAAAGGCCCTCTGTGAAAGTTTGCATAGGGTGAGATAAATATTTCTATAAAATATTCCCCCTAATGTGCGAGGTCATAGGACTATATGAGATGGCCGAAATACATTATAATTCCCAGAAGTGGAGTAATGGAGATCCAATTGGATGAACTAGTTTCTCATGAGAATATTACATTCTATAATGACTTTGTGCACATGGCTTCCAATTTGAATTACACTACAAATTCATGTGGAAATATATCAAACAACTGTCCATGGCCATGAATATAAAATACAAGAGTAGATGCATGCCATAGGTTGTCGTAGTCATGAACAAGGCTTAGTGAAAACCAGTCTCAAAATCAATATGAAGATGTTTGTATACAATGGAGTACAATTTGATCTCCCATGATCACCGAAGTCATATAGGTATTGGTCCAATGAAAGATAGAAACAACTCAAGAAATTTGCGACTATGAACTGATGTCTTCAAGTCTTCTACATGATCTGCCAAAGGTGCAAGTCTACATTATGTGAATAAAGGATTTGAGATTGAACACAATGAGACTTCATTTGATTACCGATCATTGAGGTATATTGTTAACAAATGTGAGACAACCTATCGATGATGAAAGTAGGTATCAAGGCACCAAGTACATTATTACAAGTGTGAATAAATGTGTTGAGTTTGAACACTTGAATAATCCATTACTCAGGAGACATTGATGTATTATGAATTGTTGATAACGAGAGAACCTACCACTAATGACTACAAGCTTCTAAGTACTCATAGGAATCTAGGTCTCATTTCCAAAATAGATTGTTTGAGGTCGATGGAAGGAGACTCGTTGAAAGGAGAGAATTAGCTCATCTCTCATCATTCAGCATGAGGTACAAAGCTAAAGCTTGATTATTTTGAAGAACTTGGATGAAGAACATGTTCACAAACCAACAACCGTATTCATCTTACGCATGCACTAGATGCAAGAAGTGCACAAAAAAGACCCTCTAAATAACAACCAATGAGGAAAATTATCGACAATGTCAAGGAAATGACCAATAAGGCTAATGGAATACAAGACATTGGATGAATCCCAATGTGTGAATAGATTTCTTGTGGTCGAACACAAGGGAAACCCCCTAGTCAGTGACCAATGAGGAAATGTTGATTGTTGGGTTCAAGGTTACCTACCCATAGTGAATTTAGAACCAGGGTGCATGATAGGAATGTAATGTCATGTAACTCTAAGACATGCTTAGGGTATTACCGACATGCAAAGTCAAGAGTTATGAGAAATGGTTGACACAATATGATAGAATTCCTTTGAACAAGAGCATGAGACATATGGATGAATCTGGTAGTATAGACTCAATGATGAAACTTTGTGATGCAGGAGGCACCAACCAAAATCTCCATATGGATTGGAAGAGTAACCAGTAGGGGAGTAAATTCTTAGTAATGATCTCACCTTCCTAAAGTCATGCTAAACAAAAAATTTTGATGACAAGTGGAATCAAAATTTTGTGGTTTGTTCAAAGGCGACACGATTGTTGCCAACATAAGATGATATTATTTTCCTGTACGATTTTTTTTGTTTTTTCATAGTCAAATGAATTCTAATATACCGAGGAGGAAACATGTGTCATTGGTAAGCAACTAGTTCCAATAGTGGAACATACCTATGCTTAATGCAAGGAGTGCATGCAGGATATGGGCACTCGGGGGAATGTTTTCTCTTGGGGTATAGGGTGTCAAGCTGCAAAGGATATAAACAAGGCTTTGCTTGGATGATTATGAAAACTATTTAGGTGATAAGATTATAATGTGAAAAATAGAACTGACAATAGGATCAATACTGTAATAAAAGGAATGAGACGCAATTACAACTTAACACTAAATAATTTCATTTTTCATAAATTTAGTCTACTTGGTTTTGAAAAAGGGATAAACTTGCACCAAATAGACGTCCTTTCAAATCCAATTTACGAGTGTGAAAGAGACAAAATCACTCGACAATATTTTCTCTTTTTTAGGGAGCTAGAGAAGAGATTAAATCAGACTTGGTGGGAATCCCACTAGGTATAGGTTAGCATGCTTTTGAGTAAGAAATGAGGTTCGAATGAAAAGTCATATATTAGCTATAAGGAACTCCTGGTCCTACAGATTTTTTTTTTGCATGGGCATTGAATGGCATAAAGGTTTTAACTAAGGAACCCATCTTTGGTAAGTTTCTACCATTCAATAACAACACTTCTAGTTGCAGAAAGAAGGTTATGTGTCACTACTAAATGGGTTTGTACCTAATGCATACAAATTGCATTTATAGGATAAAGAAAATGTGCAAAACAGAGGGATGGCCTATACTATATGTTGGTCAATGAAAATACCTACCAAAGTTATGAACTGGAAACACGGCACTAGAAACCACAAGAATCACTGGATAAAACCACCAAAACCAACTCCATCCACTTCTTTATAAGTCCATCAGGCCAAAATATTAGCAAAAGCTATGCAATGTGGGTAAATGTTTTCTGTAAATAGTGAAAATAACAAATTTTACTGTACCATTTGTATTTTTTACCCAAATAGTGCATTTTGGACCAAATTTCCCCCACATTTCAACTATGTATTGCGGGAGCTATGAGTGACAAAATTGACAACCATCTGGACAAAGTAATTCATATTTCTCTGCTCTTCATCTATAGTGTATTATTATTTTCAATTAGGTTCCCTTTTTTGAGTATTTCAAAGAACAAATTAGAAACTAGGGTGTACATGGGTTGTAGTTCATCGCATGTACGCATCCCTATATGTGATTGTTGTCAAAAAAACCTGCATATATGCAGCCCTATACTCGACAATGTAATATGCATCTAGCATAAAAGTATGTGGATTGTATTTTTAAAATGTTATTGACTCAAAAAATTGATTTTAAACTTGCAGGATACTGCTAGAGTGGAGAGAAAGAGAGCATGAAGAGGTTGATGTTATAGTGGAGAGAGATCCAAGGGCCCAAATGGCATTAAGGAGATGTGGGATATACAATTTTTGGGATCTCAAAGGTATGAGGGCTCAAGTGAGACTGCTCCAAATGTTAGTGAACTACTAGGATCCAGATACATAGACCTTCAACCTCGATAGGCAACCATTGAGGATTGAAGTTGAGGACATATAATTTTTGACTGGATTGTCACGTCAGGGTGAGGTGGTGAACCTCAAGGCCCGGGGAGATAGGAGTGGAATGAACATAGAGGATTACATAGCCACACATTTCATTGTAGGCACCGAGAAGGTAGGGATCCAACTCTTGATTAGAGCGATCAATAATCTAAGTCTCAATATTGTTGTCCTAGTATTGACATGGATCGCATGGTCGACCTCGTTGCATCAAGAATCTAGGCCACTTATGTTATATTCAGTGGAGTTCTTGCAACCTATGGTTTATGAATGGTGCACCTCACTACTGTACAATATGAAAATCTAGGTGATAGACTTCAAATAGGGTAGCAAGAGGAACTTCGAGTTCGCGTCTATCCTATGTAGTTTTTTCTTCGAGCAGGTTCCAGGTTTGGGACCTAGAGTGGATATTGTTCTACATGGACCTCGTGATCCAGCCATGGAAGGGTGGACTGAGGTGATGAGAAGGTTGGGGGGAGGTAGGGTACCATCACCCTACAATGACACATTTTTATTTAGGTGGTGGCAACATCTGATAGCTATGGAGGACTACCTTTATGTAGGGATTGAATTTAGAGGAGATATGTACATGCCATTAACACTATTTTCTGACTATGGAGACATAGGTATGCAAACATTTTTTGAATATTTCATTTTTTTGTATTTTTGTATGAGAAAACAAAATATTTTTGGATGATGTCAAGTACTAATTAAAACATGTATGTTATGCGTATGTGGGTCCATGACAACCAAACAGACTTCCATGACATCGATGGAGGCATCGGTGGGATGAGCCAGCAGGAGGAGATGTAAATAGAGTTCTTTAGAACGTACAGGGAAACCTGTCTCATTTGACATAGAGAATTCCTATGGTTCAGGTAGAGTATCTGCTGGAGGCAATAGAATAGAAGGTGGTAGGTGTGCCCCATTCTTGGGTGCAACTCTTTTGGTGTCTCAGAAACACCATACTATACTATCATGAAACTCATCTGACACCACAGGTGTAGATGTCGTGATTATTATATAGATCTGTCATATATGTATTTTGAGGGTGTTAGCCCAAATTTTGTACTGTAACATCATATTTTTTGGATTAATGAAATATAAAGATACTGACCTTCAACTTTACTTATATTACAATGTGTACATTAGTCAATGTGTTTTCTTTTCTTTAGTTATGTGACAAATTCCAATCTAAAACATAATTAGTGTATGCCTAAAATACATAATTAGAACCTCTATGTATGTGATGATAACTAATAAAATCAAAATTTTGTTCCAAAAGTCGTACCCATAGGAATCATTGATTTAGAGAAGGATCTCACACACTGTAACTACCATTCAAATGACATACTACTAACTAGGATTCCATGTGAACTTATAAAGAACTAATACCATGTGAAATGGCATTTTGTAAAAGCTCTATAATGGTACTATATTCAACCACATTATTCTTTGATGGCCCTATGAAAACGCCACCTGAAGACACCAGTAGACCCTTGGCTGAGTAAAAAACCAAAGAGACGGAGGCTAAGTTCCTTGTATGATGACTGGCCCTGTCTATAAATCCTAAGTAGACCGAAGACTCCATTGACATATGCCAACCAAGGGAAAACTTGATACGAAAGTTGAAGAAGAAAATATGAAAAGATATATACACTAAAATAGATTTGTATACAAAGAGTTTCTCCCAATATTGGGGCTCAAGCATAGTATATTTTCAAGTAGAGCCCATTCCTGGGCTCAACCAACATATTCACTTCATAATCTTCTAATTCGTAGGCTCCATTTTCTAAGACACGTTGCACGATATAGGGACTGTGCCACATGTGTTTGGAATTTCCTTCTCCCAGTGGCTCTTTGTCTTAGTCGTACAAGAGGACCAAGTCACCCTCAGCTACTACTAAGGAAAGACAGACTTATTAGATTGGACCTTGACATGTCATTTATTTTCCTCAATAGTCATAGAGGCATTGTGACACTTCTCATCTAGACTCTTTAGGTGCACGAAGCGTTGTTCGAGATCGAAACTGTCAAGTAGGAGTGTAACTTCCAATATAAGAGAATGGATTTCACATTCAATAGGTAGGATCGAATCCACATTATGTACTAATTGGAAAGGAGAAAAACCAGTGGAATTATTGTTCAAGGTTCAGTATGCCCAAAGCGCAAGGTAAAGCATGATATGCTAGTCAAATTTTCTCTGGCTAAATTTTTTATGCAAAATGGTCTTGAGAGACTTGTTCACAGCCTCTAATTTTCCATTTTCTTGGGGGTAGTAAGGGGAGGAATGACCATGTTTAAACCCCAATTTCTATGTTGATTCCTCCATATTTTCATTCTGAAAGTGACTGCCATGATCCGTGAAAATCTCACTTGAGATTTTGAACATGGCTATAATTTGATTGAACATGAAAAACACAACAATCTTACTATCAAATTTAACTGTAGAAATGGAATCAAACCACTTAGTAAAGTAGTCTATGACCACAATAATATGTTGATGCCCCCTAGCCAAAGTTGGGTTACAATCCAAAAAATCCACCCCCCACTTGGTGAAGGGACAGATAGTAATGACCAGGTGAAGAGGGGTTGGATGCGAGTGCATGTTCTAAGTGAAAACCTGACAGGGGTGACACCTCTTGACTGCTTCAACAAAATATTTAAAAATAGATGGACAAAAATAATTGGCTCACAAATGTTTTTTGGTTGTCCCAAGACTAGATAGATGACCACCATAAGCCCCACTATGACAGTCGTTAAGAACAGACTCAACTTCTTCATTATTCAAGCAACAACACAATATATTATCTAATCCTCGGTGATACAAAGTGTCACCGATGATAAGGTAGTTCTTAGCTTGGTATCATATGCATTGTTGGTCATCTCTCGAAATATGTCGAGGGAACTTCAAGGTTTGAAGATAGATAACGATATATCCATACCATGGTATTGACGATGAGACAAGGAAAATGTGTTCATATGCAAATGAATCAACATGAATAACATCCTCATCTAACCGAGGGAAGTTTGATATTAACTCAACAAAAACTAGTGATTTATTGGATTTCATCGAGGTAAAATCAAGATCAAACTCTTGTAAGATGAAAATCCATTTGTTATATTTTCCCCCTACGATATGCCTAGTAACAATGTATTGAAATGGATTGACATAGACATCCAAAATAGTTTTGCAAATCAATATATAGTGTCGTAATCATTGAACTACATGGATGACAGCCAAAGATAGCTTATTGACATGATAATAATTGAGTTCAAGGCCGACTATGTTTCAACTAAGATAGTAAACGACATGCTCACGAAGCTCATCATCCTCCTGAACTAAAACCATACCAATTGTCCCTTCGGACGTAGCGATCTAAAGAAAGTAATATCTATTGTAGTTTGGAGGCTTCAACATAGGCGTCTATACCAATTATTTCTTCAGAGCATCGAAGGACTCCTAGGCTCCCTCATCCCAGATAAAATGGGTATCCTTCTTCAAGAGATGCATGAAACCAATAGTAATATTGGCATAGTTTACTATAAACCAACGTAAAAAGTTATATTTCCCATGTAAACCTTGAAGCTGATGAATAGTGCATGGGGGAGGAAATAGAATTATTGCCTCAACCTTTAATGGATCCACCATGATCCCAGTCTTAGAGACTAAGAATCCTAGAAGACGACCTGACCTAATGCAAAAGATGCATTTATGAGGGTTCAAACAGATGCAGTAATAGCGACATCTTTCAAAAACTAGCCAAAGGATGGTAGGGTGATCCGTTCTCTTGTGGGAGTGAGCAGAAAGATCATTGATATATGCTTCTATTATATGCTTTATGTCATGAAACACGAAGGTCATAGCTCGTTGGAAGGTTGCTCCAACGTTTTTAAGGCCGAAAGGCATATTTCAGTATGCGAAAGCACCCCAAGGACAAATAAATGTCGTCTTTTGTTGGTCCTCAGGATTAATATGAATTTGGTTGTATCTTGAAAATCTATCCATAATAGAAAAAACTTTTCTTCCCACACAGTCATCAAGAATCTGATCAATGGAGGGTGTCGGGAAGTTGTCTTTAGGACAAGCCTTATTCAAGTCTCTAAAATCCATGCATACATGGATGGTTCCTTGATTCTTAATCATAGGAATGGGATTGGATACCCATTCAGTCAAGGGAATTAGGTAGATAAAGAGATAATTAAGCACCTTTTCCACCTTTTCCTTAATTACAGGGGCCTTCCTAGGATTGACAACTCTAAGTTATTGTCAAACAGATTTTGTATCCAGGTAATTTTAATGTTATGTTCGACAATTCGAGGGTCGATTCCTGGAATATCTTCATATGACCAAGTGAATACATCGTGAAATTATTTGAAGACCTCGATGTAGATAAAAATTTCTTTCGGCAAAAAATATGCACCGATATATAAATTTTCAACCTTAACAGGAATATGAGAGATATAGATCATGACGGTAGGGGAGATACTAGCCATGTTTCCTTCGTCATAAATTATGTGCATATCAAGTGGAACCATGACGTGACCAACTATCTCTCTCAAGGTAGATATAAAATCATCTTTCTCAATTCTTTCAAGTTCTCGGAGGAAATAAGAGCGATGGTGCATATCATCCCATGGCCTGTCAGAACCAATCATAGCCTCTATGATTTCTTCATCCAAGGGTAAAGTATCATTGAGAAATTAAAGTGAGAAAGATGATTTAGTGGCCCATACAGGCTTGAGAACATGATCCTCTTCGTCTGTCTGTGAAGTGACAGGATATGGGTCGACAAAAGAGTCAAGAACAACCTGATACGATATCTGTGCCACTGACAATGGCATAGTCAGTCTAGTATGTGTTTGACCTTCACAAGGCACAGTCAAGGAAGGTAAGGTCCAAGGATCACTAACATGGGAAGTGAGGAAATGAATGGACCTCATTGATGAACCATACCTACTAGACATGGAATAGATATGATGAATTGGTGCCAAGAAGTCAAAGTTACCCATAAGGGATGAATACATTCCAACACCAATATTCTCAGTTGTTGACTAAGATCGACAGTCCAACTGATGCATTGGGGCTAGCGTATGCAAAGGAAAATTGGTTGATCATCAGAATCTTCCCATTGCGAGGAAATAATAGAGTACAAAAGACAAACTATAAGACTATATTCATAACATAAGTCATGTTATGTCCTAGTAACAAGTTATATTCATGGGGCGCATCAACCACCTCAACATACACCTCCACCATCTTCCCACCTAATTGGATCGGGAAGGTAGGAAGAATATCGTGAGGGCAGAAAGAACGACTACCAAAATTATTCAACATGGTCAGATATTGAGAGAGGGTTGGAGAGCCAATGGATTTCCAACAGGTTAAGGACATCACACATGTTGCAACGCCTTCATCAATAACAATGTGTTTGATGGTATAGTTTCAGTAACCCACGTGGACTTGGAATGCCACATGGTAAGGAAACTGAAACTTCACATCCATGATATCAAACTTGATAACCTTAGAGCCATAAAGATCTAGATATCCTAACACAAATAGTAAGGCATTCCTCTATGAAGGACATGTCTGGAGTACCTCCAGATCAAACATTGCATAAAGAGTTTGACCCAGATCCTCAACAATAGAGTAATTCTTGGCAGCTTGAGAATTAGGGTTGTGGGTAGAGAGATTGAGTGCTCATTTCAAAATATGAGGCAAAGGCTCTAGTTTTTCGATCTGTAAAGCCATCTTTGGTGGAGGGGGAGACTCTAGACTAGGTACAGTCTGTGAAGAACTATAATCGCGAGACCGAGTGGATACATTAACTTGAGACTTAACCATATCGATGCAAAAAAGGTCACCGTCTTGTGCTAGTGGGTTTTGACTTCCATTCACCGCATTTCTAGCATTCAAGGAGCTTGAGGCCATGTGTTGATTATTTGGAAAGGGATTAGTCAACACAACAAGCAGTAGAGATAAAATCCTTGCAGCTTCTGCAAGTTTTGGGCACAAGTGGGTAAAGTGATCGTCTGTACAAATCTTGTAGGGAAACTTCACCTTTCACATTTCTTTCTTTCCCTCACTACCATTATTATTAGACTTTTCATTATTACGATTTTTCTTGGGTTTATTATTATTATTTTTCCCACCCTTACGGTTGTTACCACGTCCTTTATTTTTATTCCCTCATGGTTGTTGGTTACCATTCGGGTTGGTTGATGACTGCACATAATGTACATCCACTGAGTGAGTGGGAGTGGAGGAAACATATGAAGATTTCCCTCCTACAAAATGGTTTAGAGACAACAATTTCAACTGTTTTGTCACCAAGTCTCTAGATTTCACATTTGTGGAACCTACAATACCATCGGCACGAGGTTTGGTATTTTGTCTAGGGTCATAACTTGAACTTGGTGTGTCTGGAAGAATTTTGTATAACATCCTAGACTGAGCACATATAATATCTAACTGCTAGGATTTAAAAATCGCTTCTTCCTCAGAAGTAGCTCTGAATGTGGAAACATCCTTCGAATTATAAGGTTGTAAAGACTTAAGGAACCATTCTAAAAGGACCTCTAGAGGTATGTAGGCCGTGATCAACCTCTTCCATCTACGCCACTCTTGGATGTGATCCAAGATATGGGTGGCTTTGTCCTGGTGGAAGGAAGCCAAAATTTCTATGTCAGCATCATAATGGAACCGACAATTAGAAGCAGTTGAGGAAGACTAAGAACATTTGATTAAAAGTTTTGTATACCCCCCCTGGTATCTCTATATACCATTTCTCTAAAACCCCCATGAGGGTGCATTGAAAAAATATTAACTCAATAGAATCATCGTTAACGGAATCATAAGAGAACAAAAGATGGAAAGTAGTGACATAATCACTCAGATCCTCATTAATGTTTCCTTTGAATTTTATAATATCTAAAGGAATATTGGTGGGGACGAGGGGCCATGATGGGTCATGACGCAATAGATCATTCATTAATATACACAAGTCTAGAATATTGATTTTGGCCAGAAAATGAATACGAGATTGCGACATCTGGCCCCAAGCTCCCGAGAAATATTATTGTTGGGGAATCACAACCCATCTAGGGTTATGGTATGCACCATGGCCCTATTTGGGATTATAAAACCCTCCTCCAAACAGATTCATGAAGGGTTGGTTGGGCACCATTCCAGAAGGAATGTTATGATGCAGGTTGTAAATATTTCCCCCAGCCAGAGTAGCTCTAGCTTGGTGGTTTCCCAAGGTGTGAAATTGACCTCCTTTGGGTGTGAATCTGGAGGATAGAGGTGGATTCGTCATGCCAAACATTTTTGTCAGAATCGGTGTGGAAGAGGTAGGTGTAAAGGACAAAACATAAACAACAAATTGTCTTCTAGGTTGACCACTCTGTCGAGGAGTATTAAGACCAGGATTAGACGCGGGGTGAAAAGGAGGTAGGATTCCAACCGTAGGAGTGATTTGAGGGATATCAACACCACAAAATGAGACAAGAATGTGTGGAGGAGACATGCCCCCAAGCCCAATACTAGTATTCGGGTTAGACACTGAAATGGAGGATGAAAATCAATATGTGAAATTCGACATACCAGAAGAAAAAGGGATAGAGGCCATAGAGATGGATTGAGTATTGTATCCAGGTGTACAAAAAATAGACCTGAAAGGGTTCATCATAATGCATTGAGTAGCAACCACATAATGGATAGGAGTGATGATGGGAACCATTGGAACTACAACAACAGTGGTTGAAGGTGTCGAAGGAACACTATTAACTATAGTAGGAATGGGAGTTGAGCGACTCTCAATATCTTTATGACTTGACTCGGTACTCATCCTTGTATAATCACAAGTATGGTAAGCAGAGGTTTTTGTACCACGTTTGATAACTTTACGCCTTTTAGAAGGAAAAGACTCAAGATGTGGTGGTAATCCTAAAAAATAGTGAGGCATGTGGGGAAGATGGTCTGGCTCCACGATGACTTAAGACTTGAGATGTAAAAACAAATCCTAAGGCTAACTAATAATCAAAGAGCACACCAAAATAAAAATAAAAGGCCAATACGCATACAAACATGATAAAGTGGTTGAAAAGGGGCTCCCTCTCTAAAGTAGGTATGCCTCACCCAAGAGGAGCTTGAGACTCCCTGCAAATGATCGAAGGTATTAGAATCAATTATAAGGACCTTCGTGGGCTTAATAGCTAGTTAGTCAAATCCCCCAGAGAGGTAATCCTCCATAAAGGATGTGTGTTATATGACCCTTATCTGAACTAGTGTACATGCATAATAACCCATGAAAGTAACCTATGTAGTACCTATGTCAAGAAACTAAGCCACCATGATATGACCGATGCACAAGTGAAAAGGAGTAAGTCAATGTTGGACATATTGTCATTGATGTCAATAGTTGATGTGATGATTTGTTGTTAATGATGAATTACCATAGATGATATTGTTGTTGATGTCGACAGTAGATCAGCTAGAAGAAGATGTCAAACAATATGCAAAGATTGAAAGCATAAGCTCAAGAGGATGAGAGAACAATATGCAGAGAGAAAAGATCGGGATCAAAAGTGTAAGCTCAATAGGAGGAATGAACAGTATGCAATGATAGGCTGAAGCAATTCGTGATTATTGTTGATCACGATAGGATCAACAATGTTCCTATGATAAAAGATTAGGAGGGTTAGAAAATGCAAAGATAGGCTAAAGCAATTCATGATTATTGTTGATCATGATAGGATCAACAATGTTCCTATGATAAAATATTAGGAGGGTTATAAAATGAAGAGATCAAAGCTCGGAAGGAAAAGCATAAGCTCAGGGTGAGAAGCCTCAATAGTCATCCAATCAGAGTGAGAAGCCTCAACAACCGTCCGATCAAGAAATGGACCATGTCGATTGTCTATATATTACATATGTCAGTCATATGAGTGATCGTGGGCTTGACGACCATTGGAGGATCATGACCATCAGATCATCTTAAAGTTGAAGGATAGGATAAGTAGGGATAAACGTTTGAGAATTAGATTATCTGAATACCTGTCAGCCATCGAATCAAACCCAAATTCATGTTAGCCAATGGATCATTTTAAAGTGGAAGAATAGGTTAAGCGAGGTAAAAGGGATGATATTTTGATTATCTAAATACCCATCAGCCATCAGATCAAAACTGAATTCTCGTCAACCGTCGGATCATTTTTTAGTGGAAGGATAGGATAAGCGAGGTAAGATATGAGATCTCATTTATGCAAATTTACGCCAGTCCTTGGATCATTCTAAGTGGAAGGATAAGATAATCTAGAAAAGATGCATCACATATAGAATGAGCCATCGATCTAGGATCGTGATCGACGAACAACATTTAGTTCGGGTATAAAGATGTGAGGAGGTTAACCTCTGGAAAAATCTCACCTCATATGTTTCAGTTTGAGAGTTGAATTACCCGAAGCCTGAAATCCGAAATAAATAAGGACCATCAGATCTGGGGGATATATGATGATCATTGGATAAAGTTTGTTGGTCAATAGACCACGTCAACAAGGACACATGGCATACCACATCAATATACCACTTCAACATACCACATCTATAAGGACATGTGGAACACCACGTTAGCAGAACATGTCTACAAGGACATGTGGCAGACCACGTCAGCAGACCATGACATCAAAAGACATGTGGCAGACCATGTTAGTAGACCACATTAGAAATTACATATGGTATAATCATATTATGACATGTGTCAAGAGGAAATTGGTTCACTCCATGTCAACAAGTGACGTAAGCAAGTTATGTCACTCCAAGAGAATTTCTTCGGGAGTTTCACCACTAAGAAATGTCAAAAGTCCCGAAGTCCCGAAGTCCCGAAGGACAAAGGTCCGAATTCACTCTCAGCCTTCGATCTAAGATACATTTTGGGAGTGAGGATGACCATTATATCAAGGATAAGAACATGTTCCACATATGGATATCCATGTCAGTAAGGCTACGTCAACAAGGACACATGGCACAATCAGATAATGACAAGTTTCAAGTTGATTCAACATTTCAGGCATGTGCAAATCATGAATCTTAGTGACATGCATAAGCTACTCATATCGTGACACATCATCAAGTGATGTAAGAAATTTATGTTAGTACGAGATATTTACTCAGGGATTTTCACCACCAGGAAATGACCAAAGTCCCAAAGTCCCGAAGTGGACATGAGTCGTCTAATATGAAGATCACTTTGGGATCATTCTAAACCATTGATCTAATACATTCGAAGGACAATGTAAGCATCAAGGATCGTGACACATCATCAAGTGACGTAAGTAAGTTACGTCACTCTGAAAGTTTTACTTTGGGAGTTCTATCACTAGCACTTGCCCAAAGCCCCGAATTCTAGAAGTGGACATGAGACATCCGATCTGAAGATCACTTCGGGAGCACTCTCAATCATCTATCTACTACATTGGAAGGATAGTGTAAGTGGAAGTATTAACCTAAAACAAGCGGTGTTAGGGACCTAACCGCTCACATAGGTAGAACAATGTATTCCAATGTAGTAAAGGTCAATATTAATAAGGCCTTGCAATAAAGTAGAATAAGTCGAATGTAAGAAGACCTAATAGAAGCTTTGTCTTCAAGAAGGATCTTCCTCTAGATGGTTCTATTGATTGAAATATTTAGTATAAATAAGAGTCAAGGATATGAGAATCCTAGCTTGAATATTATTGTAATAGAGATCTGCTCGACTGGAGGTTGCACCCTCAAAGAGGCCCATGAAGATTTCTTTTAGTAATCTAAGTGCTTTTTCTGGTGTTATTTTGTTATCATTTTAGTATTATTGTGGTGTTATTCTAGTTATATTGTTGTTCATATTCCATTTCTAGCATTTTATTTTTGTTCTGCATACTTTTTATATCTGGAATATTCCAAGTGGTATCAGAGCACTTTCCTTGGCAGAAAATTGTGGGTTAATTTTTTTCCAGGCTAGAGACGTATTTTGTCATATTTAAGTGACAAATATATGTCATTATGCCCATAAACCCACGTTTGAGGGATTCATACACAAAGAAAATACAAGTGGTTCTTAAGTGTACATTTGTTGGCCACCCTTGTAACCCCTATTGGTACCCTATAGGGACCAAATTAATTTCAATCCATTAAAATCCAAAAGTTGAAACCAATAAGATTACTTCTACACAGAAAGACTCAATAATTTCTTTCATTCAACATATAATCATGTTAAATTAATTAAAGAACAACAATTTCACAATAGAATAAGAATTACTTAACAGAATAAAATAAATTACCTCTTCTTGATGCTAATTCCCCCGTTGATCTGGTTGTCCTTTGTTGAAGTTGAAACGGTGTCAAACACTACCCAAAACTGAGTTTTCCTCCCTACCAGCTAGGAGAAACGTTCTCGACTCCCTAGCTCCAGGATACGGTAAGGATATCCTGGCCCCCGTGCCTAAAACCCCCAACAAAACCAGTGCCCCCTGCTTCTGATTCATCAAAAACCCCAAAACCAAACTCCCAACACTAGAAAAATAAGCTAGCCAGACATACAGTCTTCCCCACTCCCATAATTCTTCCTCCTCCAAGAAAAATAATCATCCCTCTCCCGTAGGACTCTTCCTCATCATATCCTCCTTCACCGACTCTCCTCCGCCTCATTAAATTCCTTATCTCCCCCTTTAATATCTTATCCCCTTCTTTAATGTCTTATCCCCTTCATTAATATCTTATCCCCTTCTTTAATCTCTTATCCCCTCCGCATATGTAAAGCATTTAATTAAATAAATTAAAATTATTAAGCCCCTTAAATTTATTACCCATGTCATTGAATGTGATATGTAATTAATTACTTAATTAATCAAAAGTTATAAACAATTAATTAATAAATAAATATTTAATTAATATTATTAATGCTAACCATTTTTTAATTAAAACCATATTAGAACAATTAATTATCTAATTAATTTTACTTAATAATCCCTAAGCATATATTCAACTAGGGTTGTTACATACACCCACCCTTCAGGAAACCTCATCCCGAAGTTAAGGTATCTCGTGTTACAAAGGAAAAGAAACATGGTTCGCACATTCATAACAAATAATCGACACTCTTAGTAAGTAAGACAATGAAAATCATACATACTAGTGTACATGTACAAGAAATGCATGTGTAGCTAGTACATACAAGTCTCATGCATGTACTGATAATCAATAACTATCATCCTTTAGTAATTTAGGTATGCATTCAATCCAATCAACAATACTAGTCTTTTATAATAGACAATAAACCAATCAAATGTTTGAGAAATACTTTAATTACAATTATCCAATTCAAAATTTGTATTTAGACAACTGTGGTTTAGTTACGTAATTATGAATATTCATATATACACATTTTCTTTTTTGAAGGGAAAACATTAAATTCCACCATAAAAAACTCCATACTTTCTCAACTATTTCTACTCATCCTTCCTCCCTAACTTACTTCCGTCTCCATTCCTATCCTTCCTCTGCTAGACTATCTTGGAGTGTCAACTATATTGACCTAACTCCAAATAGAACCCGTAAGCGGAAGTGTCACTATCTTGACCATGCTTCCCTAGCAGGCAACTGACAATCATCATCACACATCCTAGGGAGTGTGATCTAACACCATCCTCCCATGACTTCAGGTTTCATAGGATACATGGTGGGAAATGCCTCCACCCCTCCTAATCATAACTAGGGTCCACACCCTATAATGGAATATATAGTAGCATCGTGTTGCTGGGGGTTTTTTCATCATTTATTCTGTTTTGGGAAGTCTCATCACCTGAAATCCTGCACTGGTCCACATATCATAGAAATGCATCCAAACCAATATAATTTCACATACAAATATTCGTACCATAATGTTTCTTGGCTAGTGGTCATGATATCCACTTTCATCATCCTTATGCCTTCACTATTTCATAGCCCATAACCTGCAGATTAGCTTGTAACACAAACTCATACATTTCTATGCATTATCATCATGTAATTGCATACTATCATCATTTCAATTTGGTATCCCTGTACCGACAACTTAACATCAAAGTTTTCAAGTTAGAAATAGATCTCATAATATCCCATAATTCAATTTCGACACCCATTCATATGATTATCATTTACCAAATAGATTGCATCATATCCAACATCATTCTAATAGCATTTAAACATTCATAAAATTTACATTCTCACAATATGTCGCATCATATACATCATCATCAATAACATTTAAACATTCGTAAAATTTCCATTCACATAGTAGATCGCATTATATAAATCATCATCAATAACACTTAAACATTCATAAAAGTTCATACATTTTAAAGTTTAAGTGTATCATTTAATAGTTCCACTGTGAATAGAAAATAAAGTATATAGGGCTCAGGTAATCCTGGATGTCTAAGTAAAAAGGTGGTGTTACATACACCCAACCTTCGAGAAACATATTCTCAAGGTGGTAAAAAAAAGTGAGGGATAGTATCATCCTAATGTCTCGGCATCTTCTCAAGTAGCAGATCCTGGACTATACTTGTCCCATTGCACCTTAACTTGTTCTACCATATGGTTCCTTCTTCACACCCGGATGCACACAATAAAGTGATCTATGGGCTTCCTTTAGTATGATGCTTCGAATATCCACATTTTCAGGGATGTACATCCTTCCTAAATATTTCAATAGTCTGTCTGCTTCCAGACTATATCCTTCATACTTTGGATCTAACTGCCTCCTACTCTAGAGGTTTGAAGTAACCTTTAAATACCAACTATCTCCTTGGATTTGTGTCAACACATGTTCCCTCAGATTGAACTTTAAGGGTACCAAGGAGAAGATACATGGTCTCCTACTCAAGGCATCTGCGAGCACATTTTCCTTTCCCTTGATGTACGAAATACCAAAATTGTACTCACTCATAAACTCACTCCATCACCTTTTCCTGGCATTCAGATCCCTTTGGGTGAAGAGATTTTTTAAACTTTGATGGTCCATTTTAAGCTCAAAGTTTCACCCTACAATATAGTGCCTCCAAAGTTTCAGAGCTAGCATTGCAATTTCCAACTCTAAATCATGAGTCAAGTATAGCTCTTCATGTTTCTTCAACTTCCTAGACACATAAGCTATCACTCCTCCATCCTGCATTAGCACGTCCTCCAACCCTTGCTTCAAGGCATCTGTGCAGACTGTGAAGTCCTTTTCCATATCCAACACTCGTAGAATTGGTGCACTAGTTAGTAAGCTTTTAAGTTCAATAAATGCACTATCACATTCTTCTGTCCATTCATACCTGACCCCCTTGCACTGCAAAGTGGTGATAGGTTTCGCTATTTTTGAGAATCCTTCCACAAATCTCTGATAATAACCTGCTAGCCCCATGAAGCTTCTCACCTCACGGGCATTTTTTGGCACTGGACACTCCATAATGGCCTTTACCTTTTATGGGTCCACAGAGATTCCTTCGCTGGAAATGATATGACCTAAATAGTGAATCTCTTTCTGAAAGAAGGAACACTTTGACAACTTCCCATACAACTTGTTCTCTTTAAGGAAGGACAACACTACTCATAAGTGTTCCTCATGTTCTCTTTCATTCTTGGAATATATGAGGATGTCATCTAGAAAGACTTGTACAAAATGGTCTAAGTACTTTCAGAATACTCCATTCGTCAGGCTCATGAATACTGCTAGTGCATTGGTCAATCCGAAAGGTACGATGACAAAATTGTGATGTCCAAACCGATTTCGAAAGACGGTTTTTGGGATGTCACCTTCCTTAATCCTTAACTGATGATACCCTGATTGCAAATCAATCTTTGAGAATACCCCTGCTCCTTTCATTTGATCAAAGAGGTCATCTATTCGTGGAATTGGGCACCTATTTTTCACTGTAGCACGGTTTAAGTCCTTGTAGTCTATACACAACCATAAGGATCCATCCTTCTTCTTTACAAAAATTACTGGTACAACCCAAGGTGAAACACTGGGCCTTATTAGCCCTAATTCAAGTAACTCTTTCAACTACATTTGCAATTCACAAAGTTTTGACGCTATCATCCGATACAAAGTCTTGGATATTGGTTCTGCACAAAGGTTTAGATCAATAGTAGAATCAATCTCCCTCTTAGGAGGTAACCGTGGTAACTCGTTTGGAAAAAAATCCTTAAATTCCGACAATACCGGGTACTAATCCAATGAGGGTCCCTTCCTTTCATTCACTGCTTCCACTACATATAGTTGACACCCTTGTCTCAAGCATCGCTTAACCTTCATAGTTGATATAAAGAGTGATGAAACTTTTCTCCATACACCCTGGATCTCTATTGGACTTCCCTCATCATCGACACAAAGCACCCTCTTTGCAAAACAAACTACCAAAGCTCAGTGAGCTGCTAACCAATCCATTCCAATGATTAGGTCATATGCCCTTAGAGCAGTGATGTATACCTTCAACCTAGTAGTACACACTCCCAGGTCTACTATACAATTATCAACACTAGGTCCTACCGCTTGTTTTTCCCCCGAAGCCATCTCAACTTGTTTAAAGTAATCATGCTCGTAGGCTGCCAACCCACTCTTTTCTAATGTAGATGGTGAAATGAAACTATCTGTCGCACTAGAATCAAATAAAATCTTAACATTGATATGATTTAGCGTACCTGATGACTCCACCACTGTGGATTGATGTTCGTCCTGGTGATTATTAACTGCTACGTAAATATGGTGGCTGCAACTTGTTCTTCCCATCGGAGCCTTCCCTTCTCTATGTGCGAATCTTAATTGTAACTCTGGGTAGTCACGCTGGTAATGGGGTCCTCCACATCCCTAATAGGTAACATGGGATTGAACCTGCGCACTGTTATGTGACTATCTCTGAAATGAGTTCCTTCCCCTGGAACCCCTGCCCCTACTAGTTGTTCCCTGATATGGTCGTGGACCTGTCTGCATTGTTGGCAATGAACGAGATGCTACAGTCGCTGTCATTGAAATCCCAACGACTACTGTCCTTGGCGCGACTATGTTACCATATGGAGGTGGCATTGAGCCCCCTCCCTGGGGAAATGTCCTAGGGGCCTTCTCGACAAATCTAGGATGATCCAGAAAGGTTCACCTCATACCTCCATTCAGGTTCATGTGTTCCTCCACATAACGCGCATTTTCCATAGCTTCCGCTACTGAATACAATATCCACATCCACACCATAGCTCTGATCTTAGGGTTCATTCCATAGATGAAACACTCTGGCTATCATTGGTCATTATCCATATATGAAACATATTTGACCAATTCCATAAATATGATCTCATATTCTTCTACAATTATGTTTCCCTGTACTAAGTCATGAAATGCCCCTACCTGTTGTTCCTTGTAGTACGCTGGTAGATATTTCCTTCGGAGCCTCTCCTCGAAAAGTTCCCAAGATACTGTGTTTAGGGTAAGATGTAGTTGTCTTTCCAGGTTGCCCCACCAATTCAAGGCACTGTCTCTTAACTAAAAAATTGTGATCTTCGCCTTTGAGTTGGACGCATAGTCCTTTAAGGCAAAACACCTTGTTATGCCTTCCAACCATGCTTCTGCATGTTCACTGGCGCGACCCCCGACAAACTACGGAAGTTTGATCTTCTGCAATTCTCGAGTGATGTCTTCAAGTGGAGGTCCTCCCCCTGAATCCCTTGACACTTCAGGATTTCCCGTGCCAGCTGGTGGGGGCTCCACTTCAATCCCTGTTGGTTTTCGCCCCTTTAAAGTCTCATTTATGGCCTCTAAGGAGCGTAGTATGAGAGCTAGTTTGGGCGATGGTGGTGGTGGCGCTGGCGGTGTTGGTGATGCCTACGAGGACGCTTCTCTGCCTTGATTCCCTCAAGTCCTAACCATCCTGTATGATTTAACTTGCATCAACCAAAGTTGTCAGGGTGAGTTCAAGGACGTTTCAAATTGGCGCTACTTAAACTAGAAACAGGGTTAGGTGTAAGTTTTTATTTACTTGTCTGTAAACAGACATTACTCTCTTTAGGGGATTGGCTAGGTTAGGGCTAAAGCGTCTAAGCTTGATTTCTTCACCTAAGAAAACTATTGACTCCTTCGCCTGGTAGCTACGCTAACACTGTACCACCCTCGCCTATTCCTCAAACTTACCTTCTTAGTGCGTATGCAACCTCCTTCCCGTTTGTCGTAGTCTAAGTCCTTACCCTTCAATTTAAAACTAATTAACCACTTTAATTAGTTTAAATATGAATCATAAAATTAAATATAATTTAAACATTGATTACTAGTGATTAATTATTTTTTTAATTAATCTTATTAATTATACTAATAAAATATGCTCACTTACCTTGATTAATTATATTCTTATAACATAAATTATTTAATTTAATAGTTAAAACATATAATATTCTTAAATAATTATAGTCTAAGCAAATTTGTTTTTTTTTAAGTTGTTTTAAACTAAATCAAGCAAATTTAAATTTAATTACACATTTTTTTTAAATAATAAATAATAAATAATAAATAAACAAAATAAATAAAATTTACAACATAATGTACAATAAACAAAATAATAAAAAAAATTAACTAAAATAAATAAATAATTTAAAAACAAAAAAAAAAAAATTGTTTGTTTTTTTTTTACACTAAAGCATGGGCATGCATGAAGCCCACGTGCCCTGCACTCATTTTCCCCCTCCACTTTCCTTAACCTAACCCTATACCTCCCACAACCACTCTGAATAGCTAGCCATTTGTAAGAACTACGC
>ML779758.1:795240-837141 GCA_009831015.1 Picea engelmannii | reverse complement strand
TATTCAACTAGGGTTGTTACACACCCCTTCGAGTGGTAGCGCATAAGACAAAGCCTATGTACGTATTGGCCTAGATTTACTGAATCCCTCTTTAGATAAATCGATCGGCTGCCTGATGACTATAGTGCCACCGAGAACAACACTTAGGAAGATACTCTGTAGTACCTGGGTAGTTAGGTAAATGGCTAAGGGCACGATCTAGCCTTCTTAGTTAGTGCCATGAGATATTGGGCTAATTACTATTGTTGGACCCTGCACGTATATTAGAGAGCTATAGCACAGGGAAAACCCTTGTTTGTAGAACCATTGAATACCTAAACCTTGGGGACGAAAACAAAAAAATTAAAACAAACAAGATCTATTGTCGTGAAACTATTTTCAGGTTGCCAAATCACTACACATTTCTTCCTGGTTAAGCATTTGGTCATTTCGTCACTGTAGTATTCTTCAAACTAGAGTATAAATCTGCAGGTGTAAAAAAAAAAAGAAAAAAAAGTCTAGAAATTTTTGCACCATTATTTGAGACCTATCCCATTGGATTTATCTCTTCGCCCTTGTCACATTCATACATATCATTTTTCAGCAAAATTTTTGACCCCACCTGCCACGTTTCGGTTCCCTCATCATCATGGTCCATACCTGTAGCCAATACTTGGAATTTCGCCTCAATACCTTGCAATCTAATTTCACAGAAACCCAACAAGAAGTGAAACAACTCAGTGCCAATGTTTCTGCCATCAATACAACTATGCAGTCCTCCATTGCTTCCTCAATCAAGGAACTCAAACAAGGCATGACTACCCAGCTTGAATATTTCGTTTTGATGATCTGCACCAAGCTGCATATCCCTACAAATAATCCTTTATTTGACCCACCTCCACATACTGAAGCTGAAACTTCCTCTCATTCCCATAATTCTCAGCCCCATCACTTTCAGCGTGATCTACGCCTTCCACGGGTTGATGTGACCAAATTTGATGACTTAGATCCCACTAGTTGAGTAACCTAAAAGGAACATTATTTATCTTTATACAACATTATAGATGACTTGGCCAAACTTCTGTATGGTGTTCGTTGGCAATGGTGGAAATAGAGAAAAACTTCCCATCAAGCATATATTTCTTGGACACACTTTGTGGCAGATATTTATGAACACTTTGACACTGACACCAACCATTTAGGACATTTGACAAAGTTGAAATAATCCGGAATAGTGGAAGACTTTATAGCATATTTTGAGCGCCTAGCGTTTTTGACAGAGGGCATGTCTGATGCCTTTTTTCGAGAATGTTTTATTAGTGGCCTCAAGGATGAGATTCGTGCCCATGTCCTCATGGCTCGACCTCATATTTTGGTGGAGGATACTAGAAGATATATATAATCACAACAATTTGTATCTTCTCAAAACCGGAAACCCTCCTTTATTCCTCACACTAAACCAGTAAATCCACTACTCCCTGTGCTCCACTAAAGATCCAAAAATTGACCAGGGATGAAATGGTTGAACACCAACGCAAAGGCCTTTGTTATAATTGTGATGAAAAATATTTTTCAGGTCATAAGTGTACGAAACAAAATATTTTATGGCCATCTCGGAGGATGTTTCAAAAGAGGATGTTGAAACTCCCATTCTGTCTGAGACACCTGAAACAACAAACATAACCCCTCCCTCAGACTCTCCCGAAGTAGAACCAATCATTTCCCTAAATTCTCTCACTGGTTTCTCTATTCCCCAAACCCTCAAACTAATTGGTTACATCAAGCATAGGAAGGCCATCATTCAAGTTGATAGTGTTGGATTACTAAGAGGGCGGGGGGTGAAATAGTAATCGATAAATTTAATCATTTTTAACCATATAATCCAAGTGTTATAACAATGAAGCATTATCATCCAATAACTGTAGAGTAAATAGGAAATGAACAAATGAACAAACACACACATACACAATACACTAGTGTTTTACATGGAAACCCAAATCAAGAGAAAACAACGGAATGCTTTTTCTTATATGTCTTTAAGAATTACATTGATTGGAAGCAACAACTTCCTTTGTTTTCCAGCTGCAATTGTAAGGTGGCTCCAACCCCCTATTTTCTTAGGCTACAACCTGAGGGAAGCTCCAACTCCCCAATTCTCTTTCTACAATGATAAGGAGGCTACAATAGGAAATGGCTACAACCACCTATCCTTTCCCTGTCTAACCGCCCTGAAGTAGAAGTAGAATGATAGAAACACTGTCACACTATCACTATGAGATATACCACTGTAAAGTTGTACCAATAAATCTAAATAGGGATGATTTTAAGGATGAATATTTATTTTAAAATGTAGAAACCTTGGCGAATTTTACTTATCCTTCATATGCCAACTATAAATGTTTGGCGATATTTTTGTAAAAATATTCAAATTTCTAAGGATTTTATATAGTTTTTATAAAATTTTGGCGATTTTTAAGGTGAAATAATTTTATCCTATAGAATTTGGGTGAATCATTTTTAAAATAGCAAATCTTGTTTTTGGAAAAACCATGGAAAATTAGCCCATGAGTGAAATTTATCCCCTAAAATCATCCATGAATCTAAACCATATATCAACCATGCATCAACCTATACCTCAACCTGTAATCAACCTGTACCATAAACAAGTGCATCAAGCATGCACCAACCTGTACCAAACAACCTGTAATCAACCTATACCATAAACAAGTGCATTCAACCATGTACCAAGTATGTACCAATCATGTTTCAACTACTCATAAACTATGACTCATCAATATGTACCAACATCATCAACTATACACCTCATGTATGTGTCAACTCATCAACTACTTGTCTCAACCATGTACTCAACATGTATCTCAACCAAAATCCCTCCTTAATTTCATCATCTAAATATGATTTGTAGCTCTATAATAAACCAGGTGTATATGATCACATTCTTTCAAACCTTCCTTAACTTTAACAACAAGAGACTACCATTTTCAACAAACGTTTCTTTAGTCTCACATGCCTAGTTTTGGATTAGTTAACAACCCTAACTTGAAGTAATCATACCTTTGTACCTATAATGTATAAAGCTCTTAAACTAATACACAATGTTAGTCAATGTGTTTTGTGTAATTCCTCCAAGTTTCACTACTTGGAACCTCTCAAAAAAGGATTTATAGAAAAAATGGCATACGTTGCAAAATTCTGGCTTATTTTAGAGAGCGACCTTGTCGAGCGTACCCCACATGGAATATTTGTTACAAAGCATGATAAATAATGTACCCTAACCAAAACATTTGGTTTCACTGAATTTGAATCTGTTATGAAGAAGTTATGACGTTTTTACCCGAAACACATGTTTTTGACTAGTTTCAGGACTAGCCACAAACCCTATTTTCCACGGAGTGTAACTCCCAAAATAAAACGCCCCACAAGATGAATTTTTTACCATAGATAATTGGATATATTTTCGCAATGGCATAGAAATTTCACGATCTGAATCATTATAGAAAAAGAGTTATAGAGAAAATGGTGAGATGATCTATAAATAGCATACCTTAGAAAACACCATCAAAAGAATTTTTCCTTCCTTGCATTTCAACCTTCTTTTCTTCACTTTCCTCAGAATTTTGGCCTTATTTCCTTCAATTTCCTCATAATTTTGGCTTAGATATCCTTTATTTACCTCATACACCTATAGGTATTTAATATGCTCAAGTGTGATTAAAATGAGAGAGCCTTGCCTCTTATTTATACTCTCGAAGTAGCTTCCTTAAAAACATCTTCTAGGTCACTTGGCCCCACTTTCCTTATTGTAGGGTTAACCCACTTCTAATTTCTCCATTAAATTTATTATTGAAATAATTTATTTTTTATTCACTTTGAATTATAATACACTCATTACTTCACTTTATTATTTACCTTTTAAAATCGCTTAAACCACTTTGACTACTTTGACCTTTTGGGGCTTCTAGATGACATATGAGAGTCCTCCAACTTCGTAAGGCCATAACTCTCAAACCCTGAGGAGTTATGTGACGTTCCACATACCACCAGAAATGGAATGACATTTGATATCCATATAGAATAGTATTATCTGAAAGTATATCATAACTCATATTGGTATCCATCAAACAAACTTGGGCCCATTACCCAAACCTGGGATCTCCAACTTCTTATGGCCATAAGTCTCTAACCATGAGGATTTATGTGACATTACACATACCACTGGAAATGGAATGACAAGCAATATCCATCTAGGATAGTTTACCTAAAAATTCCATTGTCCTTCTTCTCATTATTCCACAATTAATCATGGGTTCTCTTACTCCGCAAAGCATCTTCCCATGAGGGATTTCACCATAAGGGGAGCACTTTGGTGTTCATCCATATTTACTTCTTATAAACCATGAAACGACAATAATGATTCATCTTTACATCAAGCAATCTTGGGTCAATTACCCAAACCTTTGTGCTACAGGGCTTTCTTCAAGGGTTGACATCAATGGCAACCAACCTGAATCAACAATCTCCCCTTTTTGCATTGATGGAAACACTCTAATGAAATACTAAAATCATATCAATCATGCGCCCCTTGGAACCATGCCTCTATCCTCTACATATGATAAATCTATTCCCCCTAGAACCATGCCTCTGTCCTTTGCATCTAATAAATCTCTCCCCCTTTGTCATCAATGGCCATGGTATCTTTCCATCCAAGGTTGCTCCCCCTGACTGAACTATCCTCTTATGGTGCTTCAGTGTGTACATCTTAGACATATAAGATAATAATTCAATAAACATTAAAAAAAAATTCATTTTGGAGTAGAAATAAATCCAAGTCTTTGGCAAAGATATTCAAAGGCTTCCCATGGAAGTGGTTTTGTAAAGATGTCTGCCACTTGTTCTTTTGTGCCCATGTACTCAACTCCGATGTTCTTTTCTGCAACTTGTTCTTATAGAAAGTGATACTTGATTGGAATGTGCTTTGTCTTGGAGTGCATCACCTGGTTTTTTGAGATACTAATGGCACTTGCATTATCACAAAATATCGGAATGGGATCATCATACTCAACCTATATATCTGTCAAAGTTTGTTTCATCCAAAGAACATGTGTACAACATGTTGTTGTTGCAATATACTCTGCCTTGGTTGTAGATAGAGATAATGATGATTGTTTCTTTCTTATCCATGATACCAAACACTCACCTAAGTATAATGTTTCTCCATTGGTGCTTCGTCGATCATCAATACAACCCGTGCAATCTGCATCTGTGTAGGCAATAAGTGATAGATCTTTTCCTTTTGGATACCATAATCCAAACTCTTATGTTCCTTTGAGATATCTGAAAATCCTCTTTCCTGCTAATACGTGTGATTCCTTTAGTGTTGTTTGAAATCATACCACCTGTCCAACTGCTTGTATTACATATGGTTTGGATGTTGTCACATATAGTAGGCTGCCAATCATTGGCCTGTATTGCGTATGATCTGTAGACTTCGAATCATCATCTTTTCTCAAATTACAACTGGTTTGCATGGGAGTGATAGTTGGTTTGCAGTCTTCCATTCCAAACCTCTTTAGCATTTATTTGATATACTTTGTTTGAGAAATAAAAATTCCTTGGTTTCTTTGACATATCTGAAGTCCCAGAAAGAAGGATAGTTATCCAAGTAATGACATTTAAAATTCATTTTACATGTCTTTTGCAAATTTCTTGCTTAACCTGTGATCATCACTACCAAAAATAATATCGACATAAACTTCAATTAATAAAATATTACCTTGACTTACCTTGATGTAAAGGTTGTTTTCTGCACTTCCTTTTTCTGAACCCTACCTGTTGCAGATACTTATCCAGTCTAGAGTACCATGCTCTAGAAGCCTATGTTAGACCATAAAAGGCCTTCTTTAATTTACATACATAGTCTGTGTTCTCTGAAAACTGAAATACTTTTGGTTGTTCAATGTAGGCTTCTTCTTCAAGTTCCCCATTCAGAAAATTTGTTTTTATGTCCATCGAATATACTTTAACATTTTTGGAGCATGCATAAGCTAAAAGTAAACGGATTGCTTCCATTCTGGAAACTGGGGCAAATTTCTCTTCAAACTCAATTCCTTTACATACCAATCTAGATTTGTTCCTTGTAACATGTCCATATTAATTCAATTTATTCCTAAAAACTCATTTTATGTCGATCACATTCTTATTCTTTGGTGTTGGAACCAATTCCCAAGTGTCATTTTTCTATATTTGATCCAATTATTCATCCATGGCATTATTCCAAAATTCATCCTTTCTAGCTTCTTCAAAACAGTTTGGTTCAATTGTAGATAAGAGTGCTAGGTGTGTTTGTTCTGGTGAACGGATTTTTCTTCTAGTCTCAACTCCTGCATCCTTGTTTCCAATAATCTTATCTGAAGGATAATTATTCTGTACTCATTTGCTAGGTGTCTTTGGAGATACTTGCTGAACTTGATCTTCTACTTCTGTCGGATTCTATTCATCTTCATCTTCCTCTTCTACTTCTTTTTCATCTTCTGCTTCTTCTTCGTAAGGTTGTTCCATTGATTCATTTTCTTCGGTCTGTTTCATTAATTGTGATGTTGATTCTTTCCACAATTTTGTTCAATATCAGATTGTAACACTTGTATTCTTTCCTTGTACTTGAGTAACCAACAAGTACTCCTTTGTCCACATGAGAGTCAAACTTTCCCATCCTACCATCTTCTCTTTTGATGTATCATTTGCTTCCAAAAACTTTGAAGTGCTTCACATTTGTTGGTTTTGCTTTCCATAGCTCGTAGGAAGTTTTTTCAGTGTTGTTTTTGAGCATTACTCTGTTTTGAATGTGAATTGTTGTATGCACTACCTGTTTCCAAAAATATTCTATCAATTTGTAATCCATTAGCATTCTTTGAGCCATTTCTTGTGTAATTATCATCCATTATGATAATATTACTTTATCTCTGAACCATTCTCTAAACGAATCTATGAATCCATGCTCTTGTCCACTATCATATATCTATGAAAACCTGCTAAGTGTTCTTACGAATCCATCTATGTCCATACCGTCCAAGACTCTACTTGTGCAACTGTCCATAATGCTAACCCATTTATCATTATACTATCAATCTGTACTTCTACTAACTGATTGCTCTGAATCTGTCTTCTCAAACTCTACAAGCTTCTCAAAGGATGGTTCTTTGTTCCATCATAGCTATCGCATAGACTCCCCCTATCTAATATTCCTATTACATGGGATTCTCTAAGCCATATGGCTCAGAAAAGTTCTTGCTCTGATGTGTATTCATCATCATCTTCATTGGTAGATTCATCATCATCTTCATGGGTAGATTCAATATCTCTCTGAGCTCTGACTTCTTTCTTTTTGTCTATGGATTCATCTTTCACTGCAAAGCCTAAAAGTACAATCTCTTGAACCTATTCCTTATTTAATTTCCCTTCTTTTAGTTCAATTATTTTCCAAACCTTTCTGTATCTGACATCTTTCTTTTTCTCTGTAGAATTTTCTTCATCTCGTTTTATTGCCAATCTTGCAATCTCCGGTACCTGGTCTTTGTTCACCTATTCTTCTTGTTTTCTTATCCATACATTTTTATATCTGATATCAATATTCTCTTTCATGGAAGTATTGATCATGCTTCTACAATCACTGGCTACGTGTCCATAGTTATGACATTTGTAACACTCAATGTTACGTGCAGCCACATAGGCACTTCTTGTTTGAACATTTATTTTATAATCCCTGCAATCTGCAACCTTATGTCCAAAGTTAGTACAATAAAAGCAATGACCATAAAATAAATTTGCATACCTGGGAGTTAATGAAATTATTTGTGGTGTAGTCCTTCTGAATTTTTGTCTTGACTGATCATGATCATGATTGAAGCTTCTTTGTGTCTTGAACATGGATGGTCCCCTTGAATATGTATCTTTAATAGTTTTCTTAGATTCTGGTTAACCATGATTCCTTCCTTTGAGTACTTCTGCATAACTCTTTCTATTTTCTTCATTTTTCTTTTCTAGCAACCTAGAGTGCTTCTCTTCATTCTCTATAACTAATGTGGATGTTTCTATCTCTTCAACATTCATGTTGAGCTTGGCAATTTTACTTCTCAATGTGAAAACTTCTTCTTTAATCTTCTCAACCTCTTCTTCTTTCTTCATTATCTAAGACTTCATGACTTCTTCTGTTCTTTTCGCTTCTTCAAGCTGAATTTTAATGTGATTATTTCTTCTTCAAGTCCTTTCTCTTCTTGCCCAAACTCTGCCTCAAGCTGGTTTAGATCATTAGTTCTTTCCTTAAGATGATCTGTCAATATCTTCTTTCTCATTTCTACTTCTTCCTTCTGTGTTGTTATGTTGGTTTCCAAACACTTCTTTTGATATTCAATATTTTCTTCAATCTTTCTGGCTTCTTCTAACCGAGTTCTTAAGTTCACAATGACCTGTTGGGATTCTTCAAAAATGTGAACAGTTTCCTTTTGTTTCGTCAATTATTTCTTGAGTGAATTGTTTTCTTCTCTTAGTTCATATAAAGAACTAGTCAATTCTTCTTCATAATTGTCTTCCTTTTCAATTATTTTTCATGTCTCATTTCTTTCATGACATTCTATTTCAAGATGTCTGTGTTTTTCACAATTAACACAAAACAACATACCTCTGGTGATTATGTACTCTTGATCTTCTGAATCTTCTTGACATGGTGAACATAATTATTCTTGATTTGTATCTACATCTTATTTGACATTTTCTGGATATGTGATGGGTGAAGAATATATGTCATGTAACTTATCCCAAAATTCTTTTGCTGATGAACATTTACCAAACTTTTCTCTTACCAGATTAGATAATCCTTCCCAGTTGAAATCCATTGTTATTTTGTTATTCTTCCTCAATTCCTTCTTGGTTGCAGTCTTTGCCCTTTTTGAACTATCATATCCTGTAACAACTGACAGCCAAATATAATGTCCCTCTTCATGTAAAAATACTTTTGTCCCTCTGATCCACATCTCATACTTAAAACCATTCTGACCATTAAACATTGGTACTCCATTCTCAGAATAATCCATGATCTCGTTACAGTGGTTAAACTATTTCCTTAAGGAACCGTATCTGATCCCAATTGTTGGATTACTGAGAGGGGGGGTGAATCACTAATAGAGCAATTTAATCGTTTTTAACCATATAATCCAAGTGTTATATCAATGAATCATTTTCATCCAATAATTGCAGAGTAAATAAGCAATGAACAAATGAACAAACACAAACATACATAGTAAACCAGTGTTTTACATGGAAACCGAAATCGGGAGAAAACCACAAAATTCTTTTTCTTATATGTATTGAAGAATTACATTCATAGGAAGCACCAACTTCCTTTGTTTCCCAGCTGCAATTGTAAGGAGGCTCCAACCCCCTAGTTTCTCAGTCTACAACCTGAGGGAATATCCAACTCCCCAATTCCATGGCTACAACCAGAACGAGGCTACAACCCTCTATGTTCTCCGTCTATAAACAGAAATGGCTACAACCACCTGTCCTTGCCCCATCCAAACACCCTGAAGTAGAAGTAGAATGATGGAACCACAATCACACTATCACTGTGAGATATATCATTGTAAACCTATACCAATAAATCTTAATCATGCATCAACCTGTACCTCAACCTGTAATCAGCCTGTATCATAAATAAGTGCATCAACCATGCACCAACCTGTACCAAACAACTTGTAATCAACCTGTACCATAAAAAAGTGAATTCAACCATGTACCAAGTATGTACCAATCATGTGTCAACTACTCATCAACTATGACTCATCAATATGTACCAACATCATCAACTATACACCTCATGTATGTGCCAACTCATCAACTACTTGTCTCAACCATGTACTCAACATGTACCTCAACCAAAATCCCTCATCCATTTCATCATCAAAATCTGATTTGTATCTTTGTAATAGACCTAGTGTATATGATCACATTCCTTCAAGCCTCCCTTAACTTTAACAACAAGAGACTAGCATTTGCATCAAACTTTTCTTTAGTCTCACATCCCTAGTTTTGGATTAGTCAACAACCCTAACTTGAAGTAATCATAACTTTGTACCTATAATGTATAAAGATCTGAAACTAATACACAATGTTCTTCAGTTTTTTTTGTGCAATTACTCCAAGTGTCACTACTTGGAACCTCTCAGAAAAGGAGTTATAGCAAAAATGGCATACCTTTCTGAATTCTGTCTTATTCTAGAGAGCAACCTTGTAGAGCATGCCCCACACTTAATATTTGTTGAAATAATCTAAAATGGTTAAAAAGAATAATAAATAATGTAAACTAACTAACACATTTTGTTTCATGGAATTTGGATCTTTTATGAAGAAGTTATGACGTGTTTACCCGAAACACCTGTTTTTGATTAGTTTCATGACTAAACACAAACCCTATTTTCCATGGAGTGTAACTCCAAAAATACAACGAAACACAAGATGAATTTTTTACCACAGATACTTGGATATGTTTTATCAATGGAATATCAATTTCAAGATCTGAATCATTATAGAAAAAGATTTATAGAGAAAATGGTGAGATGACCTGTAAATAACATACCTTAGAAAGCACCATCAAAATAATTTATCCTTCCTTGCATTTCGACCTTCTTTTCTTCACTTTCCTCATAATTTCAGCTTATATATCCTTTAGTTACCTTAGACACCGATATGTATTCAATATTCTCAAGTGTGATTAAAATGAGAGAGCCTTGCCTCTTATTTATACTCTCCAAGTAGCTTCCTTAAAAACATCTTCTAGGTCACTTGGCCCCACTTTCCTTATTTTAGTGTTAACCCACTTCTAATTTCTCCATTAAATTTATTATTGAAATAATTTATTTTCTATTCACTTTGAATTATAATACACTCATTACTTTACTTTATTATTTACCTTTTAAAATCTCTTAAACCACTTTGACTACTTTGACCTTTTGGGGCTTTTAGATGACATATGAGGGTCCTCCAACTTCGTAAGGCCATAACTCTCAAACCGTGAGGATTTATGTGACGTTACACATACCAACAGAAATGGAATAACATGTACTATACATATAGAATAGTATTATCTGAAATTATATCATAACTCATATTGTTATCCATCAAACAAACTTGGGTCCATTACCCAAACCTGGGGTCTCCAACTTCTAATGGCCATAACTCTCTAACCATAAGGAGTTATGTGACGTTCCACATACCAATGGAAATGGAATGATAAGAACTATCCATATAGTATATGTTTACCTGACAAATTCATTGTCCTTCTTCTCATTATTCCACAATTAAGCATGGGTTCTCTTACTCCACAAAGCATCTTCCCATGAGGGATTTCACCATAAGGGGAGCACTTTGGATTTCATCAATATTTACTTCTTATAAACCATGACAAGACAATAATGAGTCATATTTACATCAAACAATATTGGGTCCATTACCCAAACCTTTGTGTTGTGGGGCTTTCTTCAAGGGTTGACATCAATGACAACCAACCTTAATCAACAGATAGTGGCAACACCCATAATTTTATTCATCGCCACATTGCCCAAGAAACTCATTGCTATATCCATGCAGTAAATAATTTCCAAATCATGATTGCCAATGGGGGCTCCATGAAATGTGAAGGGCGTTGTGAAAATGTGTGTCTCCAAATTGGTGACTACCACCTAAAATCTCATATGCTTTTTATCGATATGGGTGGTTGTGACATTGTGTTGGGGGCAAATTAGCTAAGGAATTTGGGTCCCATTTTCATGGATTTCAAGGAATTAACCATGCAATTCGACCAGGAGGGTAAAAAATATAAGTTCCAAGGCATCACCGCCAGTTCACCAAAGATCATTAGTTCCCATCACATGAAAAATCTGCTCAAAAAAGGTCATTCTGGCATTATTTCCCAACTCCATGCCATACATGCAATTGAGACAACCTTTGTGCCAGAAGACCTCCAATCCATCCTCTCTAAACATCAAGTGGTATTTTCTAATCCCGAGGGACTCTTTCCTTCCCATGGTGTTCATGATCATTCCATTCCCGTTATCCCAGTAAGCCTCCCTCCCAATATCCATCCCTATCGTCACCCCTTTTCCCCAAAAAATTAAATTGAGAAAAAGGTTCAAGAAATGCTTAATGCAGGTGCTATCCACCCTAATATGAGCCCCTTCTATTCTCTGTTAAATTTGGCAGCATTGACATTCATTCTCTAATGAGAGGCCATATGGGTCACCCTGAGGCTAGCCAGGGAGATTTGGAGAATCAACCAGTCTTGTGAGGTATTGAAAAAATCCAGGGGGAACGGACAACCTCTGTGAGTCAAACCAAAAGTTAGGATGAACAAGATGCTATGTGATTCTAATGCAAAAGTCAGGGGGAATGTACAACCTCTGTGAGCATAGACAATCTAGTGAAAAAGTCAGGGGGAATGTACAACCTCTGTGAGTATAGATAGACTAGTGCAAAAGTCAGGGGGAACATACAACCTCTCTGAGCCTAGTCACACCTTGTGAGCCATGAGAAAAAGTCAACGTATCTTGGAAAATTTAGATTGAATGTAAAATTCCTATGAGCTAGAAACAAACGATATTCCTAATATTGCAAATGATGTAATTGTATTGATCTAGTGCATTGGCACATGTAAACATTATCCACCATGAAGAGAATTTCGAATTTCCTTGTCAAGAGTTGTAACTAAAGTCTTGAGTCTAGTTCTATGTTAGAACTAAAGTGTAATGTTGATTTGCAACTAAAGTCTTGAGTCTAGTTCTATTTTTAGTAATGTTGAGTTGCAACTAAAGTCTTAATTCTAGTTCTATTTTTAGTAATGTTGAGTTGCAACTAAAGTCTTGAGTCTAGTCATAGTTTTAGTAATGTTGAGTTGCAACTAATGTCTTGAGTCTAGTTCTAGTTTTAGTAATGTTGAGTTGCAACTAAAGTCTTGAGTCTAGAAATAAAGTGTAATGTTGAGTTGCAACTAAAATCTCAAGTCTAGTTCTAAAGTTCGAGCTAAAGTGTAATTATGAGTTGTAACCAATCTCAAGTCTAGTTCTAAGTTTGAACTAAAGTATGAAGTTGAGTTATGTTTAAAGCATGCAATCAGGTTACTATTTCGAGCTTCCCCTCTTCCTCTCTTCGTCCTATATAAGAAGAGGTCGAACCCTCTCTTCAACATAGTTCTGCAACACAGTTTTCATATGTAGGTTGAGGGTGAAGTAATAGAGGAGCACATCAGTAATAAGAGGCAACATATCCGAGGTGTATTTCAGCAAGGTATTGTAAGTCTTTGTCAGGTCAGAGTCATATTGGCAAACACTTTGAGAGAATAACATTCATGGTGGATATGTTTAAAAGATCTTACATTATTAATGCAATAAAGTAATATTGTTTACTGAGGTTTTTCTCCCTGTACAAGATTTCCCCAGGGTATATGTGTTGTTGATATGAATGTTTACTTATATACATAATTATTGCTATTCGATTATGATTTGGAACTGTTGAAGTGTATTAAGATGGAATCAAAGTATTTAATAAAATAAAATAATTAATCCGCATAAGAAATCAAGCTCATAATTTAACATGGTATCATAGATTAGGGTGTGTTAAACGTGTTGAAGTGCAACAACAGGTACACATAGATCCAAGTGATCTTGATTAAGTTTCCATTGTGAGGACCATCACATCCTCCATTTCACTCAGGGTCGAAGATAGGCTTGAAGGAGCTACCAAATTTAATGTGTGGAAGCTCTGTATAAAAAATATCTTGCAAGAGCATGATCTTGAGAAGTATGTGACCACAGTGGTGGAGGAACCAATGAATAATGGAGGAAGAACGACTTTCAAGAAGAGTCAAGAAAATTCCAAGTGAATCATCTTTGAGTCAGTCAAAGATAGTATAATGCCTGCAATGACTTCGTTGATGACTGTCAAGGACTATATGGATACCTTGGTGAATCTGTATGAGAAACAGGCTCGAAGTCAAAAGAGGACACTTAAGCACAATATTAAGTATTTGAATATGGAGAAACACGAATCAGTGACATCTTTTTGTTCCAGGATAGCTCAGATCAGAGATCATCTTTTGGTCACAGGGTGACAGTGGACGATGATTATTTAGTACAAGCCATTTTTTACAGTCTTCCTTCTTCATGGGAGACATTCTTATCCAGTGTAAGTGGGAGAGAGATTCAACCCATGTTTGAGAGGATATGGAATGATTGCCTCTAGGAGGACAATCGCACAGCTACTAGGAGTGAGCCAATGAAAGAAGAGCACTCAGCTTTAGCATCAAGATTCAAGGGAAAGAATAAAGGCACTTTCCAGAAAGGCTCTCAATGGAAGCCAAACATCAAAGGTACATTCAAAGGAAAGAATATTGATACATATAAGATTAAATGCTTTAGTTGTAATAAGTTGGGTCATTTTGCTAAATATTTTTTGTTTAGAAAGAAATATCCTAGGAAAGGGAAACATCATGCCTCAACTATTGAGGATGAGTAATCCAAAAAGAAATAAAAAAATTCCTTCTAATGAGAAAGAAAATAGGAAAGAATATTATTTGGTTTCTTCTTTATCAAGTTTAGTTTCCATCGGGCCGAAAACTTGGTTAGTAGACAATGGTGCATCAAAGAACATGACAGGGTACAAGGAGATCCTCTCAGATTTTGAGACAAAATCTTTTGTAGAGAAAGTCGAGCTTGGGGATGAAAAATGTTACAAGATAGAGGGAGTAGGCTCTATCTCATTCAGATTGGTATCTGGGGCTAGACTTCATGTTGATGAAGTATTATATGTTCCAGGGCTCAAGAAGAATCTACTATCAGTTGCAACCCTTTAGGACAAGGGATATTGGGTGATATTCAAGGATAGGAAGGCACTACTATGGGATAAAGGTAGCCACTTAAGTATAGCAAAACCCATTGGAACTCGCAGTGGAGGACTATACATCATGTCAAGACAGTTAGTTTAGGAATTATCTCATGATGCGACTAGCTCCAATGAGTTGTGGCACATAAGACTTGGAAATCTTCATTACAAAGCTCTTATAGATCTACAGAATAGGGTATGTGGCATGCCCTCTATTTCTCTTGGTGAAAATGAAATTTGTAAGGGATTCATGCTAGGTAAAATATAAAGAAAACATTTCCTAGTTGTGACAATAGAGCTCAGGGAATCTTAGATCTGGTTCATTCTGATATATGTGGTCCCATGTCATCTCCCTCACCCAGTGGTTGTTTTTATTATGTCATGTTTATTGATGATTACTCAAGAAAATGTTGGATATATTTTCTTAAAGATAAAAGTGACACATTTGATAAATTCAAAGAATATAAAGGATTTATTGAAAAGAAGACAGGGAAACACATCAGAATCCTTAGAACATACAATGGAGGAGAGTTTGAATCTCTTCATTTTGAGGATTTCTGCAAGTCAGCATGAATCAAGAGAGATTTGATCGTGCCATATAACCCTCAGCAAAATGATGTTGCTAAGAGGAAAAACAAGAATATTTGTGAGGTAGCGAAAGCAATGATGTTTGACCAGGATATACCAAATTATTTATGGTAAGAAGCTACCTCCACTGCTGTGTATATTCAGAACAACTGTCCACATGCTATTTTGAAGGAAAAGAATCGTGAAGAAGTATTCTCATGGATTAAACCTGAAGTAGGGCATCTAAGGATATTTGGATGTCCTGTGTATATTCATGTCCCTAAAGAAAAGAGAAAAAATATGGAACCCTCAGGCAAGAAAGGGTTTTTTTTGGGGTATAGTGAGAACTCCAAATCTTACAAGATTTATATACCAGGTTAGAGGAAAATAGAGGTAAGAAGATATGTGAATTTTCATGAGGAAGTCGCATTTGAGAAATCCAGAGAGCTTCAATAGGATTCAAATGCGGTTCAACCAACTTCACCCTCTTCTGAAAATGAAGAGTTAGATGATCAAAGGGAGGAACCTTGTGAAGGGACAAGTAATGAGCCCCTAGAACCCATTGAAGTGTTAGAAACAACTCTTGATAGACCTTCTGGGTCCAGAAGCCTTTGTCAATTTTACTTTCATTTTCAAAAATTTTGTCATCTTCAGGAGTTCTCGCACTATGTTTAACTGTAGCTTGCAAGAAGTAGTAAGGTTCGCACCCTGCTCATAGGGTTCAGTGCGAGAACCTCGCACCTTGCTAAAAGGTTGCCTGTGAGAATCATAGATTCTCACACTGTGTAACACTACTTGCCTGCGAGAAAGATTTTTGAAAATTTTGATATTGAATTTTGGTTTTTCTAACTACTTAGATCAGTTGAATTACCTCTTTTGGGTTTGTTGGATCATTGATTGATAGGTTTCTTGCTTTAGTTTGCATGTTTGAATAATTGTAGGGTTTCAAGGTCTTTCTTGTTCTTTGTAGCTTGACTTTCGTTTCTTGACTCTTATTGGCAACTTCATTCTCTCTGACTTCAAGAGCTGAGTGTGTCGGATTGGTTGAGAGTTAAGTGCTTGGTGTTTCTCATTTGCTTATTGGTTTGAAAGAACATTTTCGTTTGCATTGAGAAGACTAATTGGTTTGCTCTTTGTTTTTGCTTTCATTGAAAGAGTTGATTGGGTTGTTATTGCTTGATTCTTTAGGATTTGATGTTTTGTTCTCATTAATAAGAGTTCTTTTTGGAAAGTGAATAACAAGTTTTTCTTTCAAAAAAATTGTTTTTGTCTTTTAGAAAACATTGAAAAAATCAAATTTTAGAGTTTGTTGAAGTATTTGAAAAAGACACATAGAGATAGTCCTTTGATAAATGATTGTTTGCATTGACATTTGAAAGGAAATGGTGCATTGCATTTTAGTACATGGTTGATTTGGAAATTTATCTCTCCCATAAATAGGATTCATGGAATGAAAAGTGTTATATTTCATTATCATCCTTGCATTATTTGGGTCAGAGTCATACAACATGAGTTTCACTTCCGTTGCCTTTGAGTAATAACAACTCTTAAAAACAGTGTGTAATCCTAAAATTTATCTAGTAACTCTTTTCTAGGGCTCTTTTACACCAACATTTAGCTAGGCTAGTGCTTTGGAGTAGGAAGAGAGATACACTCTCCAGAAGCTCAAAACACACAATAACATCTTGAGTTAGGGAGTGTTAAATTCCATTTGTGACATATTGTCCTGGGAAGCCCTTCTAACACAAGGGTCAAGCACTAGGTCGCATTGGTGTTGGCAAAGTTACTCACCCTGCTTTGTTGACATTAGTGTATAGATTGCATGTATTATGGGGATCACTCGGAGGTATACCCACAATGATGAGTGGAAGCCTTTTGAGTTGATTTCGGGCTAGATACCCTACCCTTGTGTGTGGATCAGACTGACGACTGTTCCCCCAGGCCTTACTTTTGTTGGTGGTGACCTTAGTGGCCTATCTCTCTAGGTTCTTACCCAAGGTTACTGTGGAGGGAATAGTCTTCACGGTACCTGGAATTGACGTTGATCAAACTCACTCGGGCGCCTTGGAGGGTATACCCACGATTATGTGTGGGAGCTTGCACCAGGGTGTAAGTCCGTTAAGCAGGTCATCAGTGTAAAATTTCCACCTTAGCCCCATCCCTTCTCGTCTCGTTGTTGTGACGTTGGATTTCATCACCAACTAGTGACCTCGAAATTAAAAGGTTTTGTTTGTTTGGTGATTTCTTCCTAGATTTTGTTTACTAGTGCGTATTGTTTGTTTCTCGAAGTTGACCATAGGAATTTCTTCGCAGAGCTTGTAATTCATTTACAATTGGTCCCCCACGAAGTTCACGTAGAATTCAAGGTTTATCTCCAGAACATCTGGACGGTTCCAACCCTTGCCTACTAGTACACCTGAGGGTTCTCCTCATCAGAGTGAAGTCCCAGTTGTTACTCCACCACACGTGGACACAAGTGACGTCCCAGTTGTCATCACACCACAGGTAGAACGTACTGATTCTCTAGAAGATTTTTGAATTACCAATACTAGAGAGGATTATCGTATTCATCGTGGTGAATGACCTTTTGTGCGATTAAATTCTTCTAAAGAAGCAATTGTTACCTCTTTTGAATCAACTGTTGATCCTTCTCCCGGTGTAGTAGTCCAAGATCCTTTTTGGTCAGGTAATTCCTGACATGTCCTTTTTGGTACTGAGTCAACTATAGTCTACGAAATCAACCCTCCGGTGTTTTCTGAGACTGAGACTACACCAGTGAATACCACTTATCAATTTGTTCTTCCTCCCTAGATGGCTCATCTTATGAATACTACGAGTGTCCAAACCGAAATTATTACAGCTACTCTTGCTCCTATCAATACCCAGCGAATACCTGATGTCAACCCGACATTACCACCCGGTTACCATGCGTTGAATGCTTTGTTGAATGCTTCCAATCCAACACCTCCGCAAACCCCAGCCGGTTCTCCAGGTGGTCCTCTTTCTCCTGGGCATCCTATTCCCGATTTTATCCCAACACTCGCGCCATTTCCTTCTGGCAATCCTAATCCTAGTGGCACTTTTCCTACTGTTGCACCAAATTTGCAAGTTCCTTTTGGTGGAAAGGGTAGTACGGTTCCTTTTCCTTTTCCCGGACAAAACACGATTACTACACAACCTACGATTGGTACACAACTTCCAGGTGGAACTGTACCTACAATGGGGGGACCCACCTCACTTTTTGGACAAAATATACCTCCTAAATTCACCTAGTATTGGAATCAGCTTCTACAAAACTTTCCTCAAAATGATGGGGGGTAGCCACCCGCCCCTACTATCGGCCAACCTTATCCAGGTATACCTAATCCTACTTGGGGTCAAGGTCAAACCACTCAACCTCAGGTCTCTCAAACTCAAGGTTACAATCCTTGGGGCTACTATCCTATCCGGCCACCACCGAATCAGCCAGGGTCTTTCCTCTACGGACAGACTTCTTACGGTCCTACTAGTTTGCCGATAGGGCTTCCACCTCAAAGCCATAAGTACCCACAAGTAAACCGACAGTTACCTTTTCTTGCTACCTTGGATTTGTCAGATTTGTCTAGGATTCTAAATGATCCTATTCATCACTCTCCCCAATGGCCTGCTATTCCTGCTAAGATTCCATCGGATATTCCAAAATTCGATGGCAAGGCGGGAGAGGATCCAAATAATCATGTTATGACTTTTCATTTATGGTGTTCATACAAATCGTTGATGGATGAATCCATTCATACAACTCGTTACTGGTTCTGCTGCGAAGTGGTATACTGAATTGCCATGAGGTTTCTTTTTTTATTTCAACACCATGGCTATGGCTTTTCTTGCACATTACCAGTTACCGATCTGTTATGATACTGGGACTGAGATTTTGAATTCCTTCAAACAAACTAAGGGTAATCATATATTAGATCATATCCATGAGTAGCGAAGGAGACAACGTCTTATTAAACTTGAACTCCCGGATCAGTTATTGGCAGAATGGTTTACAAAATCCTTCGTGAATGAAATTTGTAAAGACATTGCCATGGGTGGTGTTGTTACGGAAGAACAGGCTATCAGTCATGCTCAATATCTTGATCTCGTTTATTCACAAATGGGAACACTTTACAATTTTCTATCTGAATTACCTCGTCCTAGTACTTCCAACTCTTCAACTGCTCCAACTGTCTCGCATGCAGCTGATGGTGTGATTGGTACTACTCATACCCACTCACATTCTGTTTCAACTACAACCCCTAAATCCAATTCTTCTAATGTTCAAAATGCTCCGTCTCCTGCCACTTCCACCGGTAAAACTTCTGAGGTGAACGTTGTTCAGTCTACGTCGACCGGTAAAAATAATCAAAGAAAGGGAGAGGTAAGAATAAGGAGAGTAAAAATAATAATCAAAATGAGCAAACTAAATCTCCTCCTGTTGAAGATTGGGATAAGCACAAACCACGCTACCCTTGCCTTATCTATGGTGACGATTAGTACACAAAGGATTGTCCTCGATGAGCCGAGGTTACTAAGTTCCTTCAAGGAATGCCAAAACCCTCTACGTCGACAGTCTTGTCACCACCCTTCCCGTCTCAACAACAGGCTCAGTTGGTCATCCATGACCAACCTTTTACTTCTACGACATCATATGTTTTGATGTGTACCGGTGATTCTAAGAAAAATAACGTTGCACTCACGACTAGAGCCAAAGAATATACTTTGTCTAAGGAGAAGGTTGATGATTTGCCTCCTGATTTGGTACAGCCCTCTCCGCCGAATCCACCTACGAACGGTCCTCTTCATCTCGAACGACCGAACCTTGATACAGTTCTACGACCACCCCCAAAAGGTGTTGTTGAGAAATCAACCTTCAATCCTCATCCTCGTGCGGCCCAGAACTATAGCATTGTCGAAGATTTGGCCCAAGCACCTTCAGCGATGTCTGCCCTTGAAGTCCTTCAGTCTTGTCCTGCACAACGAAGGGCTTTGTTGAAAGTTATAGGTGGAATTGATCCTACAGATACGAATTTAATAGTCTTTGACTTGGAAGATCATATTCTAAGGTTGCCCCCTTAGCTTGCATTTCAGATACAAGTTGTTGTCGCCGACAAGAATATTTGTCGAACCGTTATCGATGAGGGTGCCTCTACGTGTGTAATGTCTTTTGCTTGTTGGAAATCCATTGGCTCTCCTCCTTTAAATGAATCACAAAATACTTTGAAAGCCTTCAATGGATCTGGTTTCAAGCCTTAGGGTGTTCTTCCATCGTTACCTGTTACTCTTGAAGGTAAGACAGTCCAAGTTGAAGTGGAAGTTTTCGATGCTCCCCTGGATTATAATCTTCTACTTGGTCATAGCTGGATAGATTCTATGCACGTTGTTGTGTCAACACTTTTCTATGTCGTACGATTTCCTCATCAGGGAAAATTTGTTACGGTTGATCAACTTGCCTTCTTTAATTCTGATACTCATACTGGTAACGTGTCGTTTATAGCCAAAACCCCTCCGGGTTACGAGAATGTCAGTGTTGGCCTTTTAAAAGACTCTTTGTTAATGGGTACTTTCCCCATACCACCCCCACCTGATGTTCCGTGCCTATCAGTTGTTTCTATTAATATGATCTCTGTTGTACCTCATGAACTGCCTGTGTCTTTCAACCTGTGGATAGTCCCTGATCTTGGAGATCATACTCGTTTCAACGACGTCATGCCGTTAAGTCCAGTTGAGTCTGCTTACCAAGCCATTCAATCGACAACCCTTTCTACACCCTCTCTTGTTGATTTGTCTCCCGATCCTTTCTGTGTCATCTTTCCCACTGACGAGATGATCATGTCCATCATGGAGGACACCCCTTGAGACGATGGGCATCATCGTTCCATACTATTTCTAGAACAACACACTCTCGAGAACTACCAACGGATTTCGACTCCATTGACCATTGTGGTCATATCGACCATTCCCAGATCTACACACCATGTGTTTGTTGAAGGGAACCTCAGTAATATTTCTCCCATGATACCCATTGATATATCAGTTAAACTTTGGATAGTTGAAAATGTTCATATTGGAGCTTCGTGTTCTCCAGATGAAATTGTCACCTATACATCTTTGTTTAAAGAATTTTGTGACATCTTTGCCTGGAGTTATGAAGAGATGTTAGGTATCGACCCTGCCATTGTTGTGCATGAGATAAAGATGTACCCCGGAGCTAAACCAGTCCAGTAGTGCCTTCGTCAGGTTCATCCACGTAAAGAGGTAGCTATAAAACTCAAAGTTGAAAAACTTCTCAAAGCCAGTTTTATTTATCCTGGCTCTGACAGAATGAGTTTCCCACCCTGTACCGATTGATAAGAAAGGTGGTAGTATACGTGTTTGTGTTGATTATCAGGATATTAAAAAATCATGTCCAAAGGAAAACTTTCCAACCCCTTTCGTCGATCAGATCGTCGATGACTGTGCCGACAGTGAAATCTTTTCTCTCATGGATGGTTTCTCCGGCTATAATCAAATTAACATCACTCCTGAGGACCAACATAAAACTTCTTTTATTTGTTCTTGGGGTAATTTCACCTATAGGAAACTTCCCTTCGGTCTTAAGAACGCGGGTGCAACATTTCAACGTGCTATGTCTTATGCGTTTCACAATATAAAGCATATCGTTCAAACTTATTTGGACGATTTACCAACTCATTCTTTACGCCACGTCAATCATCCCAATCATCTCCAAGCAATTTTCGTTCATTGTTAGTTCTATCGCATTCGTTTAAATCCTCATGAATGTGTTTTTTGAGTAGAATCCGGTCATCTTCTAGGTTTCATTGTTTCACGTCAAGGGATCCGGGTAGATCCTCTTAAGGTTGAGGTGATTCTTAATCTCCCTCCTCCTTCTTCGCTGCGCCAGTTACAAAGTTTGCAGGGGAAAGAAAACTTTCTTCCTCATTTCATCCCTAATTACGCCGAGATTACTCGTGGTTTTACACATCTACTAAATAAAGGTTTAGAGTTTGTCTGGGATACCGTGGCCAACAATGCTTTTGAGGCTTTGAAGTTGTCCCTCACGAAAGCTCCACTTCTTTTTCCTCCTGATTATAGTCATGATTACTTTCTTTATCTGGCTGCCTCCAAGTATACAATTGGCATGGTTCTCATTCAAGAGGATGATGCACATGATGAACATGTTATTTATTACTTGAGTCAAAGTCTCACATCAACTGAAATCAAGTATCAACATGTTGAAAAACTAGCTTTGGCTATTGTTCAAGCAGTTCAACGTTTTCACCATTATATTCTCTCAAGGAAAACTACAGTGATTTCACATTGCAACCCTATGCAACATATTTTGACACGTCAATTGCTAGGGGGCAAGTACTCCAAATGGATTTTCATACTCCAGGAGTTTGACTTGGAATTTGATCGAGCCATGTCTAAGAAATCCTTAGTTTTTGCTGAGTTAATATGTGATTTTCCTCACTCTGTCACGGAAAATGTAGCAGTAGATTCATTACCTGATGAATCACTTTTCCTTATCATCACTGACGATATTTGGTATGGAGATATCATTATATATCTCCAAACCCAGACTTTCCAGCCTGCTTTGTCTAGTATTGAACGATGTCGTGTTCATTATCAAGCCCATCAGTATATTATCCTAGGAGATACTCTTTATTATCAAGGAATTGAATCTATTTTTCGACGTTGTTTGACTTTTGACGAAGCCGAGAAAGCTCTGAATGACTTCCATTCTGGAGCATGTGGTGGTCATATGTTTGGGTATGCTACTGCCCATAAGATCTTACGTGCGGGGTATTTTTGGCCTTCCTTGTTCAATGACTGCATTACTGTTGTTCAGAAGTGTCATGCCGGCCAGACCTACAATCAGAAATTCGGTCGCATCCTGCTCCTCTTCATCCTATGGTATTAGTTGGTCCTTTTGCAAAATGGGGCATTGATTTCATGACATGTCACCCTCACTCGGTCGGCGGGCATGGTTACATCATTGTAGTTGTTGATTACTTTACAAAATGGGTCGAGGTGATTCCAACATTCGATAATACTGGAAAGACTGTAACGTTGTTTCTTTTTAACCATGTCATAGCTCATTTTGGTGTTCCTCAAGCTATCATTACCGATCATGGTAGTCATTTTAGGAATTTTATGATGTCTGAACTTATGAAAAAGTTGGGTCTTCATCATGATAACTCAACACCCTATTATTCGCAAGCTAATGGCCAGGTCAAAGCAATCAATAAGGTTCTTACAACTATGCTTCGGTGGATGATAGGAATTCATAAAACCAGCTGGCACACGATGTTTTTTTTGGCATTGTGGGCATATCGGACATCTGTTAAATCCGCTACGGGGTTTACACCCTTTCGATTAGTCTATGGTGTGGAAGCCATTCTTCCGATAGAATGTGAGATACCTTCTCTGAACCTAGCTGTCGACCTCTTACCCAATACTTATGTTGAAGAAGAACGTCCATTGTATCTGACACGATTAGACGAGACTCGACGCGACGCTACTCTAGTAATAGAAGCCCAGAAGAAATGTGTCAAGGCACAGTACAACAAGCATGTCAAGCCTCGCGTTTTCTCTGAAGGTGATCTTGTTCTTCTTTATGAACAAGATAAATATGTCTTAGGAGCTGGGAAATTTGAACCAATGTGGCGTGGTCCTTATATTGTTCACAGAGTTTTGGAAAAAAGAGCATATGAGCTGGTTGATTACGATGGTATACCTTTGAGTGAACTCAGAAATGGGTTGTACTTGAATAAGTACTATGCATAAGTTATTTATGCAAAAGTACTTGTATTTTTATGTATCATACTTTGTGTGTGTTACTTTAGTTTGCTTTTGATGTTATTTGGTCTCTTCCCTTACGTGATGTTGTGTTTTATTGCCAGATGTTAGGAATTTCGCTACCCTATATTGGCTTTGCTGATGGTGTTAGCCGTAGTACTCGGAACCTAGCTTCCGCTGCATGGGCAATCTATGCCCCATCAAATGAACTTATATCTTTAAGAGGTGTATGTCTTGGCTGAGCAACCAACAACATCGCAGAGTATAACGTCGTTATTGAATTACTGGTCGATGTTATCTCACTTGGAATTCGTCATTTGGTTGTACAACTTGAATCGCAGCTTGTAGTACTGCAGCTAAGTAATATCTATTCTATTCGAAGTCCTACTCTACTAAGGGTATATTTGCGGATACACCTCTTGGAATGGTATTTTGATCACATTGAATATCAGCATATTCCTAGATGTCTTAATACATTAACAGATGCATTATCTAATTATGTATTGGACAGACATTTGAACCATTTATAAATCAAACACATTACAATTCACACAATATAAAGTAAACTGGTAGAAACCATCTATATATATAACAATCAAAAGAGTTTTTTTTTACAAAAAAGTTTGTATGAAGACCAAAATATCAAAATTGAAGTCTATAGCTTCTACATAGTGATGTCATGGATGACGTTCACGGTAACACACAACTTCCCTAGCAACCCTGCGGAGCAGTCAACCCATAGTTGTTGATACCCCTATAGTGTGATGCTGATCGCATCTTGGAACCTCTTCCAGAGTCATATCTGGAATGTCTTCTGTAAGACCCTCTAAATTTTGTTCCACCACCAGGTAATCTTTGGCATACTGTGGTACTACTACTGCTACTTCTCCTCGTCACTGGATAGGAGAAGTGCCAGGAGGTCTCTATAGTCCAAAATCTGTGTTATCAACAAACATTTGGTGTTAGTCTTCGAATAAATATATAAAACAAAAACATTTAAATATGATATAAAAAATTCAAAAACATTTAAAAAATAAATTTGTGTACTTCTTACGGAGGTCTCCCCACTGAGCATCCTCAGGAAGTGCTAGATTTGGATCTCCTTGGAAATCCAACCCAACATAGGTGTAGTCATCGACCATCAACATCTGGTTTTGAAACCACTCAAAGAAAATATCGTCATATTTGATGATTGGTCCTACCACATGCCGGGCCATGAGTTGACACCATCGTAACATCCTTGAATCCCTAGGACCCGGAAATTCCCACTCAACCTGTAGTCTAAACACGGGGACTCTCTCGAGGAAGAAATACACTAACAAAGATCCATATCCAAATTGTTTCAATTCTCCCCGCCTGCACTTAGTCAGTTGTATTTTGATACTGCGTAATACCGCATCAACCTAGTTAAATACTCAAGGCTCAGTACACTCGATGGTGTACTGGAAGTAGCTTTGTAATGCCATATGGGGAGTGGAACTTCCAGTCATCCAAGTGATCATGAAGAGAATAGTGCAGAGATTCAAGTATGTTACTCCCTAGATTGCCACTTTCCCTTTCTTTATTTCGGCCTCAGGTACATAGTATTGATTGCAATATTCACTCATTTTTAACCCACCACCTCTGCTGCCAGTTAGACTGACATAAGAGCCACTCCTGGATAATCCAGTCAAGAAGTATATGTCCTCTATGTCAATGGCTAATGTGTGAGCTCCTACATTGAAAACTTGTTGGTCTGGATCCCACATACGGACTAAATACTCCAGTAATCGGACTTGGGCTCTCATGCCCGGGATACAGAAGTATTTTAAGAGACCACAATCTCTTAATGCAGCTATGGTGGGAGGATGATTCTTGGCATTTGCATTATCCTCCTCATGTTCTCGTTCCCTCCACTCAAGAACCATGATTGTTGTTCAAATACCTGCACAAGGAACATACAAAGGGGATTAATGATTTTATTCGTGATATAAATCTTTTTCATTGGATAAACATTTTAAAAAAAATTGAGTTCTGCGCTACTCGCAGATGGCTTATTATACACAGTGCGAACCCCTCATAGGTGGCTCAAATATTTCCTGTGAGAAAGTATCATTCTCGCAAGCCCCGTATGGGTAGCCTGCGAGAATTCCTATACACAAGTAGGGTTCAAAAACCACTTGAAAATGCAAAAAATTAACCAATGAAATCAGAAATTTAAACCATGAAAAGATCAAGAAATAAGAACTTACCGTAATGTTGTAGACGGCTCGTCAAATGATTTTCTGTAGCTCCCAAAAATTAACGCCAAAGTCGGAGGGTAAAATGGGGGTTTTTGGAACTCAATGGTGAAAATGTGAAATGATATGGTAAAATTGGTAATTTACTCATTTAATTTACTTTTTACTATGTCAGTTTTGGGTTTTTATGTTTATCTATTGTTTAAACCTAATTACTAATATACAAATGAGTGTAATGACTTGCAGGTGTGGCATATTAATGATTACAAACAAGGATATGAACATATGTTTCTCCGTTATGGAGAGGTTTTGATTGTTTTTTATGGTTTTTACATAAAACCTCGAGCGTCTTTTTGTCCGTTATTGCACTCGTGAAAAACATAAGAACATGATCAAGCATAGTTTTATCACTTTTTCGGGTTCACCAAGGTTATACGAAAAAGGAACCCCCCTGGAGTTTTCTTTAAGCTCTTTTCAAACTCTCTAAACATGAAAAGATCGCCAAGCGACCTTGCTATTTTCACGCTTGATAAAGTATTTGAAGTATGCGTCTGGTGAGCGATAATTTCTCTCTTTTTCGGTCTCATCCAGACTACGTTACGAAAAAGGAACTGAGAGATTTCTCTTTTAAGTGTTTTTCTAAACTCTATAATCTTGAAAAACCTTTGAGTTTACTATCTCTGGACTTGTTAAACAAACATTGACAGACCCGTGATGGGACCGAACCACTCCTTCTTAGGGTTCGTTAAACATACTCCAAGGGACTCGTCCGAAGGATGAGCTTATATTAACAAGCATATGTGATCCTCTTCAAGCTTGCGTAAAAATAAAGAGGTACTTGCCAGAAATGGTGGCAGAAAATTTGGGAAAGGGATATGTTTCATCTTTGTATTGATTGGCAGTAAGTTTCGCTCTTGAACATGACACCCCCTATTCATCATTTGAAGCTGGTTTGGGAAATCCATCGTCTCTCTTTCGATTGATTACAAGGTATTTCCATGTGTCGTCTTTGAGTCAATGCTGCCAAATCATTGGTCGTTTCATTCATATGTTCAAGAGAAGTCCATCTGAAACCTATATTGAGTTGACCATCTGTAGTTATCCATTATCTCTGTGTCGACCTTCTCTGTGTCCAGTCCAATTTGCAAAATGCTCTGTTTCACCTTCAAACTCTGTTAATTATTTCGTGTCATTGATGGGGGATACATCAAGGCCCTCCTGTGACGAGTTTTGTTCCGTCAACTTCAGCTCATTATCTGGAATCAAGACTTAGAAATTGTTTAGTACCTTGGAGCTTGCATGCCTCAATGGCACGTTTCCTCACTTTCAACAGTGGGTTTACCTTATTGACCCCTGATCGAAAGATTCCGTCGGATGTTCGACATCAAATCATTTATTCATAGTCGATGGATTGTACTATAGTACCTTGGGAGTCATTGACATCAATGGTGATTTCCCTCACACTTGTTAACGGTTACATCAATGACCGGTAATGAAGTGGTTTCTGCCATGTTCAACTTCAACACATGTAATCACATGGTTAGATTCATACTTTGGGCGACGAGGTTGAAGACCCTGGATATTATATTTGTGATCCAGGTTGCGATGGAGTATGTATGATTTGCAACACATAGATCCACTGTGTATGTTTCGTGTCTATGTCGTCCTGATTGAAAATTTATCGCATAGATCCACAGTGTATTTAGGTGGCTATGCTATATTGTGACGGCATGGATCCACAGTGTATGATTGGTGGCCATGAACTTTGTTTATGATGTCATCAGTCTATGATCTGAGTATGGGAATGCCTACCTTATAATTGGTATATATGATATTCTGCAGATGCTTGGATGTTTGCAGGTTTCCGATTAGATGTGCTCTTGGTTCTTGACACACACATGTAGCTTACAAAGTCTATCAACTGTCACTAGTTCCAATCTCAGACTTTGGGAGGAATTCTATTATCCATAATTTTGATTGTCATGATGATGTGATGATGATGGTGAACTCAGGCTCTTCATTAGAACTTTATTCTGAGAAAATTTACCTTTAAATCTTCCCATAAATTATAGTTTTGAGGAAGGTTCGCAGGTTGTCTATACATTTGCCTATGAGAATGCATTATTCTCGTAGGCTACCTTAATCCAAGGTGCGATAAGTTTTCATTGTGCCTAACTATTAGGGTGTGAACTATTTCTAAAGAAGGGAAGAAGATGAATTCTCGAACCTTTTAGAAGGGAATCTTCTAGAAAGATGAGATGGCATTCGAATGGTTATCTAAGTACTAGCTTTCCTGATATTTTGGGATCATTCCTATCGAAATAACTAATCTATTATATCTTATATATTGATGGGATTCACATGGAAAAGGTTGGAAGAAAACTAGCAAGAGAATTATTGGAGATTTAGTGGAAGATTGTGTGAAGGACTGATGCTACAGCAGCTAAGGAACTCCAGCAAGGTTATCAAAAGTGGTTGATATTCTTCATGCAAGTGAGAAAGTGTGTGTGTCAGAGCTAAGGGTCATCGAAAGGAGTTTTGCAACATCAAGGCTCAGGTTGTAAGCTTTGCTTTCAATCAATATAATACAGTAATATGTCCCTTTCCCATAAAGTTAATGTCACTTTATTGTATAACTCCTTAATCATATGCATAGATTAATTATTGAATATATTGAGTTGTCTTCACTTAGATTGGTTTGTATTGTTATGGTCTCGATGACACAAGAGAATTGGAGTGAATATTGGAACAACAGAGACCCAAGGAAGTGATCACAAGGTATGTTTATGATTCTTGCCTCCTAGTTCATTCAACAGTTAAAATCTAGGGAAAGTGTATTATTCTGTCTTGCTTTGTTCTAGATCCAGGTGGATCTAGGGAGATCGGTTTGTGTCCGCACTTATGGATTTATCCAATAAAAATTGTTGTACATGATCCAAACTAAGCCAGATATATGCTATGCAATGATTGTAATGAGTCAGTTCATGACTAAACCAAGATAGAGACATTGGGTGGCAGCAAAGCACCTCTTGATATATCTTAGAGGGACCATTAATTATGGTCTGAGATATACATCAAGTGGTGGCTTATTTCTCCATGGGTATGCAGATGATGACTGGGCAGGCATCCCAGTGGATCAGAAGAGTACTTCCAGATACTATTTCAGTGTAGGATCCTCTGTGATCTTTTGGTCAAGATGAAAGTACGGATCCATTGCAAAAATTACAACAGAGGTTGAGTACATTGCAACAAGTGATGCTAGAAAGGAAGTAGTATGGCTCAGAAAATTAGTCTCTGGATTGTTTGGTAACAAGCTCAAGACGACGGTGGTTCTCTATGATAATACAAGTTGCATAAAATTGATAGAAAACCTGTTATTTCATGATAGGTCAAAACATATTGACATGAGGTACCGCTACATCCGTGACTTGGTCCAGAGAAAAACTATAAAGTTATAGTACATAGCACCGAGAGAGAGGGTAGCTGATATCCTGACCAAGCCTCTAATCTCGAGACAGTTTGTGTAGCTGAGAGGTAAGATTGGTGTGGCTAAGAATGAATCCCTCACTGAGAGGGAGTGTTAAATTTGGAAGCATCAATAGTCATTCTCCAATGAGAGGACATATGGGCCACCCTGAGGCTAGCTAGGGAGATTTGGAGAATCAACCAGTCTTGTGAGTTATTGAAAAAATCTAGGGGGAATGGACAACCTCTATGAGTCAAACCAAAAGTCAAGAGGGATGAGATGCTATGTGAGTCTAATGCAAAATTCACGGGGAACATACAACCTCTGTGAGTATAAACAGTCTAGTGCAAAACTCAGGGTGAACTTACAACCTCTGTGAGCATAGACAGAGTAGTGCAAAAATCAAGGGGAACATACAACCTCTGTGATCCTAGTCAAACCTTGTGAGCCATGAGAAAAAGTCAAGGTATCTAGAAAAAGTTAGGTTGAATGTAAAATTCCTACAAGTTAGAAACAAACGATATTCCTAATATTGCAAATGATGTAATTGTATTGATCTAGTTTGTTGGCATGTGTAAACATTATCCACCATGAAGAGAATATCGAATTTCCTTGTCAACAGTTGTAACTAAAGTCTTGAGTCTAGTTCTATTTTTAGTAATGTTGATTTGCAGCTAAAGTCTTGAGTCTAGTTCTATTTTTAGTAATGTTGAGTTGCAACTAAAGTCTTGAGTCTAGAACTAAAGTGTAATGTTGAGTTGCAACTAAAATCTTGAGTCTAGTTCTATCTTAGAACTAAAGTGTAATGTTGAGTTGCAACTAAAATCCCAAGTTTAGTTCTAAAGTTCGAACTAAAGTGTAATGGTGAGTTGTAACCAATCAGAAGTCTAGTTCTAAGTTTGAACTAAAATATGAACCAGAGTTATATATAATGCATGCAATCAGGTTACTATTTCAAGCTTCCCCTCTTCCTTTCTTCAGCTTATATAAGAAGAGGTCGAACCCTCTCTTCAGCACAGTTCTACAACACAATTTTGAAACACAGTTTTCATATGCAGGTTGAGGGTGAAGTAATAGAGGAGCACATTAGTGATAAAGAGGCATCATATCAGAGGTGTATTTCAACAAGGTCTTGTAAGTATTTGTTAGTTCAGATTCATCTTGGAAAACTCTTTGAGAGAAGAACATTCATGGTGGATATTTTTAAGGGATCTTACATCATTAATGCAATAAAGGAATATTGTTTGCTGGGGTTTTTCTCCCTCTACAAGGTTTCCCCAGGGTATATGTGTTGTGGATATGCATGTTTACTTCTATGCATAATTATTGCTATTCGATTATGATTTGGAATTGTTGAAGTGTACTAAGATGGAATCAAAGTATTGAAGAAAATAAAAGAACTAATCCACATAATAAATCAAGCTCATAATTTAACATGGTATCAAAGCTTAGGGTCTGTTAAACGTGTTGAAGTGCAGCAGATGGTACACATAGATCCAAGCGATATAATTAAGCTTCCATTGTGAGGACCAGGGATGATTTTAGGGGATAAATTTCTCTCATGGGCTAATTTTCTATGGTTTTTCCAAAAACGAGATTCGCTATTTTAAAAATGATTCGCCCAAATTCTATAGGATAAAATTATTTTACCTTTAAAATCACCAAACTTTTATAAAAAATATATAAAATCCTTAGAAATTTGAATATTTTTACAAGAATATCTCCAATCATTTATAGTTGGCATATACAGGATTAGTAAGATTCGACAAGGTTTCTACATTTTAAAATAAATTTCCATCCTGAAAATCATCCCTAGTGAGGACCATGGCATCCTCCATTTCAGTCAGGGTCGAAGATAGGCTCGAAGGAGATACCAACTTTAATGTGTGGAAGCTCTGTATAACAAATATCTTGCAAGAGCATGATCTTGAGCAGTATGTGACCACTGTGGTGGAGGAAGCAACGATTAATGCAGGAATAATTGCTTTCAGGAAGAGTAAAGCAAAGGCCAAGCAAATCATCTTTGACTTAGTCAAAGATAGTATAATGCCTGCAATGACTTTGTTGATGACTTCCAAGGACTGTATGGATAACTTGGTGAATTTGTATGAAAAATAGGCTCCAAGTCAGAAGAGGACACTTAAGCACAATATTAAGTATTTGAATATGGATAAAGGTGAATCAGTGGCATCTTTCTGTTCCAGGATAGCTCAGATCAGAGATCATCTTTTGGTCACAGGGGTGACAATGGACGATGATGATTTCATGTAGGCCATTTTTTATGGTATTCCTTCTTCATGGGAGACTTTATTATCCAGTGTAAGTGGGAGAGATATTCAACTCACATTTGAGAGGATATGGCATGATTTCCTCTAGGAGTAGAGTCGCACAACTACTAGGAGTGAGCCAACAAAATAAGAGCACTCATCTTTAGCATCAAGATTCAAGGGAAAGAAGAAATGCACTTTCCATAAAGGCTCTCAATGGAAGCCAAACATCAAAGGTACATTCAAAGGCAAGAATATTGATACATCTAAGATTAAATGCTTTAGTTGTAATAAGTTCGGTCATTTTGCTAAAGATTGTTGGTTTAGAAAGAAATATCCTAGGAAAGGGAAACATCATGCCTCAACTATTGAGGATGATGAATCCAAAAAGAAATCAGAAAAGTCCTTCTAATGAGAAAGAAAATAGAAAACAATATTATTTGGTTTCTTCTTTATCCAGTTCAATTTCCACAGGGCTGAAAACTTGGTTAGTAGACAGTGGTGCATCAAAGCACATGAGAGAGTACAAGGATATCCTCTAAGATTTCGAGACAAAATATTTTGCAGAGAAGGTCGAGCTTGGGGATGAAAAATGTTACAAGATAGAGGGAGTAGGCTCTATCTCCTTCAGATTGGAATCTGGGGCTATACTTCATGTTGATGAAGTATTATATATTCCAGGGCTCAAGAAAAATCTACTATCAGTTGTCATCTCCCTCACTAAGTGTTTGTTTGTATTATGTCATTTTTATTGATGATTACTCAAGAAAATGTTGGATATATTTTCTTAAATCTAAAAGTGACACATTTGATAAATTCAAGGAATATAAAGCCTTTATTGAAAAGCAGATAGGTAAACAAATTAGAATCCTTAGAACGTACAATAGAGGAGATTTTGACTCTCTTTAGTTTGAGGATTTCTGCATGTCAGCAAGAATCAAGAGACAATTGACCATGCCATATAACCCTTAGCAAAATGGTGTTGCTGAGAGAAAAAACAAGACTATTTGTGAGGCAACGAAAGCAATGATGTTTGACCAGGATCTGCCAAATTCTTTATGGGAAGAAGCTACCTCCACTGCCATGTATATTCAGAACAGGTAAAAACATGCTATATTGAAGGAAAATACTCCTGAAAAAGTATTCTCAAGGATCAAACCTGTAGTAGGGCATCTAAGGATATTTGGATGTTCTGTGTATATTCATGTCCCTAAGGAAAAGAGGACACAGATGGAACCCTCAGGAAAGAAAGGGGTTTTTGTGGGGTACAATGAGAAATCCAAATATTACAAGATTTAAGTACTATGTCAAAGGAACATACAGGTAAGTAGAGATGTGAATTTCCACGAGGAAGCCACATTTAAGAAATCCAGAGAGCTTCAGCAAGATTCAAAAGTAGTTCAACCAACTTCACCCTCTTCTGAAAATGAAGAGTTATATGATTAGAGGGAGGAACCTCATGAAGGGCCAAGTAATAAGCCCCTAGAACCCTCTGAAGTGTTAGAAATAACTCTTGAAGAACCTCCATACAAAAGGAATCCAAGGTGGCTTAAATAAATAGTGTAGGAAGCAGAAAGGATAACTTCTCCCAAAGGATTATTCAGAGAAAGGAAGAGGCCTCATAGGTTTGGAGGCTATGTTGCACTGATGAAAAAACATTAGTGATTCCAAACCTTATTCATTTGAAGAAGAAGATAAATTACAATTATGGAAGGATGTCATGCTTGAGGAATATAGGTCTATTATAAATAACAATGTTTGGGACATTGTGACAAGGCCAAAAGACAAATCAATGGTTTCTTCCAAATGGATCTATAAGATCAAACATGCAATTGATGGAAGTGTGTAAAATTTCAAAGAAAGATTTATATCCAGAGGCTTTACTCAGAAAGAAGGAATCAACTACAAAGAGACTTTTTCTCTTGTAGCCAGGTATACCTCCATTTGAGATATTATTTCATTAGTTTCCGTACTTGGTTGGAAAATACATCAGATGGATGTAAAAACAACATTCTTGAATGGAAATATTGAACAGGAAGTCTTTGTAGAAAAACAAGATGGTTTTATACTGCATAGCAAAGGCACTCATGTATGCAAGATAAGGAAGGCCTTGTATGGTCTTAAGCAGGCTCCCAAAGTTTGGTGTGACAGGATTGATGGCTTTATTAAAATCCCAGGCTTTCATAAAAGTGATGTTGATGCAAATCTATACTTCAAGGTAAGAGGTAACCAACCTGTTATACTAATCCTATATGTTGATGATCTCTTTATAACATGAAATGAAGGGCTAATATCCTAGTGTAAGAGGGAGCTAACCTCATAATTTGAGATGAAATACTTAGGCTTGATGCATGAAATACATAGTGGATGTACTAAATAGGTTTGGTATGATGGATTGCAAATCCATGTCTACTCCGATGTTTACCAACCTGAAGAAGCTGCATGATTCTGATACAGGTTCATATTTGGTGGATCCCACCATGTATAGGAAATTGATTGGATCATTGATGTACATGATCCACACTAGGCCAGATATATGTTATGCACTGATTGCATTGAGTCCGTTCATGACTGAACCTAGACATAGACACTGGGTGGCAAAAAAGCACATCTTAAGATATCTTAGAGAGACCATTACTTATGGTCTGAGATATACATAAAGTGGTGGTTTATTTCTGCATGGGTATGCAGATGTTGACTGGGCAGGCATCCTAGTGGATCAGAAGAGTAATTCCAGATACTGTTTCAGTTTAGAATCCTCTATGATCTCTTGGTAAAGCCGAAAGTAGGGATCCATTGCACAGAGTACAACAGAGGCTGAGTACATTGTAGAAAGTGATGCTAGCTAGGAATTAGTATGGCTTAGAAAATTGGTGTCCTGGTTGTTTGGTGACAAGCTCGAGACGACGGTGGTTCACTCTGATAATCAAAGTTGCATAAAATTGACAGAGAACCTGGTATTTCATGATAGATCAAAACATATTGACATGAGGTACCACTAAGTCTGAGACTTGGTCCAGAGAAAAACTGTAAAGTTATAGTACATAGCCATGAGTGAGCAGGTAGCTGATATCCTGACCAAGCCTCTAACCTCGAGATAGTTTGTGCAGCTGAGAGGCAAGCTTGGTGTGGCTGAGAATGACTCCCTCGCTGAGAGGGAGTGTTAAATTCGGTAGCATCAATAGTCATTCTCCAATAAGAGGGCATATGGGCCACCTTAAGGCTAGCTAGAGGGAACAGACAACCTTTTTGAGTCAAATGAAAAGTCATGATGAATAAGATACTATGTGAGTCCAATGCAAAATTCAGGGGGAACATACAACCTCTGTGAGTATAGATAGTCTAGTAAAAAAGTCAGGGGTAATGTACAACCTCTATGAGCATAGAAAGACTTGTGAAAAAGTTAGGGGGAACATACAACCTATGTGAGCCTAGTCAAACCTTGTGAGCCATGAGAAAAAGTCAAGGTATCTAGAAAAAGTTAGGTTGAATGTAAAATTCCTATGAGCCAGAAACAAACGATATTCCTAATATTGCAAATGATGTAATTGTATTGATCTAGTGCGTTGGCACGTGTAAACATTATCCATCATGAAGAGAATTTCGAATTGCCTTGTCAAGAGTTGTAACTAAAGTCTTGAGTCTAGTTCTATGTTAGAACTAAAGTGTAATGTTGAGTTGCAACTAAAGTCTTGAGTCTAGTTTTATTTTTAGTAATGTTAAGTTGCAACTAAATTCTCGAGTCTAGTTCTATTTTTAGTAATGTTGAATTGCAACTAAAGTCTTGAGTCTAGTTCTATTTTTAGTAATGTTGAGTTGCAACTAAAGTATTGAGTCTAGAAATAAAGTGTAATGTTGAGTTGCAACTAAAATCTTGAGTCTAGTTCTATCTTAGAACTAAAGTGTAATGTTGAGTTGCAACTAAAATCTCAAGTCTAGTTCTAAAGTTTGAACTAAAGTGTAATGTTCAGTTGTAACCAATCTCAAGTGTAGTTCTAAGTTCGAGCTAAAGTATGAAGCTTTGTTATGTTTAATGCATGAAATCATGTTACTATTTCGAGGTTCCCTCTTCCTCTCTTTAGCCTATATAAGAAGAGGTCGAACCCTCTCTTCAACACAGTTCTGCAACACAATTTTCATATGTAGGTTGAGGGTGAAGTAATAAAGGAGCACACTAGTGATAAAGAGGCAGCATATCAGAGGTGTATTTAAGAAAGGTCTTGTAAGTCTTTGTCAGGTCAGAGTCATCTTGGCAAACTCTTTGAGAGAAGAACATTCATTGTGTATATTTTTAAGAGATCTTACATTATTAATGCAATAAAGGAATATTCTTTGTTGGGGTTTTTCTCCCTGTACAGGGTTTCCCTAGGGTATATGTGTTGTTGATATGCATGTTTAGTTATCTAGATAATTATTTCTATTCAATTATGAATTGGAATTGTTGAAGTGTATTAAAATGGAATCAAAGTATTGAAGAAAATAAAATAATTAATCCACATAAGAAATCAAGCTCATAATTTAACATGGTATCAGAGCTTAGGGTGTGTTAAACATGTTGAGGTGCAGCAACAAGTACACACAAATCCAAGAGAGCTTGATTAAGTTTCCAGTGCGAGGACCATGGCATCCTCCATTTAAGTCAGAGCCAAATATAGGCTCGAATGAACTACCAAATTTAATTTGTGGAAGCTCCGTATAAAAAATATCTTCCAAGATCATGATCTTGAGCAGTATGTGACCACAATGGTGGAGGAACCAATGAATAATGTTGGAAGAATGAATTTCAGGAAGATTTGAGAAAATTCCAAGAGAATCAGCTTTGACTTATTTAAAGACAGTATAATGCCTGCAATGACTTGATTGATGACTACCAAGGATTGTATGGATACCTTGGTGAATCTGTATGAGAAACAAGATCCAAGTCAGAAGAGGACACTTAAGCACATGATTAAGTATTTGAAGATGGAGAAAGGTGAATCAGTGGCATATTTTTGTTCCAGGATAACTTAGATCAGAGATCATCTTTTGGTCACAAGGGTGATAGTGGGCAATTATGATTTAGTGCAGGCCATTTTTTATGGTCTTCCTTCTTCATGGGAGACCTTCTTATCTAGTGTAAGTGGGAGAGAGATTCATCCCATGTTTGAGAGGATATGGCATGATTGCCTCCAGGAGGAGAGTCACATAGCTACTAGGAGTGAGCTAATGAAAGATGAGCACTCAGCTTTAGCATTAAGATTCAAGGGAAATAAGAAAGGCACTTTCCAAAAAGGCTTTCAATGGAAGCCAAACATCAAAGGTACACTCAAAGGAAAGAATATTGATACATATAAGATTAAATTATTTAGTTGTAATAAGTTGGGTCATTTTTCTAAATATTGTTGGTTTAGAAAGAAATATCCTAGGAAAGGGAAACATCATGAGTTAACTCTTGAGGATGATGAATCCGAAAAGAAACCAGAAAATTCCTTCTAATGAGAAAGAAAATAGGAAAGAATATTATCTGGTTTTTTCTTTATCTAGTTTAGTTTCCATGGGGCCAAAAACTTGGTTAGTAGACAATGGTGCATCGAGGCACATGACAGGGTACAAGGAGATCCTCTCAGATTTCGAGACAAAATATTTTGCAGAGAAGGTCGAGCTTGGGGATGAAAAATGTTACAAGATAGAGGGAGTAGGATCTATCTCCTTCAAATTGGAATCTAGGGATAGAGTTCATATTGATGAAGTATTATATGTTCCAGGTCTCAAGAAGAATCTTCTATCAGTTGTCCTCCTTCAAGACAAAGGATATTGGGTGATCTTGAAGGACAGGAAGGCACTACTATGGGCTATAGGTAGCCACTTAAGTACAACATAACCCATTGGAACTCGCAGTGGAGGACTGTAAATCGTGTCAGGACAACCAGTTCATGCATTGGATCATGATGTGACTAGCTCCAGTGAGTTGTGGCACAGAAGAATCAGACATCTTTATTACAAATCTCTTCCATATCTACAAAACATGGTATGTGGCATGCCCTCTATTTTTCTTAGCAAAAATGAAATTTGTAAGGGATGCATGCTAGGTAATAATATAAAGAAAACATTTCCTAGTAGTGACAATAGAGATTAGGGCATCTTAGATCTGGTTCATCCTGATGTATGTGGTCCCATTTCATCTCCCTCACTCAATGGCTATTTGTATTATGTCATTTTTATTGATGATTACTCAAGAAAATGTTGGATAAATTTTCTTAAAGCTAAAAGTCGAAAATTTGATAAATTCAAAGAATATAAAGCCTTTATTGAAAAGCAAACAGGGAAACACATCAGAATCCTTAGAACAAACAATGGAGGAGATTTTGAATCTCTTTAGTTTGAGGATTTATGCAAGTCAGTAGGAATCAAGAGATAGTTTATCATGCCATATAACCATCAACAAAATGGTGTTTCCGAGAGGAAAAACAAGACTATTTGTGAGGCAGCAGAAGCAATGATGTTTGACCAGGATCTGCCAAATTCTTTATGGGCAGAAGCTACCTCCACTACTGTGTATATTAAGAATGAGTGTCCACATGCTATTTTGAAGGACAAGACTCCTGAAGAAGTCTTCTCAGGGATCAAACCTGAAGTAGGGCATCTAAGGATATTTGGATGTCCTATGTATATGTATGTTCCTAAGGAAAAGAGGACAAATATGGAACCCTCAGGCAAGAAAGGGGGTTTTGTGGGGTACAATGAGAACTCCAAATCTTATAGGATTTATGTACCAGGTCAGTGGAAAAAAAATTTAAGCAGATATGTGAATTTCCATGAGGAAACCATATTTAATAAATCCAAAGAGCTTTAGTAGGATTCATAAGTAGTTCATCCAACTTCACCCTCTTCTGAAAATGAAGAGTTAGATGATAAAAGGGAGGAACCTCATGAAGGGCCAAGTAATAAGCCCCTAGAACCCACTGAAGTGTTAGAAAGAACTCTTGAAGAACCTACAGCCAAGAGGAAGCCAGGGTGTCTTAAAGAAATAGCACAGAAAGAAGAAAGGATAGATACTCCCAAAGGAACTTTTAGGGAAAGGAAGAGGCCTCATAGGCTTGGAGGCTATGTTGCATTGATGAGTAGCATTAGTGATGAAAAACCTTATTCATCTGAATAAGCAGATAAATTACAAGTATGGAAGAATGACATGCTTGAGGAATACATATCTATTATAAAGAACAATGTTTGGGACATTGTGCCAAGGCCAAAAGACAAATAAGTGGTTTCTTCCAAATGGATCTATAAGATCAAACATGTAGCTAATGGAAGTGTGGAAAAGTTAAAATAAATACTTATATCCAGAGGCTTCACTCAGAAAGAAGGAATCGAATACAAAGAGACTTTTTCTCCTGTAGCTAGGTATACCTCCATTCGAGCTATTATTTTTTTAGCTTCCATACTTGGTTGAAAACTACATCAGATGGATGTAAAAACAACATTCTCGAATGGAAAGATTGAACATGAGGTCTTTGCGGAACAACCATATGGTTTTATACTGCATAAAAAATGCACTCATGTATGAAAGATAAGGAAGGCCATGTATGGTATTAAGTAGGCTCCCAGAGTTTGGTATGACAGGATTGATGGATTTCTTAAATGTCTGGGCTTTCAGAAAAGTGATGTTGATGCAAATCTATACTTCAAGGTAAGAGGTAACCAACCTATTATACTAATCTTGTATTTTGATGATCTCTTTCTAACATGAAATGTAGGGCTAATATCCTGGTGTAAGAGGGAGCTAACCTCAGAATTTGAGATTAAAGACTTAGGCTTGATGCATTACTTCCTAGGATTGGAAGTGTGGAAAAGACAGGGTGAGATATTTCTGGCACAAGGAAAATACACAATGAATGTACTAAAGAGGTTTTGTATGATGGATTTCAAATCCATGTCTACTTCGATGGTTACCAACCTAAATAAGCTGCATGATTCTGATACAGGTTAAGATTTGGTGGATCCCACCATGTATAGGAAACTGATTGGATCATTGATGTACATGATCCACACTAGGCCAAATATATCCTTTGCAGTGATTGCAATGAGACAGTTCATGATTGAACTGAGAGAGACATTGGGTGGTAGAAAAGAACCTCTTGAGATATATCAAAGGGACCATTACTTATGGTCTGAGATATACATCCAGTGGTGGTTTATTTCTGCATGGGTATGCAGATGTTGACTAGGCAGGCATCCCAGTGGATTGGAAGAGTACTTCTGGATACTGTTTCAGTTTGGGATCCACTATGATCTCTTTGTGAAGATGAAAGTAGGGATCCATTGCATAGAGTATAGCAGAGGCTGAGTACATTGCAGCAAGTGATGCTAGCTAGGAAGCAGTATGGCTCAAAAAATTGATTTCTGGGTTGTTTGGTGACAAGCGCGAGATGATGGTGCTTCACTGTGATAATCAAAGTTGCATAAAATTGACAGAGAACCTAGTATTTCATGACAGGTCAAAACATATTGACATGAGGTACCACTACATCCGAGACTTGGTCCAGAGAAAAACTTTAAAGTTATAGTACATAGCCACGAGCGAGTAGGTAGCTGATATCCTGACCAAGCCTCTGACCTTGAGATAGTTTGTGCAGCTAAGAGGCAAGATTGGTGTGGTTGAGAATGACTCCCTCGCTAATAGGGAGTGTTAAATTTGGCAACATCGACAATCATTCTTCAATGAGAGGCCATATGGGCCACCCTGAGGCTAGCCAGGGATATATGAAGAATCAACCAGTCTTGTGAGGTATTGACAAAATCAAAGGGGAATAGACAACCTCTGTGAGTCAAACTAAAAGTCAGGAAAAATGATATGCTATGTGAGTCTAATGAAAAATTCAGAGGGAACGTACAACCTCTGTGAGCATAGACAGTCTAATGCAAAAGTCAGGGGGAACGTACAACCTCTGTGAGCATAGACAAACTAGTGAAAAAGTTAGGGCTAACATACAACCTCTATGAGCCTGGTCAAACCTTGTGAGCCATGAGCAAAAGTCAAGGTATATAGAAAAATTTAGGTTGAATGTAAAATTCCTATGAGCTAGAAACAAACAATATTCCTAATATTGGAAATGATGTAATTGTATTGATCTAGTGTGTTGGCGCATGTAAACATTATCCACCATGAAGAGAATTTTGAATTGCCTTGTCAAGAGTTGTAAGTAAAGTCTTGAGTCTAGTTCTATGTTAGAACTAAAGTGTAATGTTGAGTTGCAACTAAAGTCTTGAGTCTAGTTCTATTTTTAGTAATGTTGAGTTGCAACTAAAGTCTTGAGTCTAGTTCTACTTTTAGTAATATTGAGTTGCAACTAAATTCTTGAGTCTAACTTCTGTTTTTAGTAATGTTGAGTTGCAACTAATGTCTTGAGTCTAGAACTAAAGTGTAATGTTGAGTTGCAACTAAAGTCTTGAGTCTAGTTCTATCTTAGAACAAAAGTGTAATGTTGAGTTGCAACTGAAATCTCAAGTCTAGTTCTAAAGTTTGAACTAAAGTGTAATGTTGAGTTGTAACCAATATCAAGTCTAGTTCTAAGTTTGAACTAAAGTATGAAGCTAAGTTGTGTTTAATGCATGCAATCAGGTTACTATTTTGAGCTTCCCCTCTTCCTCTCTTCATCCTATA
>ML779758.1:763629-780682 GCA_009831015.1 Picea engelmannii | reverse complement strand
GTGGTATAACACTTCCTTTCATACTGCAACAAAAATGACACCATTTATGGAACTTTATGGATACCACCCTCCTTCCATCACTTCTTCTCTAAAATAAAAATCTAAGGTTCAAGAAGTGGAATATCACATCGAGAATCAACAACGAGTTCTCCAAATCTTAAAGGACAATCTGACCATGGCACAAAATCGCATGAAACAACAAGCAGATCAAGATCATAGTGAAATAAGTTTTGAAGTAGGGGATTGGGTGTTTGTAAGACTACAACCATACAAACATATGTCCCTCAAGCAAGCCAAGAAGGATAATAAATTATCACCAAAGTACTATGGCCCTTATAAGGTGTTGCAAAAGATTGGTACTATGGCATACAAATTGGAGTTGCCTGCATCTTCACGAGTACACCCAGTTTTCCATGTTTCATGCTTAAACAAGGTTATAGGTGACAAGATCCCAGTTCAAACTATATTTCCATAACTTAATGGGGAATGAAAAATCATATTGGAGTCTAAAGCCATCACTGACACAAGAATTCGCCAACTGAGGAATAAATCCATTTCAGAGTATCTCATTAAATGGAGGAAACTATTGGCTGACGATTCCACTTGGGAAGATGAGTCTTTTATACAAAATCATCTAGAGTTACTCAATCATTGCAGACAACACTTGTCTCAAGGGGAGGGGCATGTTAAGCCCTAATATTGGCTCATTACCCCTTAATTGGGGCATATTAGATTAGTAATGTTATTTTATTTATTTCGGCTTTATTCCATTAGTTGTAATTATACCTCCCAGTATACTATATATACCAAGGAGACATTTTCATTTGGAATCATCTTGTACTTGAACATTTAATTGGTGTAAAGGGAGGTTGCCCCCTAGAAGAGGCTTATTATATGAAATTATCTCTTTTTCAAGGCGTTGAGTACTTTTTCTTAGGTTTTTCTATGTTGTATTGATATTTGGTTCTAAAAAAATGATCCATCTTTATCAATTGGTTTCCACTTTGACATCTATCATTCTCATCAACGACAATACATATACATTGCTCATCAATCAATCCTTTGGCATCAATCAATCACTTGACATCAATCAATCAAACCATTGGCATCAATGACAACATGATCCAACACATCATGTGAGTATTAAATAATAAGATATCATCAAGACAGCATTTAGAACAAGGTATGGCCATTATGAGTTTACAATGGTGCCATTTGGGTTGTCAGATGCACCGATTAACTTCATGTGTTTGATGAATGTTATTTTCATAAATTACTTGGATACGTTTTTTATTTTCTTCTTATATGGCATACTTATCTACTCTAATTATGAAGAATAGCATGAGTAACACTTGAGGATGGTTCTACAAGAGTTGAGGGAGCATCAACTATATGCCAAGTTGAGCAAGTGCTCATTTTATCATAGGAAGATACATTATTTGGCATATATTATCTCAAAGCAAGGGATATAAGTAGACCTTGAGAAGGTAAAATCCATTGAAGTATGGCCATAACCAAAGAATATGTTAGATGTGAAATCATTCATGGGACTTGCAAGTTAATATACAATATTTATTGAAGGTTTTTAAATAATTTCACATCCAACTACTTATCTACAAAACAAGGGTGTGAAGTTAGAGTGGACCTATGAATGTGAATAAAGTTTTACACACTTGAATAATTTATTGATAAGTGCACCAATTTTAAATATTTCTCATCCAAATGAATATTTCATTTTGTGCACTCATGTCTACAAGGAAGGGATTGGAAGATTCCTTAGTGAAAATGAACATGTGACGTCCTATGAGTCAAGGAAATTAAAGAAACATGAGAGAAACTATTGAAAAATGACTTATAATCGAGATCCATACTTCATGCCTTGAATACATGGAGAAATTATCTTATGGGAAACATATTTGTAAATGTGTTGAACCTAGACATAATAGATCTAGCTAGAAAATGCTACACACATTTGAAGAGAGAAATTGAGAAAGTAGAAGCAAGATAGAAAGAATGGAAGAATCCTCATTAACCGTATTCCACACATAAAAAGTTAATAATTTACAATATATATAGGATACATGAGTAAATAATGAGCCATAGTGGTGGTCTAGATTGATCTGGACACACACCAACAATTACAAGAATAAATTATCACCAGTCTAGTCTCTCAAGCAGTTACGGGAGTGAACTACCACCTAGCTGAGTTAACTAGTCAACTAGTCTTCAGTTAACTGACTGAACAAAGAGTAGTGAGTTGGTGATGATCCCAATTTTTCATGGTGACGAAACCAATGCAACATATAAAATCAACTCAACTCATCAAAATGAAGTGTTAACTGAAAGAGAATATTCTCCAGGTGGAATATTCTCCCCTAAAATATAGGAGACTGGATAATGACTAATAAAAAAGGAATAACCTTAGGAAAAATAAATCCTAGGTGTGTGTGAAGTAACTCCAACACCCCCCACTGAACATCACTATGGTGAAAATAAATAATGGGTCTCGATTACGAGGCCATGTTAGGTACCCAAATACAAAAGATACACTGAACTAAACAAGGAAAGAGGAAAAAAATCATGGGAACAAAACCCCCCCTCAAATTACAATGCATAAAATAAAAAATGAGAAGGAACCAAAAACAGTTGCTAAGCAACCATTTCCTTCACGCTAAGAAGACCTCACAATTGTGCAATTTTGTGCTCTTTGAAGATTTTGTTGAATATGTAGATGTCTACATGGATCTGATGAAGTATATGCATCATTGATATTTCCACACATATCCACTTTGTCTTTTTGTAATGAATAATATCCAAATAAATTTTGGATGAAATTTTGAAAACTGTATGGTCGTTTCCAGAAAAATGCTGAAATTTTGTTGATTTTAAAATGATCATAACTTCACTTTTCGGACTACATTTCAGACGATTTGTTTTTTGAAATTGGATATTTCCCAAGAGGAATTCAAATATCCAATTTGTTTCTGCAAATGTTTCCCATAAAATATTAGAATGGCGTCTGATGTGCATGGCTTCCTTTTTTACTATTGAAATGCGTGCATGGTGCATGCAAAAGTGTCTGCATGTGACTCTTGAGATGCATGCCATATATATTCCACATGAATTTCAAAAAAAAAATCTGAAATGGACTATACATCCTCTTGAATTAATGGAATTCAAATTTCTGCAAAAACGTTTGTAGAAGACTCTTCATAATAAGAGGCTTGATCTTCTGATGACTTCTCTTCTAGCTCTATCTGTTTGACCACTTGCATGAAATCTTCACAATATTATTTATTCCCAAATAGAACCTCCAATATGGTCCATAATTCATTTGGAGTTAATCCTTGTGATTCTTCATATACTTGATGGAAAATTTTGGGAGAAACAGACATGTTGATACTTCCTATGGCCATATCTTGTCTATTGAGAAAGTCATTTTTCTCATCAACAGAATCAAGATCTACTTCCATTTCCATGGTTATTTGGTATAATACTCTACATATAACAAGAAGTAGAATATTTGGCTTCCATTCCAAATAGTTATGAGGCGTCAGAAGTATTTCCGGTGAATAATCCATCTTTTTGTTGTCTTCAATCTTTTGTACCTGCAAAAAAATTTTGGTGTAGCTTTTTCTTAGTAGTCCATCGGATTTGATACCATGTAAATGTTGATACTGAGAGGGGGGTGAATCAGTATCAAGTACAATTTAAAACCTTTTTCAACTTATACTTAAACCATTCAATTATATCCAATGAGCAATGAACAATAGTATAAGAGTTACAACAATACACCACAATACACCATGCACAATATATGAGAAACAATTAATAGTTATTGTTCAAGGGAAGTAATTACTTCCAAAGGTAGCTACATATTATAAATTTAAAGGGAGGGATAAACCTTCAAGACGAAGATACAATCCTCCAATATCAAGAGAGAGTTGAACTCTCCATCCTTGCCCCTTCCTTCCACCCAAGAATATATGAGAGATAATAAAAATTTACATTAAATCATGACCATCAACCAACCATCACATAGAACCTGATAATGCTTCCTCAGACTTCTTCAATTTATTCAATTCTTCAATTCTTGGAATACTATGATCCTATAGATAATATTACTCAATGTATTCTTTGACACTTCTCCAAGTTTCACTCCTTGAATCCTCCCCAAAAGGAAGTTATAGAAAGAATGGTAGATTTTATTCAATTCTAGTTTATTCAGAAGACCCAACTTGTTATATAAATCATGACTATGTGAGAGATAATTAAACTTTACATTAAATCATCACTATTAACCAATCATCACATAGAAATTGATAATGTTTCCTGAGACTTCTTCAATTTTTGCAATTCTTAAATTCTTGGAGTAGTCTAATCCTGTAGATAACATTACTCAATGTATTCTCTAATTCAATTCTAGTCTATTTAGGAGACTAAACTTGTACGGAATTCCCTGCGCCCACTATTTAACATCAGATTCTGAAACTTGCACACAAGAAACTGTAGTCTGTACTCTTTCCAATGAAATTTTTCCCATGCCATTTGGATTCTTGATGAATACGTTATGATTGTTTACCTAGAACACCTGTTTATTGACTAGCTTCAAGACTGGTCACAAACCCTATCTTCCACAGTGTGTATCTCCATAATTGTAGAGAATAAAGAGCTAAACGTTTTACCACAGGTACCTTGATATGTCTTCTCAATACCATATCAATTTCACCATCTGAAGCGTTCTATAAAATACTTATAGCAAAAATGGTAAGATGAACTAAAAATAACATACCTTAGAACACATCACCAAAAGACTTCATCCTCCATTGAAATCCGGCCTTCTTTACTTCTGATTTCCTCTAAAATTCGAATTATATATCAAATGAATGTATACTGATATTTATTTATACCATTTATGTCACTTTCTTTTAACATTAGGGATGACCTAACACTTTCTTATTTTTAATTTTTTTCTTTAATTATATTCAGGGCCTACATGTACTTCTTTCTTCAATTCACTTTGTCATCTTCAAAAATTCATTTCTCCTCAACCATGAGAATCCATGTGACGTGACACATACCATCGGAAACAACATGATGTATATTATCCATCCGTGGGTGTTGTATCTGCATGTGCATTTTCCTTCATGTCCAAATACCTTCATCAATATTGTGATCCAAAACCCATGACTAGGGCTGACATCAATGAAAACAACCAATATTCCAATAGTAAATGTGTTGAACCTGCAAAAAATAGATCTAGCTAGAAAATACTACACACATTTGCAGAGAGAAATTGAGAAATAAGAAGCAATATAGAAAGAATGGAAGAATTATCATTAACCGTATTCCACACATAAAGAGTGAATAATTTACAATAGATATAGGATACATGAGTAAATAATGAGCCATAGTGGTGGTCTATATTGATCTAGACACACACCAACAGTTACAAGAGCAATTTGCCACCTAGCCTAGTCTCTTAGGCAGTTACGGGTGTGAACTGCCACCTAGCTAAGTTAACTAGTCAACTAGTCTTCAGTTAACTAACTGAACAAAGAGTAGTGAGTTGGTGATGATCCCAATGTTGCATGCTGAAAAAACCAATGCAACATATAAACTCAACTCAACTAGTCAAACTGAAGTGTCAACTAAAAGAGAATATTCTCCAGGTGGAATATTCTCCCCTAAAATATAGGAGACTGAATAATGACTAATTATGACTAATAAACAAGGAATAACATTAGGAAAAATAAATCCTAGGTGTGTGTGAAGTAACTCCAACAATATTTGAGTTGAAGACAAACCATAGTAGTCTGAAATATTTGTTTGGACAACCAACTTTAAATTCTAGACAAATTAGATGGTGAGAATTCCTCAGTGAGTATGAATTCGAAATAAATCATATCAAAGTAAAGGATAACAATTTGGTTGATGCACTTATAAAGAGGGTGCACGAGATGCATGCTAAAACCATTAGAATGTACAAATCTGATTTAAATGACATAATTTTGGAAGCTGCAAAATTAGATCAACATTATTTGCAAAAAAAGAAATTTTACAGAAAGGTAATTTTCAACAGATATTATGAGCTAAGAGAGGATGGAATCCTCACGTATATGGTTATAGGATATATATGTAATATAAGGGGATGAAAAATATGGTGTTGAGAGAAATGCATACTGTGCCTTATGTTGCGTACCCATGTTACCGGAAAATAATTGCAACTATAAAGAGCTAATATTCTTCGCTACATATGAAGAAAGTGGTGGCTAATTGTATTTACATATTTCTAGAGTGTTAGAAGGTAAAGGTTGAGGACAAAAATCCATCTTACATTCTATATCCATTTCTCATTCTAGAGTGGAAATGTGAATTTGTCACAATTGCTTTTATTTCCAAGCTTCCCAGGACAATGAAAAAAGATGATTTCATCATGGTGGTGGTGGATAAGATAACTAAAGATGCTCTTCTTACTCGAGTGAAGCTAACTCACAAGGAAACTAACATTGTAGATATTTACATGAGATAAATGTCCATGCTACATGGTGTTCCTAAAGAAATTGTTTTTGATAGATATTATGGGGTCAAAACAGATTTTTGGAAGGGATTATTTAAAGGATTTGGGACAAATCTAAATTTTAGCATTGCATATCACCCAAAATCAGATGGACAAATGGAGAGAGTAAATCATGTAATTGAGGATATGTTGAGAATGTATGTCATGGATAAACAATAAAAATGGGAATATTATCTATATTTACTAGAATTTTCTTGTAATAATGGCTATCGAGCATCTTTGAAGATGAGCCCATTTGAAACATTGTATGGAAGAAAGTGTAATGCATGAGTGCGATAGGAAAACCTAGCAGACAAAGCAATGGTTGGGCTGGAATTGTTGAGAGAAATGGAAGAACTGATGGTGAAAATAAAGTATAATTTAAAGGTTACTCATGACAGGTGGAAAAGTTATGAAAACAAAGGAAGAACACACATATAAATTAAAGTGGGAGAGAATGTCTTCTTAAAAGTGAAAGCTAAGAACAATTCACTTAAATTAGGTAGTTTTCCAAAGATGGTAAAAATATATTACGGACCATTTGATATCCTAGGAACAATTGGTCCTATTGCATACATTCTTGCACTACCTACATCCATGTGCATACATAATGTGTTTCATGTGTATTTTCTTAAAATGTGTTTCCCTGATCCTAATCATGTAATTGATTGGAATGTGATGTACGTGGAGAAAGATGGAAACTTTTGAGTTCATCCTAGTGTATAATGGAGAAGAAAGTAAATATTCCTCGAAATCATGAAACAAGGATAGTAAAGTTCCAATGGACATGTTACGGTTCTAAAGATGAAACATGGGAGCATTAGGATGCCATGCCGAAGGAGTACCCACATCATTTTGGAGATTTTTGAAGAATTTTTATTGTACATGTGTATTTAATGCACTAAGGACAATGCATAAATAAGGGGGAAGGGAATTTAAGACCCCTAGGCTTAACCCCAATTGTAAATGTGCATATGATTTATAGGTTGGTGAGACAAAATGTTTTGGGCTAGAGTTCTTTTGTATATATGTTTTGAGGCTAGATTGCATGTGTGATTTGAGACAAGGAGACTACGAATTGGAAATCTAACAATCATAACAAATGTGAATGGTAATTTCACTCAATTATATTAATAAATTACATCATTGTTGCATACCAAATTAGATGAAACAATATGGGAGGCTAGGAATCCATGAGAGGGAAAGGGGGATAGGACTCGAGAGGAGAAGGGTTTAAGTCAAGGGGTATTAATCCAAGGAATTAAATAACATTATTCATAAGTCCTAAGTCTCATGTTATGATTTTATAATAGTTTTCTAAGTGAGGGGAACAAATTCCAAGTAGAGTCACAGGTAGTTCCTACAGTGACAAGTGTTAAGATAGGAACAAGTATATATAATGTTGGGAATTTAGTGTAATTCTTGTTAGACAATTTACTTGTCTCTTAATAAAACTTGTTACATTTACTTGTCAATCCAGGATGTGAACATGTGATATATATAAAAAAATATGTGTAGGGAAAGGGATAAAGTCTAATATACGAAAATCATTAATTCAAAAAGAAAGAGAGGAATTCTACAATCTAACTAAACACCAAAGCGTAAAGACTAAGCAAACCTCACACAATCTCACTTGTGGTCATAATATTGATACTAATCATGACAAGTGTGTAGTATTGTAACATAGTATATTCAGATAGTGTATTTATGCATAATTAAGAATCTAATTAGACCTCTTTTCTTTACATGTTGTAAAATTGGTTGTCATTGATGTCAACCCTAGAAGAAGAAAAGAAGAAAGTTTGGAAGCCTCTAGAAGTAATGGGCTTATTTGAAGAAGTCTTCAAAGTGGTCTCCTTATTGCGTATATTTAAGCATGGACCTCAAAGGAATACGATTTGAAGAACTCTACAAGAATCCCTAGAAATATGGTTAAGTGGTTAAGAAGCCTTGAAGGTGTGGTCATGAAGCTTGAAGTTGATTGAAGGAAAAGAGTATGAAGGAAATTGCAAATGCATGAAAAACCTCCATGGATTGATATTCCTTGTTAAGTAATTTCCAATGGTAGGTGGAATTCCATGTGGTTCCTCACAGTTGAGAATTTATTCCCTCTTAAATATGAAGCCTCGAAGTATGGTCAAGAATTTTTAAGTTGGCCCTAAAGTGAAGTAAAGGAGAGACTTTATTGCAAGAAAAAAGTTACAGGTGGGATCGAATATCAAGTAAAGAAGTTACTTGGAAGGGTATAAATACACATCAAGAACCTTTCATTTAAGCACCAAGAAAGGATGTAATTTATTAGCGAAAGAGAATTAGTAGAGTTGTGCGAAGGAGGGAGTACACGAAGATGCAGATTGGAGAAGGGTTTTTAGAAAACCCTATTTGAGAATACCCTCCCATGTTAGGTATAGGATGTCTAGTGAGGACCCTGCAGGTTGCATAGGACTTGTCACTCGAGGCCCATGAGTTTCCCAGTCTATTCTAGTGACGCTGAATAAAGTTTTGAGTAAGGTATTCTTCTTGATGTTGAATTTGAGGAAGGTCTAAATGTAAGATATCTCATACATCAGGTTGTTCACATGTTTAAAGGTATGTTCTTCTATATATTTTGAGGCTTGTATCTTGGAGGCTTTGGTATATTTTTGAGGCATATCTTGGAGGTTATGGAACATGTTTAAGGCATGTTTTGGAGGTTTTTGGTATATGAGGAATATCTTGGAGATATTGGTCCATGTTTGAGACATATCTTTGCACATGGTTTGTTGTATATCATGGTGATTTTGAGCACATAAGTTGTATGACATTCTTGGATATCTTGTCACACGTTTTATATGGTTATTGGAGTTGTATCATTTTTGTTGATGATGATGTATCAATATCAGTGATAGTAAAAGTAATAGATTGATTCTCTTATTTATGTTCAAAGGAGGAAAGAAGGGGGAAGGAAAGGGATTTGTATCTTCCTTCAGGTTGGAGCCTGTAAACCAGGGGGTTGGAGCCTCCTTCAAGTTAGAGATAGAGAATACAAAGAGTTGTATCTTCCTTCAGGTTGGAGCCTATAAATCATGGGGTTATGATGCGGGTTAGAAATATTTCCCCCAGCCATAGTAGCTCTATCTTGGGGGTTTCCCAAGGTGTGAAACTGACCTACTTTGGGTGTGAATTCGGAGGATAGAGGTGGATTCATCATGAAAAATGAGTTGGTCAGAACCGGTGTGGAGGAGGTAGGTGTAAAGGATGAAACATAAGAAAAAATTTGTTTGCTAGGTTGACCACTCCATCCATGAGTATTAAGACCGGGATTAGACCCAGGGTGAAAAGGAGGCAGGCTTCCAACCGTAGGAGTCATTTGAGGGATATGAGCACCACCAAATGAGATAGGAATATGCATAGGAGTCATGCCCCCAAGCCCAATACTAGTATTTGGGTTATAAAATTCAGCATACCATAAGAAAAATGGTTAGAGGTTGTAGAGATGGACTGGGTATTGTATCCAGGTGTACAAAAAATATATTCAAAAGGGTTCATCATAATGGGTTGAGTAGCAACCATGGGATGGATAGGAGTGATGATGGGGAATTTTGGCACTACAACCGCATTGGTTGAAGGTGTCGAAGGAAAACTATTAACTACAGTAGGAATGGGAGTTGAGGGACTCTTAGTATCTTTCCAACTTGAATAAATACTCATCCTTGTATGATCACAAGTCTGGTAAGCAGAGGTATGTGTACCATGTTTGATAAATTTACGCCTTCTAGAAGGAAAAGACTCAAGATGTGGTGGTAATCCTAACAAATGATGAGACCTGTGGGGAAGATGGTCTGGCTCCATGATGACTGAAGACTTAAGCTATGAAAAAAATTCCTAAGGATAACTAATAATGAAAGAGCACACCAAAATAAACAAAAGGCCAATATGAATACACACAGGATAAAGTGGTTGAAAAGTGGCCTCCTTCCCTAAAGTAGGTATGCCTCGCCCAAAAGGGGCCTAAGACTCCTTGCAAAATATCAGAGGTATTATAATTAGTTATAAGGTAATCCTATATAATTAGTTATATAGGTAATCCTCCATAAAGGATGTGTGTTGTCCGACCCTTATCTGACCCAGGGTACCTACAGAATAACCCCTACAAGCAACTTATGTGGTACCTATGTCAAGCAACTAAGACACCACGATATAACTGATGCGCAGGCGAACAATCGTAAGTTAGGACTACCATATGGGTAGGGTATAAAATTCTGAAATCTTGAAATCACCACCTCTCACAGAGGTAAAGTTACTAGCAAGACCCCCATATACGAATAGATCCCTAGAAATATCTCTGACACTAAGAAGGTATTGGGGGGATATCCCCTCAACCAAGTTCATGTGACCTCATGCTTAACTCTGGTGTAAGTGGAGCCTCTTGACATCACCAATTATACAATGGATTTGACCAGTCCCTTAGTCAGACACATATGTTGAATTTAATATCCTTGGAGAAGTTTACTCACAAAATCCTATACCAAGGCTCTAAATCCTAAGCTAGTTTGTGCACCCTAAAATATAATTTTTTTTTTATTCAATTTTAAATTTATCACCCTTACTTTTAGTGGCCTTGTTTACTCAAAAAGGTGCATAGGTGAAACTGATGATGTTATGAGTCAACAAGTAAAATAAAAGAATATGAATAAAATGCAAAGTCCTAACTTCAATTCCCAATAAATGATAAGATTTTCAAACATGCAATTTCCAATTTAATTCTTCAATTCCAAATAAGATGCAATCTTTCTATACGTGTACTAATATCAATGACAAGAACCCAAAAGATCAAATGCTAGCAATGCAAAATGTATATTTTTTTATTTTCAATATAAAAGAATTAAAATGAAAGGATTGAACAATAACTTGATATAAAGACCCTACTATATGTAAATAGAGACAAACAAAGTATAATATAAAGAAGAAAACACCCATCCCAAGATGAAAGGACAATCAATGAAAAGGATGATGAGAAAGAAACACCGCCCATAAATTCAACCAAAGAAAGGTTCCCTATCACTCTGCAGGCACTCAATAGTCATAAAAGAGACCTAAGAAGTCTCAACAACCATCAAAACATACCCAACAAACATCAAACTCAGCAATCAAGCAAACAAGTATGATGTACGTGACTGTTCAGATGAAAACCATGTATATACGCTCCCTACATAATGATAGCTCCCGTATGTACACTTCTGTCAGGAAAAAAACCGTGTATATGTATTGAAACACTGCCAGGTTAAGGATAAGGAAAATAAACTCATATTCAAAATGAATAGGGCCTATCAATCAATCAGACGAAAAGAAACTCAATATGAACAAGAGAAATCAAAGGAGAAAAACAATACAAACCTCGAAAATAAGATTCCCTCCCCAATATGGTCATCAATTATGTTATGAGGAAAATCACTCTATGGCATGGGGTAAACCAAAAAAGACAAAAATGACTACAGAAATCAACTCTAGTCTCAATTATTCTATATAAACAAATATGATGACAAGACAAGATAAAGATCCTACCTCGCCCAACCATTCGATGAAGTACACCATTGAGCACTTGACTCAAAGAAATACACCTACAACTTGTCCTCAACAACCAAGATACACAAGAAGATGGTGATAGTATATAAAGGTAGCACATTAGATAGCATCATCCATCAATATTCATAACAATTATGTCCATGGAATAACAATTCAAATATTTGAAAGACATTAATTGGACGAGAAAAGAGTATTTCTATTAAAATGTAATCAACAAAAGTGTATGAACGACAAACTTCTGTGTTGGCATGTTCGGAATAGAGAAACTAAGTCCCTTCTAGATGGGCCTCTGCCAATTCAATCCTCCACCAAAGGAATGCTCATATAAGAGAGATAATGAGGTTATCCATTAAATAGGGAAGAGCTTAGTGGTTGAACAATGTGTTTAGACTTAAAAGGAAAAAGGAATGCAGACTCAATATGAAGCAAATAATTTCTCCAGAGTAACTTTTCTCTCAAAGTTGAATTGCTCTCCTCTTTTCCACACCTTGGATATATCCCATTTATATCCTTCAAATTGAACTGAAGGGCTGAGTCAGAACATTTCTAGTATATTGAAGGTCAAGGATCATGGATCTCGTGACATGACATGGAAACTCGACACCATTGTTTAATTTTGAGCACAAAAACCGATGTACCTGGGTTGTAATGGTGCAACCTACGTATACGCATGTTGTATAGCTGTGAGGGCGTGTATATGTGGAAAATACAATTTTTAGCTCTAGGAACTGCAAAAAGGGACTTCAAGTCTGCATAGGTAAATGGAAAATATGCCCTCTGTGAAAGTTTTCATAGGGTGAGCCAAATATTTCTATAACATTCAGATGAGTAAAGGTATTTGATAATAATTCAAGGTGTTACAAGTGAAATATCTATCAAAGAAATTTCATCTTTACATCTAAAAGGAAGCTTCAAGAAAATATGCCAAATATATGCAGCTCATATAGAATATAAAGCCAAGGATAAAGTTCCAGGTATTGAATATCATCCAATATTGAAGAGTATGAATATGTATTTAGAGAGATGTGGGGCTACCACCAAAAATAGATATATATTTATCCATTAAGTTGATTCCTAGAGCTACCCTAGTGTTCAAGACTCCTTATAAGATGAGTATAGAATAGAGGAAGGAATTGAAAATTCAACTTGAATAAATTTTGAAGAAGGGGTATATATGCCAAAGTGTGTCACCTTGGGGTTCCCCAGTGGTATTTGTGAAGAAGGATGGAACTTTCAGGATATGCATTGTTTTTAGGCAAATGAACAAGGTGACTGTGAAGATCAAGTATCCTTTTCCAAGGATAGATGACCTCTTTTATCAACTAAAAGGTTCAAAGATATTTCCCAAGAATGATCTTAGGTTAGGATATCATCGTGTGAGTATTAAATAAGAATATTTCAACAAGATAACATTTATAACAAGGTATGGCCATTATGAGTTTACAATGGTGCCATTTGGGTTGCCAACTACCCCGAATAACTTCATGTGTTTTATGAATGCTATTTTCATAAATTACTTGGATAAATTTTTTATTGTCTTCTTAGATGGCATACTTATCTAATCTAATTATGAAGAATAGCATGAGTTACACTTGAGGATGGTGCTACAAGTGTTGAGGGAGCATCAACTATATGCCAAGTCGAGCAAGTGCTCATTTTATCATAGGAAGATACATTATTTGGCACATGTTATCTCAGAGGAAGGGATATAGGTAGACCTGATAAGGAAAAATCCCTTTAAGCGTGGCAAAATCATTCATGGGACTTTCAAGTTATTATACAATATTTATTGAAGTTTTTTAAAGAATTTCAAATCCAACTACTTATCTACAAAAGAAGGGTGTGAAGTTTGAGTGGACCTATGAATGTGAATAAAGTTTTAAACACTTGAATAATTTATTGATAAGTGCACCAATCTTAAATATTTCTCATCCAAATGAATATTTCATTGTGTGTGCACTCATGTCTATAAGGAAGGGCTTGGAGGAGTCCTTAGTGAAAATGGACATGTGATGTCCTATGAGTCAAGGAAGTTAAAGAAACATGAGATAAACTATGAAACACGTGACTTATAATTGGCATCCATACTTCATGCCTTGAATACATGGAGGAGTTATCTTATTGGAAAAATATTTGAGTTGAGGACAAACCATAGTGGTTTGAAATATTTGTTTGGACAACCAACTTTAAAATCTAGACAAATTAGATGCTGAGAATTCCTCAGTGGGTATGACTTTGATATAAATCATATCAAAGGAAAGGATGATAAGGTGGTTGTTTCACTTATCAATAGGTGCAAGATATGCATGCTAAAACCATTAGCATGTACAAATCTGATTGAAATGACAGAATTTTGGAAGCTGCAAAATTAGATCAACATTATTTGCAAACAAAACAAATTTTACAGAAAGATAATTTTCAACAGATATTATGAGATGAGAGAGGATGGAATCCTCATGTATATGGGTAGAGGATATATATGTAAATATAAGGGGATGAAAAATATGGTTCTGAGAGAAATGCATATCGTGCCTTATGTTGGGTACCCAAGTTACCAGAAAACAATTGTAACTATAAAGAGCCAATATTATTCGCTACGTATGAAGAAAGTGGTGGCTAATTGTATTTCCAGATGTCTAGAGTGTTAGAAGGTAAAGGTTGACGACAAAAATCCATCTTAGTGTCTATATCCATTTCCCATTCCTGAGTGGAAATGTGAAGTTGTCACAATTTATTTTATTGCCAAGTTTCCTAGAACAATGAAAAAAGATGATTTCATCATGGTGGTGGTGGATAAGATAGCTAAAGATGCTCTTTTTACTCGAGTGAAGCTAACTCACAATTCAACTAACATTGAAGATATTTACATGAGATAAATTTCCATGCTACATGGTGTTCCTAAGGAAATCGTTTTTGACAGATATTTCGGGTTCAAAACAAATTTTTGGAAGGGATTATTTAAAGGATTTGGGACAAATCTGAATTTTAGAATAACATATCACCTAGAATAAGATGGACAAATGGAGATAGTCAATCATGGAATTGAGGATATGTTGAGAATCTATATGATGGATAAACCATAAAAATGGGAATATTATCTATATTTACTAGAACTTTCTTCTAGTCATGGGTATGAGGCATCTTTGAAGATGAGCCCATTTGAAAAATTGTATGGAAAAAAGTGTAATGCACGAGTGAGCTAGGAAAACCTAGCAGGCAAAGAAATGGTTGGGATGGAATTGTTGAGAAAAATGGAATAAAAGATGGTGAAAATAAAGTATAATTTAAAGGTTACTCATGAAAGGTGGAAAAGTTATGAAAACAAAGGCATAACACACATATAATTTAAAGTGGGAGAGAATATATTCTTAAAAGTTAAGAATAGTTCACTTAAATTGGGGACTTTCCCAAAGACAGTAGAAATATATTACGGATCATTTGAGATCCTAGAAACAATTGGTCCTATTGCATAAATTCTTGCACTACATACATCCATGTGCATACATAATGTGTTTCATGTGTATTTTCTTCAAAAGCATGTCCCTAATGCTAATCATGTAATTGATTGGAATGTGATGTAGGTGGAGCAAGATTTCAACTTCCGAGTTCATCCTATGTGGATAATGAACAAGAAAGTAAATATTCCTCAAAATTATGCAACATGGATAGTAAAGTTCCAATGGACATGTTACGGTTCTAAAGATGCAACATGGGAGCATGAGGATGCCATGCCAGAGGAGTACACACATTGTTTTGGAGCTTTTTGAATAATTTCTATTGCACATGTTTATGTAATGCACTAAGGATAGTGTGTAAACATGGGGGAGGAGAATTTAATACCCCTAGGCTTAACCCCAATTGTAAATGTTCATATGATTTATAGGCTGGTGAGCTAAAATGTTTTGGGCTAGCGTTCCTTTGGATATATGTTTTGAGGCTAGACTAGATGTGTGATTTGAGACAAGGAGCCTATGAATTGAAAATCCAACAATAATAACAAATGTGAATGGTAATATCACTCAATTATATTAATAAATTACATCATTGTTGCATACCAAGTTAGATGAAACAATATTGGAGGCTAGGAATCCATGAGAGGGAAAGGAGGCTAGGACCTGAGAGGAGAAGGGTCTATGTCAAGGGGTATTAAGCCAAGGAATTAAATAAAATTATTCCTAAGTCCTAAGTCTTATGTTATGATTTTATCATAATTTCCTAAGTGAGGGGAACAAATTCCAAGTAGAGTCAAAGGTAGTTCCTAGAGTGACAAGTGTTAAGACATGAACATGTATATATAATGTTGGGAATTTAGTGTAATTCTTGTCAGACAATTTACTTGTCGGTTAATAAATCGTTTTACATTTACTTGTCAATCCAAGATGTGAACTTGTGAGCTATAAACAAAATATGTTTAGGAAAATGGATAAATTCTAAGCTACCAAAATCATTAATTCAAAAAGAAAGAGAGACATTCTACAATCTAACTAAACACCAAAGCATAAAGACTAAGTAAACACCAGACAGTCTCACTTGTGGTCATAATATTGATACTAATCATGGCAAGTGTGTAGTAGTGTTGCATACTATATGCAGATCGCTTATTTGTGCATTATTATGAATCTAATTAGATATCTTTTCTTTACATTTTGTAAAATTGGTTGTCATTGATGTGAACCCTAGAAGAATCCCTGAAGCAAGTTTGGAAGCCTCTAGAAGTAATGGGTGTATTTGAAGAAGTATTCGAAGTGGTCTCCTTATTGTGTATATTTAAGCATGGCCCTCAAAGGAAGACGCTTTGAAGAAGTCTACAAGAATCCCTAGAAATATGGTTAAGTGGGTAAGTGGTTAAGAAACCATGAAGGTGTGGTCATGAATCTTGAAGTTGATTGAAGGAAAAGAGTATGAAGGAAATTTCAAATTCATGCAAAA
>ML779758.1:668537-759462 GCA_009831015.1 Picea engelmannii | reverse complement strand
TGGAATTGTTGAGAGAAATGGAAGAACTGATGGTGAAAATAAAGTATAATTTAAAGGTTACTCATGACAGGTGGAAAAGTTATGAAAACAAAGGAAGAACACACATATAAATTAAAGTGGGAGAGAATGTCTTCTTAAAAGTGAAAGCTAAGAACAATTCACTTAAATTAGGTAGTTTTCCAAAGATGGTAAAAATATATTACGGACCATTTGATATCCTAGGAACAATTGGTCCTATTGCATACATTCTTGCACTACCTACATCCATGTGCATACATAATGTGTTTCATGTGTATTTTCTTAAAATGTGTTTCCCTGATCCTAATCATGTAATTGATTGGAATGTGATGTACGTGGAGAAAGATGGAAACTTTTGAGTTCATCCTAGTGTATAATGGAGAAGAAAGTAAATATTCCTCGAAATCATGAAACAAGGATAGTAAAGTTCCAATGGACATGTTACGGTTCTAAAGATGAAACATGGGAGCATTAGGATGCCATGCCGAAGGAGTACCCACATCATTTTGGAGATTTTTGAAGAATTTTTATTGTACATGTGTATTTAATGCACTAAGGACAATGCATAAATAAGGGGGAAGGGAATTTAAGACCCCTAGGCTTAACCCCAATTGTAAATGTGCATATGATTTATAGGTTGGTGAGACAAAATGTTTTGGGCTAGAGTTCTTTTGTATATATGTTTTGAGGCTAGATTGCATGTGTGATTTGAGACAAGGAGACTACGAATTGGAAATCTAACAATCATAACAAATGTGAATGGTAATTTCACTCAATTATATTAATAAATTACATCATTGTTGCATACCAAATTAGATGAAACAATATGGGAGGCTAGGAATCCATGAGAGGGAAAGGGGGATAGGACTCGAGAGGAGAAGGGTTTAAGTCAAGGGGTATTAATCCAAGGAATTAAATAACATTATTCATAAGTCCTAAGTCTCATGTTATGATTTTATAATAGTTTTCTAAGTGAGGGGAACAAATTCCAAGTAGAGTCACAGGTAGTTCCTACAGTGACAAGTGTTAAGATAGGAACAAGTATATATAATGTTGGGAATTTAGTGTAATTCTTGTTAGACAATTTACTTGTCTCTTAATAAAACTTGTTACATTTACTTGTCAATCCAGGATGTGAACATGTGATATATATAAAAAAATATGTGTAGGGAAAGGGATAAAGTCTAATATACGAAAATCATTAATTCAAAAAGAAAGAGAGGAATTCTACAATCTAACTAAACACCAAAGCGTAAAGACTAAGCAAACCTCACACAATCTCACTTGTGGTCATAATATTGATACTAATCATGACAAGTGTGTAGTATTGTAACATAGTATATTCAGATAGTGTATTTATGCATAATTAAGAATCTAATTAGACCTCTTTTCTTTACATGTTGTAAAATTGGTTGTCATTGATGTCAACCCTAGAAGAAGAAAAGAAGAAAGTTTGGAAGCCTCTAGAAGTAATGGGCTTATTTGAAGAAGTCTTCAAAGTGGTCTCCTTATTGCGTATATTTAAGCATGGACCTCAAAGGAATACGATTTGAAGAACTCTACAAGAATCCCTAGAAATATGGTTAAGTGGTTAAGAAGCCTTGAAGGTGTGGTCATGAAGCTTGAAGTTGATTGAAGGAAAAGAGTATGAAGGAAATTGCAAATGCATGAAAAACCTCCATGGATTGATATTCCTTGTTAAGTAATTTCCAATGGTAGGTGGAATTCCATGTGGTTCCTCACAGTTGAGAATTTATTCCCTCTTAAATATGAAGCCTCGAAGTATGGTCAAGAATTTTTAAGTTGGCCCTAAAGTGAAGTAAAGGAGAGACTTTATTGCAAGAAAAAAGTTACAGGTGGGATCGAATATCAAGTAAAGAAGTTACTTGGAAGGGTATAAATACACATCAAGAACCTTTCATTTAAGCACCAAGAAAGGATGTAATTTATTAGCGAAAGAGAATTAGTAGAGTTGTGCGAAGGAGGGAGTACACGAAGATGCAGATTGGAGAAGGGTTTTTAGAAAACCCTATTTGAGAATACCCTCCCATGTTAGGTATAGGATGTCTAGTGAGGACCCTGCAGGTTGCATAGGACTTGTCACTCGAGGCCCATGAGTTTCCCAGTCTATTCTAGTGACGCTGAATAAAGTTTTGAGTAAGGTATTCTTCTTGATGTTGAATTTGAGGAAGGTCTAAATGTAAGATATCTCATACATCAGGTTGTTCACATGTTTAAAGGTATGTTCTTCTATATATTTTGAGGCTTGTATCTTGGAGGCTTTGGTATATTTTTGAGGCATATCTTGGAGGTTATGGAACATGTTTAAGGCATGTTTTGGAGGTTTTTGGTATATGAGGAATATCTTGGAGATATTGGTCCATGTTTGAGACATATCTTTGCACATGGTTTGTTGTATATCATGGTGATTTTGAGCACATAAGTTGTATGACATTCTTGGATATCTTGTCACACGTTTTATATGGTTATTGGAGTTGTATCATTTTTGTTGATGATGATGTATCAATATCAGTGATAGTAAAAGTAATAGATTGATTCTCTTATTTATGTTCAAAGGAGGAAAGAAGGGGGAAGGAAAGGGATTTGTATCTTCCTTCAGGTTGGAGCCTGTAAACCAGGGGGTTGGAGCCTCCTTCAAGTTAGAGATAGAGAATACAAAGAGTTGTATCTTCCTTCAGGTTGGAGCCTATAAATCATGGGGTTATGATGCGGGTTAGAAATATTTCCCCCAGCCATAGTAGCTCTATCTTGGGGGTTTCCCAAGGTGTGAAACTGACCTACTTTGGGTGTGAATTCGGAGGATAGAGGTGGATTCATCATGAAAAATGAGTTGGTCAGAACCGGTGTGGAGGAGGTAGGTGTAAAGGATGAAACATAAGAAAAAATTTGTTTGCTAGGTTGACCACTCCATCCATGAGTATTAAGACCGGGATTAGACCCAGGGTGAAAAGGAGGCAGGCTTCCAACCGTAGGAGTCATTTGAGGGATATGAGCACCACCAAATGAGATAGGAATATGCATAGGAGTCATGCCCCCAAGCCCAATACTAGTATTTGGGTTATAAAATTCAGCATACCATAAGAAAAATGGTTAGAGGTTGTAGAGATGGACTGGGTATTGTATCCAGGTGTACAAAAAATATATTCAAAAGGGTTCATCATAATGGGTTGAGTAGCAACCATGGGATGGATAGGAGTGATGATGGGGAATTTTGGCACTACAACCGCATTGGTTGAAGGTGTCGAAGGAAAACTATTAACTACAGTAGGAATGGGAGTTGAGGGACTCTTAGTATCTTTCCAACTTGAATAAATACTCATCCTTGTATGATCACAAGTCTGGTAAGCAGAGGTATGTGTACCATGTTTGATAAATTTACGCCTTCTAGAAGGAAAAGACTCAAGATGTGGTGGTAATCCTAACAAATGATGAGACCTGTGGGGAAGATGGTCTGGCTCCATGATGACTGAAGACTTAAGCTATGAAAAAAATTCCTAAGGATAACTAATAATGAAAGAGCACACCAAAATAAACAAAAGGCCAATATGAATACACACAGGATAAAGTGGTTGAAAAGTGGCCTCCTTCCCTAAAGTAGGTATGCCTCGCCCAAAAGGGGCCTAAGACTCCTTGCAAAATATCAGAGGTATTATAATTAGTTATAAGGTAATCCTATATAATTAGTTATATAGGTAATCCTCCATAAAGGATGTGTGTTGTCCGACCCTTATCTGACCCAGGGTACCTACAGAATAACCCCTACAAGCAACTTATGTGGTACCTATGTCAAGCAACTAAGACACCACGATATAACTGATGCGCAGGCGAACAATCGTAAGTTAGGACTACCATATGGGTAGGGTATAAAATTCTGAAATCTTGAAATCACCACCTCTCACAGAGGTAAAGTTACTAGCAAGACCCCCATATACGAATAGATCCCTAGAAATATCTCTGACACTAAGAAGGTATTGGGGGGATATCCCCTCAACCAAGTTCATGTGACCTCATGCTTAACTCTGGTGTAAGTGGAGCCTCTTGACATCACCAATTATACAATGGATTTGACCAGTCCCTTAGTCAGACACATATGTTGAATTTAATATCCTTGGAGAAGTTTACTCACAAAATCCTATACCAAGGCTCTAAATCCTAAGCTAGTTTGTGCACCCTAAAATATAATTTTTTTTTTATTCAATTTTAAATTTATCACCCTTACTTTTAGTGGCCTTGTTTACTCAAAAAGGTGCATAGGTGAAACTGATGATGTTATGAGTCAACAAGTAAAATAAAAGAATATGAATAAAATGCAAAGTCCTAACTTCAATTCCCAATAAATGATAAGATTTTCAAACATGCAATTTCCAATTTAATTCTTCAATTCCAAATAAGATGCAATCTTTCTATACGTGTACTAATATCAATGACAAGAACCCAAAAGATCAAATGCTAGCAATGCAAAATGTATATTTTTTTATTTTCAATATAAAAGAATTAAAATGAAAGGATTGAACAATAACTTGATATAAAGACCCTACTATATGTAAATAGAGACAAACAAAGTATAATATAAAGAAGAAAACACCCATCCCAAGATGAAAGGACAATCAATGAAAAGGATGATGAGAAAGAAACACCGCCCATAAATTCAACCAAAGAAAGGTTCCCTATCACTCTGCAGGCACTCAATAGTCATAAAAGAGACCTAAGAAGTCTCAACAACCATCAAAACATACCCAACAAACATCAAACTCAGCAATCAAGCAAACAAGTATGATGTACGTGACTGTTCAGATGAAAACCATGTATATACGCTCCCTACATAATGATAGCTCCCGTATGTACACTTCTGTCAGGAAAAAAACCGTGTATATGTATTGAAACACTGCCAGGTTAAGGATAAGGAAAATAAACTCATATTCAAAATGAATAGGGCCTATCAATCAATCAGACGAAAAGAAACTCAATATGAACAAGAGAAATCAAAGGAGAAAAACAATACAAACCTCGAAAATAAGATTCCCTCCCCAATATGGTCATCAATTATGTTATGAGGAAAATCACTCTATGGCATGGGGTAAACCAAAAAAGACAAAAATGACTACAGAAATCAACTCTAGTCTCAATTATTCTATATAAACAAATATGATGACAAGACAAGATAAAGATCCTACCTCGCCCAACCATTCGATGAAGTACACCATTGAGCACTTGACTCAAAGAAATACACCTACAACTTGTCCTCAACAACCAAGATACACAAGAAGATGGTGATAGTATATAAAGGTAGCACATTAGATAGCATCATCCATCAATATTCATAACAATTATGTCCATGGAATAACAATTCAAATATTTGAAAGACATTAATTGGACGAGAAAAGAGTATTTCTATTAAAATGTAATCAACAAAAGTGTATGAACGACAAACTTCTGTGTTGGCATGTTCGGAATAGAGAAACTAAGTCCCTTCTAGATGGGCCTCTGCCAATTCAATCCTCCACCAAAGGAATGCTCATATAAGAGAGATAATGAGGTTATCCATTAAATAGGGAAGAGCTTAGTGGTTGAACAATGTGTTTAGACTTAAAAGGAAAAAGGAATGCAGACTCAATATGAAGCAAATAATTTCTCCAGAGTAACTTTTCTCTCAAAGTTGAATTGCTCTCCTCTTTTCCACACCTTGGATATATCCCATTTATATCCTTCAAATTGAACTGAAGGGCTGAGTCAGAACATTTCTAGTATATTGAAGGTCAAGGATCATGGATCTCGTGACATGACATGGAAACTCGACACCATTGTTTAATTTTGAGCACAAAAACCGATGTACCTGGGTTGTAATGGTGCAACCTACGTATACGCATGTTGTATAGCTGTGAGGGCGTGTATATGTGGAAAATACAATTTTTAGCTCTAGGAACTGCAAAAAGGGACTTCAAGTCTGCATAGGTAAATGGAAAATATGCCCTCTGTGAAAGTTTTCATAGGGTGAGCCAAATATTTCTATAACATTCAGATGAGTAAAGGTATTTGATAATAATTCAAGGTGTTACAAGTGAAATATCTATCAAAGAAATTTCATCTTTACATCTAAAAGGAAGCTTCAAGAAAATATGCCAAATATATGCAGCTCATATAGAATATAAAGCCAAGGATAAAGTTCCAGGTATTGAATATCATCCAATATTGAAGAGTATGAATATGTATTTAGAGAGATGTGGGGCTACCACCAAAAATAGATATATATTTATCCATTAAGTTGATTCCTAGAGCTACCCTAGTGTTCAAGACTCCTTATAAGATGAGTATAGAATAGAGGAAGGAATTGAAAATTCAACTTGAATAAATTTTGAAGAAGGGGTATATATGCCAAAGTGTGTCACCTTGGGGTTCCCCAGTGGTATTTGTGAAGAAGGATGGAACTTTCAGGATATGCATTGTTTTTAGGCAAATGAACAAGGTGACTGTGAAGATCAAGTATCCTTTTCCAAGGATAGATGACCTCTTTTATCAACTAAAAGGTTCAAAGATATTTCCCAAGAATGATCTTAGGTTAGGATATCATCGTGTGAGTATTAAATAAGAATATTTCAACAAGATAACATTTATAACAAGGTATGGCCATTATGAGTTTACAATGGTGCCATTTGGGTTGCCAACTACCCCGAATAACTTCATGTGTTTTATGAATGCTATTTTCATAAATTACTTGGATAAATTTTTTATTGTCTTCTTAGATGGCATACTTATCTAATCTAATTATGAAGAATAGCATGAGTTACACTTGAGGATGGTGCTACAAGTGTTGAGGGAGCATCAACTATATGCCAAGTCGAGCAAGTGCTCATTTTATCATAGGAAGATACATTATTTGGCACATGTTATCTCAGAGGAAGGGATATAGGTAGACCTGATAAGGAAAAATCCCTTTAAGCGTGGCAAAATCATTCATGGGACTTTCAAGTTATTATACAATATTTATTGAAGTTTTTTAAAGAATTTCAAATCCAACTACTTATCTACAAAAGAAGGGTGTGAAGTTTGAGTGGACCTATGAATGTGAATAAAGTTTTAAACACTTGAATAATTTATTGATAAGTGCACCAATCTTAAATATTTCTCATCCAAATGAATATTTCATTGTGTGTGCACTCATGTCTATAAGGAAGGGCTTGGAGGAGTCCTTAGTGAAAATGGACATGTGATGTCCTATGAGTCAAGGAAGTTAAAGAAACATGAGATAAACTATGAAACACGTGACTTATAATTGGCATCCATACTTCATGCCTTGAATACATGGAGGAGTTATCTTATTGGAAAAATATTTGAGTTGAGGACAAACCATAGTGGTTTGAAATATTTGTTTGGACAACCAACTTTAAAATCTAGACAAATTAGATGCTGAGAATTCCTCAGTGGGTATGACTTTGATATAAATCATATCAAAGGAAAGGATGATAAGGTGGTTGTTTCACTTATCAATAGGTGCAAGATATGCATGCTAAAACCATTAGCATGTACAAATCTGATTGAAATGACAGAATTTTGGAAGCTGCAAAATTAGATCAACATTATTTGCAAACAAAACAAATTTTACAGAAAGATAATTTTCAACAGATATTATGAGATGAGAGAGGATGGAATCCTCATGTATATGGGTAGAGGATATATATGTAAATATAAGGGGATGAAAAATATGGTTCTGAGAGAAATGCATATCGTGCCTTATGTTGGGTACCCAAGTTACCAGAAAACAATTGTAACTATAAAGAGCCAATATTATTCGCTACGTATGAAGAAAGTGGTGGCTAATTGTATTTCCAGATGTCTAGAGTGTTAGAAGGTAAAGGTTGACGACAAAAATCCATCTTAGTGTCTATATCCATTTCCCATTCCTGAGTGGAAATGTGAAGTTGTCACAATTTATTTTATTGCCAAGTTTCCTAGAACAATGAAAAAAGATGATTTCATCATGGTGGTGGTGGATAAGATAGCTAAAGATGCTCTTTTTACTCGAGTGAAGCTAACTCACAATTCAACTAACATTGAAGATATTTACATGAGATAAATTTCCATGCTACATGGTGTTCCTAAGGAAATCGTTTTTGACAGATATTTCGGGTTCAAAACAAATTTTTGGAAGGGATTATTTAAAGGATTTGGGACAAATCTGAATTTTAGAATAACATATCACCTAGAATAAGATGGACAAATGGAGATAGTCAATCATGGAATTGAGGATATGTTGAGAATCTATATGATGGATAAACCATAAAAATGGGAATATTATCTATATTTACTAGAACTTTCTTCTAGTCATGGGTATGAGGCATCTTTGAAGATGAGCCCATTTGAAAAATTGTATGGAAAAAAGTGTAATGCACGAGTGAGCTAGGAAAACCTAGCAGGCAAAGAAATGGTTGGGATGGAATTGTTGAGAAAAATGGAATAAAAGATGGTGAAAATAAAGTATAATTTAAAGGTTACTCATGAAAGGTGGAAAAGTTATGAAAACAAAGGCATAACACACATATAATTTAAAGTGGGAGAGAATATATTCTTAAAAGTTAAGAATAGTTCACTTAAATTGGGGACTTTCCCAAAGACAGTAGAAATATATTACGGATCATTTGAGATCCTAGAAACAATTGGTCCTATTGCATAAATTCTTGCACTACATACATCCATGTGCATACATAATGTGTTTCATGTGTATTTTCTTCAAAAGCATGTCCCTAATGCTAATCATGTAATTGATTGGAATGTGATGTAGGTGGAGCAAGATTTCAACTTCCGAGTTCATCCTATGTGGATAATGAACAAGAAAGTAAATATTCCTCAAAATTATGCAACATGGATAGTAAAGTTCCAATGGACATGTTACGGTTCTAAAGATGCAACATGGGAGCATGAGGATGCCATGCCAGAGGAGTACACACATTGTTTTGGAGCTTTTTGAATAATTTCTATTGCACATGTTTATGTAATGCACTAAGGATAGTGTGTAAACATGGGGGAGGAGAATTTAATACCCCTAGGCTTAACCCCAATTGTAAATGTTCATATGATTTATAGGCTGGTGAGCTAAAATGTTTTGGGCTAGCGTTCCTTTGGATATATGTTTTGAGGCTAGACTAGATGTGTGATTTGAGACAAGGAGCCTATGAATTGAAAATCCAACAATAATAACAAATGTGAATGGTAATATCACTCAATTATATTAATAAATTACATCATTGTTGCATACCAAGTTAGATGAAACAATATTGGAGGCTAGGAATCCATGAGAGGGAAAGGAGGCTAGGACCTGAGAGGAGAAGGGTCTATGTCAAGGGGTATTAAGCCAAGGAATTAAATAAAATTATTCCTAAGTCCTAAGTCTTATGTTATGATTTTATCATAATTTCCTAAGTGAGGGGAACAAATTCCAAGTAGAGTCAAAGGTAGTTCCTAGAGTGACAAGTGTTAAGACATGAACATGTATATATAATGTTGGGAATTTAGTGTAATTCTTGTCAGACAATTTACTTGTCGGTTAATAAATCGTTTTACATTTACTTGTCAATCCAAGATGTGAACTTGTGAGCTATAAACAAAATATGTTTAGGAAAATGGATAAATTCTAAGCTACCAAAATCATTAATTCAAAAAGAAAGAGAGACATTCTACAATCTAACTAAACACCAAAGCATAAAGACTAAGTAAACACCAGACAGTCTCACTTGTGGTCATAATATTGATACTAATCATGGCAAGTGTGTAGTAGTGTTGCATACTATATGCAGATCGCTTATTTGTGCATTATTATGAATCTAATTAGATATCTTTTCTTTACATTTTGTAAAATTGGTTGTCATTGATGTGAACCCTAGAAGAATCCCTGAAGCAAGTTTGGAAGCCTCTAGAAGTAATGGGTGTATTTGAAGAAGTATTCGAAGTGGTCTCCTTATTGTGTATATTTAAGCATGGCCCTCAAAGGAAGACGCTTTGAAGAAGTCTACAAGAATCCCTAGAAATATGGTTAAGTGGGTAAGTGGTTAAGAAACCATGAAGGTGTGGTCATGAATCTTGAAGTTGATTGAAGGAAAAGAGTATGAAGGAAATTTCAAATTCATGCAAAAACTCCATGGATTGATATTCCTCATTAAGTAATTTCCAATGGTAGGTGGCATGCCACGTGGTTTCTCATAGTTGAGAATTTATTTCCTCTTAAAGATGAAGCCCTGAAGTATAGTCAAGAATCCCCATATTTAAGGTCAAGAAGTTATAAGTTGGCCCTAAAGTGAATTAAAGGAGAAAAGTTGTTGCAAACAAAAAGTTATAGGTGGGATCAAATATCAAGTAAAGAAGTTACTTGGAAGGGTATAAATACAAATCAAGAACCTCTCTTTCAAACACCAAGAAAGCATGTAATTTATTAGTGAAAGATAAGTAGTGGAGTTGTATGAAGAATAAAGTGCACGAAGCTGCAGATTGGAGAAGGGTTTTCAAAAAACCTTATTTGAGAAAACCCTCCCAGGTTAGGTATATGATGTCTAGTGAGGACCTTGTAGGTTGCATACGACTCATCAGTCAAGTCCAACGAGTTTCTCAGTCCAGTCCAGTGAGGCTAAATAAAGTTTTGACTAAGATATTCTTCTTGATGTCGAAGTTGAGGAAGTTCCAAATGTATGATATCACATACACCAGGTTGTTCACATGTTTAAAGGCATGTTCATCAATATATTTTGAGGGGTGTATCTTGGAGGTTTTGGTATATTCTTTGAGGCATATATTGGAGGTTATGGAACATGTTTAAGGCATGTTTTGGAGGTTTTTAGTATATGAGGAATTTCTTGATGATATAGTGGGAAAACCCCCTATGGACTACGCTAGGGTTCTAAAGTGCAGGCAGAGATAACCGTCTAAATTCTCCTACTTTTATCAACTATCCCGAAAATACCCCACATTCATGCATAAAGTACAAATTATAGGGATCTAGTAGTCTTACCTTAAACTCTACGTCTGGCGTTGATCCCTTTACGTTAATTTCTTCCTCGACTGCAAGTCTCCTCCCAAGGATGACCTGCATTCATGAAAAGACAAAAAAGAAACTACGAACATGCATTCTACATATGAATTAGTGGGTTAGAAGTCATAATAAAATATAAATCAAATATCAAGATTGAACACATCATGTGGCGGGATGAAAACAGTACTTATTTATATTAATCTCACAAAGTCACTTACAAAATGAGATCACTGACTGCTCCTCAAACCCAGTCTTGGGCTCCTCTCCACCAAGGTCCAACTACTTCCATGTATTTTTATCCTCTTCATCTCTCTCTAGGAAATGGATTAGGCTAGTAATTGAGGAAAAAGGGATAGAATAGGGAATTCTGGCTCAAAACTCACAATGTGGCTACAAATTCTTGGGGAAAGGGGGGACTATGAAATGGGTTGAGTTTCACTGCTTTAATGATTATTCTAGGAATGGGACTCCAAAACCTTCTTTTATATGCCAAAAATATATTTAATCAGTTGGGTGACGGGCTATAGGCAGTCAGTTGGTTAGGAAACTACCCAAAAGCTCGTATTCCCTTGAAACTTTTTATTTTTTGCAACTTTTGTGGGTATATGCGGGATGTAATGGTGCAACTAGCATACATACGTGAGCTGTAGTGGTTCAACAAGCATAGATACGTGGGAAGCAATGGTGTAGGGTGCATACATATTTGTTGGAGTTACTTTACACACACCTAGGATTTATTTTTCCTAAGGTTATTCCTTGTTTATTTGTCATAATTAGTCATTATCCAGTCTCCTATATTTTAGGGGAGAATATTCCACCTGGAGAATATTCTCTTTTAGTTGACACTTCAGTTTGACTAGTTGAGTTGAGTTTAAATGTTGCATTGGTTTTTTCACCATGCAACATTGGGATAATCACCAACTCACTACTCTTTGTTTAGTCAATTAACTGAAGACTAGTTGACTAGTTAACTTAGCTAGGTGGCAGTTCACTCCCATAACTGCCTAAGAGACTAGACTCAGTGACAGTTTACTCTTGTAATTGTTGGTGTGTGTCCAGATCAATATAGAACACCACTATGGATCATTATTTACTCATTTGTCCTATATATATTGTAAATTATTCACTCTTTTGAGTGTGGAAACGGTTAATGAGAATTCTTCCATTCTTTATATCTTGCTTCTTCTTTCTCAATTTCTCTCTGCAAATGTGTGTAGTATTTTCTAGCAAGATCTATTCTGTGCAGGTTCAACACATTTACATGGTATCAGATCCAATGAACTACTAAGAAAAAGATACACCAAATCATTTTTTGCAGATACAAAAGATTGAAGATAACAAAAGATGGATTATTCATCGGAAATACTTCTCACTCCTCGCAAATATTTGGAAGGGAAGACAAAAAAAATTCTTCTTCTAAGATGCAAAGGCTTATACCAAATAACCATGGCAATGGAAGTAGAGCCTGATTCTGTCGATGAGAAAAATGATTTTCTCAATAGACAAGATATGGCCATAGGAAGTATCAACATGTATGTTTTTCCTGAACTTTTCCATCAGGTATATGAAGAATCACAAGGATTAAATCCAAATGAATTATGGACTAGATTGGAGGTTCTATTTGGGAATAAAGAATATTGTGAATATTTCATGCAGGAGGTCGAACAGATAGAGCCAAAAGAGAAGCCATCAGAAGATCAAGCCTCTTATTATGAAGAGTCTTCTACAAACGTTTTTGCAAAAATTAGTATTCCAATAATTGAATATGATGTCTACTCCATTTCATATTTATTTTTCGAAATTTTTGTGGAAGATATATGGCATGCATCTCAGGAGTCACATGCAGACACTTTTGCATGCACTATGCATGCATGTCAAGAGACAAAAAGGGAGCCGCGCACATCAGACTCAATTCTGATATTTTTTTATCACTATTTTTAGACCAAAATTGGATATTTGAATTCCACTCGGGAAAATATCCAATTTCAAAAAAAAAATCGTCCACAATGCAGTCTAGAAAGTGAAGTTATGATCATTTCAAAATCAACAAAATTTCAGCATTTTTCTTGAAACGACCGCACGGTTTTCAAAATTTTATCGAAAATTTATTTGTATATTATTCATTACAAGAAGATAAAGTGGATATGTGTGGAAATATCAATGATGCATATACTCCATCATATCCATGCAGACATCTACATCTTCAACAAAATCTTCAAAGAGCACAAACTTACACATTTGCGAGGTCTTCTTGGAGTGAAGGACATGGTTGCTTAGCAACTGCCTTTTGTTCCTTATCATTTTTTATTTTATACATTGTAATTTGAGGGGGGGTTTTATTCCCATGAGGTTTTCCCTCTTTCCTCATTTAGTTTAGTGTATCTTTTGTATATGGGTACTTAACATGGCCTCGTAGCTGGGACCCATTCTTTATTTTCACCATAGTGATGTTCAAGGGGGGTGTTGGAGTTACTTCACACACACCTAGGATTTATTTTTCCTAAGGTTTTCCCTTGTTCATCAGTCATATTTAGTCATTATCCAGTCTCTTATATTTTAGGGGAGAATATTCCACCTAGAGAATATTCTCTTTTAGTTGACACTTCAGTTTGACTAGTTGAGTTGATTTTAGATGTTGCATTGGTTTTGTCACCATGAAAAATCAGGATAATCACCAACTCACTACTCTTTGTTCAGTCAATTAACTGAAGACTAGTTGATTAGTTAACTCATCTAGGTGGTAGTTCACTCCCATAACTACCTAAGAGACTAGACTAGGTGACAATTTACTCTTGTAATTGTTGGTGTGTGTCCAGATCAATCTAGACCACCACTATGGCTCATTAGTTACTCATTTGTCCTATATATATTGTAAATTATTCACTCTTTTGATTGTGGAAATGATTAATGAGAATTCTTCCATTCTTATTATCTTGCTTCTTCTTTCTCAATTTCTCTCTGCAAATGTGTGTAGTATTTTCTAGCTAGATCTATTCTATGTAGGTTCAACACATTTACACATACATATTCAAAAAAAGTGTTTTTTAAGAAGAACTTTCAGTGATAGCTTGGAAAAAATGGCAAGTAAGTTGGCATGATGCCAGGTATGCATGTATGGTGAAATTTAGGGTTATAAAATATGCCTCTTAATGTGTGATGTTAGAAGAGCATTTGATGGCCGAAATACATTACAAATATTTACCAATGTACGAAGGAGTGAGCCCATGACCAGAGTTCGGGAGGTTCCATATGGAAAATAACAATTGTCTCACTAAGGTGGGCATACCCATGCTCGGGATGAAATAAATGATGGATTCCAATAAAATACATTGCAGATCCATGTCATATAACTATATAAAGTGTAGCTGTGAGAAATACACAATGGATCTACATCTCAAAATCAAAAGATATACATGTATAGTATCCATCTTCAATAAGATAATGACATCTGGTGGCTGGAGATAGGGTCTTCAGAGCTCTAGCAACAACTTCAAGATCTTCAAAATTTGGGTAGGAGTGTAATGTGAGTGTACAAATTCACTACTGAGATGTCTTCAATGACTTGTCGAGGAATAGACAAGAGGATCTCGGTGATTAGGCAAATAACTTCATTGATTTTGAACAAATACTTTGATTGGAATTTTGGGATGGCCGGGCATGAGGACAAGAGATAAACTGTAGAAGGGCCAACTCAAGTTGGGTAAAAATTCCCTTGGATAATAGAGCAAGTGATGATCAGAGTCAGGCAACATGACATTGACATAAGTTCACGATGCAGGAGGCAACACAAACTCTCCATATGTTTGGAAGAATAATAAAATGGAGGGCACACAACTCTATGTTACGAGAAAACCTTCCAAAGGTCATATTAAATCCCAATGCTTGAAGAACAAATGGAAGGATGTGCATTGTCGAATGGTGACTCATTGTGCTTCCAAAAAATGAAAATTCTTTTCCCATCCTCTTTTTGGGGTATATTTGATTTTTTGGTCTTTTTCAATAATTTTGGAAATCTTGAAAAAGAATAAAATAATGCTACATTACAAAGGAGGAATGAGTGTCACAAACATACTATTTCTAAGCAAAAGGAACACACTGATGCTCATATCAAGGAGACATGTGAAGGAAAAGGACACTCGGGAAAATTCCTCCATGGGTCAAGGTGTCAAGACGCAGAGGAAAAGTGCTACAAGGCTTGCATGGAAGACATGCTTCAAAGGTTTAGTTGAGAGCAACATGGAGTCGACATTAGGCCAAAGACACAGAAATGAAAATGCAATAATAGGACATAATGATAATGTCCTTCAATGTAATTTTAAACTATCCCAGAGAAGGTAAGCTCCGTGGTTTTTCATTTTTAGAGAGACTGAAAAAGTGCAAAAGAAGACTCCATTGGGGTACATTTTTCAGAGATAGTCTAGTTGAATTGAAAAAAGGATAAATTATCACCGAAAATAAGTCTATTCAAAAAAAATTTAACGATTGTGACAAAGACAAGATCACTCGACAATGTTTTCAATTTTAAGGAGTCTGAAAAGAGTTTAACTATGGGCGCACTGCCTTATTCTAGATTTAGTCTCCCTAGCCCGAAAAAAGGTAAAATTTAGTGAGGAGAACTCTCCCAGGGAGATGAATCTCCTGAGGTGTACCTTTTTCCTCCTTAATCTACAGGCCAGAAAAAGGTGTAAACTCATTCCAGTAGATGCTTTTCTGAACCAATTAACGAGTGTGAAAGAACAAGGTCACTCGATGATTTTTTAATTTTAAGGAATCTGAAAAGATCTTAACTATGGACTCCGTAATGGATGTTGTTCTAGACCGGTTTAACAAGTATGAAGAAACAATCTCACTTGGCAATATTTTCATTTATAGGGAGTCTAAAAAGAGCTTAACTATGGACTCTGTGGGGGTTCCTTTTTCGTAAATTTAGTCCCTCAGGCCCAAGAAAGGGTTAAACTTATACCTGAGAATACTCTTCTAGTGAACTGAAGTTCCTAGAGTATACCTTTGTTTGTACAATTGACTATCCAGACCAAAAAAGGGGTAAACTACTGTTGGACAGACGTGCCTTCAAATTTTAGTTTGGTGAGCATGAAGGGCAACAAGATCCCTCGATAATTTTTTCATGTTTAGAGGGTCTGAAAAGGGCTTAAAAGAAGACCCGTTTTTATTTTTAGAGTCCTGAGGGTGAGGCCAAAAGTGATAATATATCATACATGTGAAGGCTCAAACTCGTAATCAAGACAATACTAAAAGGACTCCCGAGCCTATAGTCATTTAGTGACGGCATGGACACCAAAATAAACCAGGATCCACCTAGCGCATCCATGTGAGGGTAGGCTCTACCACTAAATTAAAACACTTCTAGACCAGAAATGATGGTTATGTGTCACAATTCAGTGGGGGTGATCCTATGGTAAAGAGAAAAAGACAACAAGGTGCAACAAGTGGAGGTGGAATCCTAACTTAAATGCAAACAATTGGAAAAACAACCTTTACCAAAGGACCTTGGAAAGTGACCCATCACTCGAAAAGTTTACCAAACCAAAAGTGGAGTATGTCTTAACATCCAATGAGAAACTCAAGAAACATTCTAAACAATTTTCAAGCCAGAAAAAACGACAAAAGAGTTCAAAAAATGACAAAAAGGGCCAAAAAAGTCTATAAATAGAAGCTTGACAGCTCATTATCACCATTGCAAATTGAGAATTGACCAAAAAGCCAAAACACCCCTTTTCTAAAAAAGTTGATTTCGGGAGCTTCAGTGGACAAAACTAACTTATGCTCAGACGAAGTAAGTATAAACCAACCCCTCTTGAAATTCAATACTTCCTTTTTTGTTCATTTTAGTTTTTTTGGGGGGCGCACACTCTTAAAAAGGGTGTGGCTCTACATGTACACGGGTTGTCCAAGGAAAACATGCGTATGCCATTCAACAGAAAAAAAACCTGTTCGCGTGCATACGTGACTTTGATCAACACAACCTGCATACACCCTCAAACACATGGAAAATTTTGAAAAACAAGAGTTTAAATCTTTTTTGAACTTGTCATTTTGAAGGATGTATGTCCATTGGATAGAAAGGGAGCATGAACACATTGATTCTTTGGTCGCAGAAGACCCTGTTGCCCTCGTCGTATTAGAAAAATACAGGTTGTTTAAATTCTTCCAACATCCACTCATGAGGTCACAACCCAGGCTGTTGAATGTCTTGGTAGATTAATGGTGCCCAGGCATTGAGGCATTTATGCTTAAGGGACAGTCGTTGACTCCAACAATTGAGGATATTTATTTTCTGATAGGCCTCTCAAGGAGAGGGAAACCAATCAACCTTCGTGATTTTCCTCCTGGTCCTCACAACATAGTCTAATTGATCGGGATATACTACGACGCTAGAACAAATAAAGTGGGTTCATAGGTGTCGATCCACAATAATTTCAACCTATCATTGCAAGTGAAAGTTTTACTTATTGGGCTGATTACTGGATCCGTGTTAAGCCCTAATATTGGCTCATTACCCCTTAATTGGGGCATATTACATTAGTAATGTTATTTTATTTATGTTGGATTTATTCCATTAGTTGTAATTATACCTCCTACTCTCCTATATATACCAAGGAGACATTTTCATTTGGAATCATCTTGTACTTGAACATTTATGTGGGGTAAAAGGAGGTTGCCCCCTCAAAGAGGCTTATTATATGAAATTATCTATTTTTCAAGGCATTGATTACTTATTCTGAGGTTTTTCTATTCTATATTGATATTTGGTTCTCAACACATGGTATTAGAGCTCAAGGTCTTGGGGTTTCGCTGCTACAACTGATACACCTTAGAATTTTTGCTATAACTGTTTTTCTACAATGTTTCAGAAGGAACGTCTTGGAGGATACTTATCAAACGGATCAAGGTATGTTGGGTTAAAATTTCACCTCATGAGGCCTTATACTTTCAGATATACAACCTATGCAATATAGAGTTCTGGAATCATCCTGAACTGAGTCATTATGGAATTTTCACTATAAAAAAATTTCATGTAAATTTTCTGACCCTAAAATCAAGAGGATATTTAAATAAATTAGTAAGGCATCCGTGGTAAAAATTTTAGCATATGGGTCATCTTAAATTGTTAGATACACCCTGTGGAAGATAGGGTATCTGACTAGTCCTATTGACTAGTCTCAAGAAGGTGCTCCAGGTAAAACAATCATGATGTCTTCCTAGAGTATCTAAATTGAGTGGGACTAGTTTCATTGGATAGTGCACATTCCGTATTATTTCAGGTATGTGTTTCAAAATTTTATATCCATTATTTTGTGTGGGACACGCTATACAAGTTAGATCTCTTGGAAATGCCAAAAATCAGCAAGTTGTGGGGAAGTTACCATAAATTCCACTTGGCACATCCAATTTTCATCAGACCTATGGAATTGCAGAGAAGAAATATCAGAGAAATACATAAAAGAAAGTTGAATACCCAGAAGGGCCGAAACTCCGTAGATATAATAGAGGAAAGATTGTCTAGCAGAACCACTTCAAAATCAAGGTTCAAAAGTGATACTTGGCCAACATGCCATCAAAAAAAGGAACTTCTACACCAAATAAGCCTTCAGAAAATCCTACTTGGACTCTTGATGAAGGTGAAGAATTGTGTAGGGACATAAATGATTCACAAAAGAATATTGTAACAAAATATGAACTACAAGAGATGGAAGCTAAGTTGGAGGAAAATATGGATGGTTTAAAAGAGGAGATCATGGAAGTATTGAAAAGTTTCGTAACAGAGAAGACACCTAAAAGTGAAAATGCATCCCATGAAATTCATGATGAGGACACAAGGAAGGTGAATCAAGAATGGAGAAACTCCAACTTTGGGTTGAAGACCAACCACGTTCCTAAGATCGATATGAGGAAGTTTGACAGCAAGGACCCAATCACATAAATACTTTAGATGGAACAATTCTTTGATCTACATAATGTGCCACATACACAAAAGGTACAAATTGCTTCTTTATATTTAGAACCCAATCAATTTTTATGGTATCGGTGGCTTTGCTCTCGCAAATCACTTGTCACTTGGACAATTTTCATGGAATAAATGATAGCACACTATGAGGATATAAGGAGCAATACATTCTTTAGCCAATTGATAAATCTCAAGCAAAAGGGTTCAGTTATCGAGCACATTGAGAACTTCCAAAGATTGAATATAAAGGTAACAAATATTCCATATGAGCACTTGATTGATGTATTTATAGGAACTTTAAATGATAACATTCAACATGAGGTTGACCTTTGGGAACCCAAATCATTGGAGAATGCATTTAAGGTGGAAAGAAATGTTGAAAGTAAAAATATGGCTATGGCTACTAGAAGGACCAATCCTAACATCTATAGACAGAACAATTCTCCTTCTTCTAAAACACCTCAACCTACAAGGTTGACACCTCAACAATTGGAAGAAATAAAAGCAAAAGGTTTATGGTTTAATTGTGACAACAAGTACAGTAAGGGACATAAGTGTGGTGAGAAGAAATTATTCTACATAGATTGTGAAGAGGAAGAAGAACAAGAACAAGAACCATCTCAAGATGAAAACATAGAAGCAATTTCGTCTGAAGAGTTGGCTCCCATGATATTGTGTAATGCATTGGATGGAATTAGCACTGCTCAAACCCTCAAGATCGAAGGATACATCAAAAAGAAAAAGGTAATAGTCCTAATTGATTTTGGTAGCACTCATAATTTCATTCACTCTAAATTAGCCAAAGCTCTCAATTGCTTTGTATATCTAGCGCCAGAGTTTCAAGTAATGATTGCAGATGGAGGAACTATCAATTTCTTAGGAAAATGCAATAAGATCAATCCTACTATGGGGGAATATTTAATGAATATTCCATTGATTGCTATACCCATTGGTAGTGTAGATTTTGTACTAGGAATCCAATGGTTACAATCATTAGGAACAATGTCTTTTAATTTTCAAGAACTTTTCATGAAATTTTCATTGGATGGAAAATAAATTGAGTTAAGAGGTATCACAGGGAAACTCGGTAAGGTGATAAGATCTAATGGCATAGAAAATTTATTGAAAAAGGGGCATCAAGGCGTTATTGCACAACTATTCTCACTAGATGTTCAAACATCTAAGCCATCTATTCCTAAAGATCTCCAAGGGATCATTGATAAGCATTCCAAAGTATTTTAAGATATTCCAAAATGTCTTCCACCCACTCAAAATCATGGTCATGAAATTCACCTAATTCCTCGGAGTGTTCCTCCTAACATTAGGCCATACAAATACCCTTACGCCCAAAAGAGTGAAATTGAGCGCATGGTTGAAAAAATGTTAGAGGCTAACATTATTAGACCTAGCCAAAGTTCTTACTCTGCACCAGTGGTAATGGTATTCAAGAAAGATAGCTCATGGCGTATGTGTCCAGATTATAGAGAAATCAACAATATCACTATTAAAGATAAATTTCTCATTCCCTTCATTGATGAATTGTTAGATGAACTACATGGAGCAATCTATTTCACAAAATTAGATCTCCATTCAGGGTATCATCATATTAGAATGAATGAAGAAGATATCCCAAAAACAACATTCTGAACTCATGAAGGCCATTATGAATTTTTGGTCATGCATTTTGGCCTTACAAATGCACCTTCCACATTCCAAGGGTTGATGAATTCCATTTTCAATCCCTTCCTTCGAAAATTTGTGTTAATATCTTTTGATGATATCCTAATCTATAGAAAGTCTTGGGAGGATCATGTGCGGCATGTTGACAAGGTGCTACAACTACTAAATGAGCAACAACTATATGCCAAACCATCCAAATGTTTCTTTGGAGTGAAGAAGGTAGAGTATTTGGGTGATATTGTATCTCATGAAGGTGTCAAGGTATACCCTAACAAGATTAAGTCCATGATGGACTAGCCAATTCCCAAAACATTGAAGAATCTTAGAGGATTTTTGGGTTTGACAAGTTACTACCGCAAGTTTGTTCATCACTATGGAAGAATAGAAGAACCTTTAATGGAAATAACTAAGAAGGATGCATTTTCATGGACTCCAGAGGCAACTAAATCTTTTGAAAAACTTTAAGAGGTGATGTGCAAAGCTCCTGTCTTGACCACTCCAGACTTCACAAAAACCTCTATTGTGGAATGTGATGCCTTGGGAAATGGAATTGGTGTTGTACTAATGCAAGAAGGAAGGCCCTTGGATTTTGAAAGTCGACCACTCAAGGGAAAGGACTTACACAAACCCATTTATGATAAGGAAATCATGCCAATACTACATTTATTAAAGAAATGGTGTCCTTATGTAATAGGTAGGAACTTCAAGGTCAAAACAGATCATGATAGTCTTAAATACTTCTTGGAGCAAAGACTATCTTCAGAAGAACAACATAAATGGGTAACCAAGATATTGGGTTATGATTTTGAAATCGTCTATAAAAAGGGGAAGCAGAGTGTTGTGGCAGATGCACTCTCAAGATAGGATGAAGATGTTGAGGCCTTTCTTTGTGCTATCTCTATCATCCAACCCGATTGGATAAGAGAAGCAAGGGATGAATGGAAGAATGACAAAAAAGTGTGGAATCGCATTCAAAGGTTGCAGTAGGATTCTAGTTCATCAGATACATTTACATGGAAAAATGATTCACTATGGTACAAAGATCACTTATATTTATGTAAGAACTCCCAACTCAAACAAAAGGTACTATTGGAATTGCACACCTCTCCAGTAGGAGGGCACTCAGGAGTTTTGAAAACCTACCATAGAGTCAAAAAGGATTGTTTTAAGGATGGACTTAAAAATGATGTTCAAAGGTTTGTGGAAGAATGTTTTGTTTTCCAACAAAATAAGATGGAAACAACTAACACCCCAAGTATTTTACAACCATTAGCCATCCCAATTCGACTATGGGAGGAGGTTTCTGTGGATTTCATCTCAAGGTTACTGAAGTCTTAAGGAAGAAGTGTTATCATGGTGATTGTTGATAGACTGACCAAGTACGCGCACTTTTGCGCGCTCTCTCATCCCTTGAAAGATAGTACAGTTGCCACCACATTCATGGAGACAGTTCAAAAGCTACATGGAAACCCAAAGATTATTGTAAGTGACAGAGATCCCATATTCAGTGGACATTTTTGGACAGAATTACTTTGTTGTTTGGGTACTCAATTGGCTCATAGCTCATCCTATCATCCTCAATCATATTCACAAACCGAGATAGTGATCAAATGTCTGGAAGGCTACCTTTGTTGCTTTGTCTGTGATAAAAAAACAAAATGGTTCAAATGGTTACCGTTGGTAGAATGGTGGTATAAAACTTCCTTTCATACTGCACAAAAATGACACCATTTATGGAACTATATGGATACCACCCTCCTTCCATCAATTCTTCTCTAAAAGAAAATTCTAAGGTTCAAGCAGTGGAATATCACATCAAGAATCAATAACAAGCTCTCCAAATCTTAAAGGACAACCTGACCATGGCACAAAATCACATGAAACAACAAGCATATCGACATCATAATGAAAGAAGTTTTGAAGTAGGGGATTGGGTGTTTTTAAGACTACAACCATACAAACAGATGTCCCTCAAGCAAGACAAGAAGGATAATAAATTATCACCAAAGTACTATGGCCCTTATAAGGTGTTGCAAAAGATTGGTACTATGGCATACAAATTGGAGTTTCCTGCATCTTCATGAGTACACCCAGTTTTCCATGTTTCGTGCTTAAAGAAGGTTATAGGAAACAAGATCCCAGTTCAAACTATATTGTCAGAACTTGACTAGGAAGGAAAAAACATATTGGAGCCTAAAGCCATCACTAACACAAGAATTCGCCAGCTGAGGAATAGATCCATTTCAGAGTCTCTCATTAAATGGAGGAAACTACCAGATGAAGATTCCTCTTGGGAAGATGAGTCTTTTAGACAGAAGCATCTAGAGTTACTCAAGCATTGCTGACAACACTTGTCTCAAGGGGAGGGGCATGTTAATCCCTAATATTGGCTCATTACCCATTAATTGGGGCATATTACATTAGTAATGTTATTTTATTTATGTCGTCTTTATTCCCTTAGTTGTAATTATACCTCCTAGTCTCCTATATATACCAAGGAGACATTTTCATTTGGAATCATCTTGTACTTGAACATTTATGTGGGGTAAAAGGAGATTCCCCCCTCGAAGAGGCTTATTATCTGAAGTTATCTCTTTTTCAAGGCATTGAGTATTTATTCTGAGGTTTTTCTATGCTATATTGATATTTGGTTCTCAACAATCTGTGGCCTGACATCAGGCCTCCCGGGCACACATGCATTGTGCAGTATAGTGCTTAAATGCATGAGTGTTAGACTGGAGCAAAACCATGTTAGATTGCATGAAGAGACAAATGACAGAGTGTCGGGTGTGGAATAACAAAAACTTCAGGTTCAAGACTGTTCTATGTTCCTTTTGCTTTGAGAGGGTACCCAGTCTCAGTCTATGAGAGACAGTACTTGGGCATGTGGCCTCTCTCCCAACAATGTGCAGATGGGTGGCACTATTGCTATGAAAAGGGGGAGGGAGGACCATTGAGGCCTTCAATGATGATTTTTTCGACTGGTGGTCTTGACAAATTTCAGCTATAGAGGACTACCCCTATACCGAGATCAACTTCTCCAAGGATCTTGATATGCATGTACCTCCCAGAGAAGAATGAGGAGAGATAGGTATGTTTGTTTTTTTAATTGTTATTTAATTTTTATTTCTTTCTATATACCATTTTTTTTTATGCATACCAGAGTATCTAACAACTATGTATCTGTTATGTACATATATGGGACCAATGCGTCCAACAAACTTCTCAAGGACCAGGCAACGTCCTCGACTAGAGGCAGGACCAGCTACAACTGTCGGACCAACAACAACAACAGAGGGACCTCTAGCTGGAGAGGCTGAGAGAGTTTTGAGAGGGGTGGAGTGGAACCTTATGATGCTCACTTGCGTAGTCCCTATGGAAGAGATTGAGGATATTCTACCATCGATGCAACCTCATGTAGTTGGGGTGCCATGGATTTGGTTCCAACTCTTTCGACATTTGGAAAACATTGTGGTTCACTACAGCAGGGCCAAAAATCCCTGCCTTTAGCTTAGGATGGACCACTTACATGTCAAGGGCACATTTTTGTATATTTTTTAGGGCATAATCCCCGTGACGTATATTGGACATATTTTCGAGGCGCTTACACCCACCTATTTACTCCGAGACTTTATATATATGTGTGTATTTACATATTTTTATGTCTTATTGATTACATTTATTTACAAATGTATTTACATGTGTATGTGTATTCGTTATCTTACATGTGTGCAATATGCCAATCTAATACTTGATTAGCTAGAGTATCTATCATTTGATTCAATCTCTTAGGAACATGGATATATGTAATGTAATCAAAACAATGTTCTAAGAGACGTACCCTAAGGAATTGTTGATGTAGAGTAGGATCATAAATGCGATAAACCCCATTTAACTAGGACACAACCAATTGTGCATCTAAGTAGACCCGGAGGTAAGAGATATCATGTGACAAGGTGTCGTGAAGAAACTCTATTACTCCACTATATTGAGTGACGTTATTTGTGGTGTCGCCTAAACAAATACCTCCAGAAGATAACAACTAACCTTCATGTGTGAATATCACCCAAGCTGCAGAAGAAAGACTCTGAGTGTGTCGGCTATCACTATTTATGAATCCAATGAACATGTATGATTCAATTGACATCTTCCATAATGAAAAAGTTGACATAAAAAATGATACATCCATAAAAATAAATACAAAAACTAAAATTTATAAGAACTATACATATATACAAGAAGTCACCCAAGGCGACCCACCTACGAGTAATACTTCTTAAGGTACAAGCCATTTCTAGGCTCTGCTAAATATTTCCCTTCAAATTAAACCAGATGATAAGAGCGCTTATTTAATACCTCCTTCACAATGAATGGTTTGAGCCACATGGGTTTGAACTTGCTTGCCTCTAGGGGATCCTTATCTTCTTCATAGAACAGGACAAGGTTGCCTTCAGAGAAAATCCAAGGATGAATGAAATGATCATCCTAACACTTGAATTTCTACTTGTGAGCCTCACTAGCTAAGGCTGCATCATGTCATTTCTCATCGAGCTACTCGAGATATATAAGCATTCCTCAATTGGTGAAGTGTCTGGAAATAATTGTACTACCAACTTAAGAGATGGGATATGGCATTCTATAGGCAAGACTGCTTCCAACCCATAAACAAGTTGAAAATTTGAGAAACCAGTGGTAGTCTTTACAGAAGTTTGGCAGGTTCACAATGTTGAGTATAACATCAAATTCCAATTTGACTTGGCTGAATTGACCGTTCATTGTAGAATGGTCTTGAGTGACTTATTTACAACTTCCACCTGACCATTCTCTTGTGGGTAATAAAGTGATGAGTGTTCCTGTCTCAACCCTAGCTTTGATGTTAACACATAAATTATTTTATTCTAAAAGTGACTGCCATGGTCAGTGACAATCTCCTTCGAGACGTTGAACCTTGCTATTATCTGATTAAACAAGTAGAGATTTGTTGTCTCTCCATCATCTTTGAACGTTGGCATAGATTTGACCCACTTGGTGAAGTAGTCTACTGCTACGATGAGATAATGGTGCCCCTTGGCTGAAGGAGGGTGGCATGTAGTATAATCAATCCCCCACTTGGTGAAGGGGACAATTGTGATGACGGGAAACATGGGATCAGGATGTGCCCTCATCTTCAGTGAGAAGATCTAACATAGGTGACACTTCTTGACTAATTCAACATAGTCTTTGATTAACGTCGACCAATAGTAACTGGCTCGTACAATATTTTGGGTTGTTTCCAACCCAGACAAATGACCACCACATGCTCCAGTGTGGCAGTCATTAAACATGAGTTATGCTTCTTCATGGGTGAGACATCGACGAAGGATGCAATCTATACCTCGACGATAAAAAGTGTCTTCGAGGATAAGATAGTGTTTTTCTTGATGGTGTATACATCGATGCTCATCACGTGAAGAAGAGGTGGGGAACTTCAAATCCTGGAGATAGAATAGTATATCTCCATACCAGGGGTTTGAAGATGAAATCAGAAAAATATCTCTTTTAATTGGTGATTCTTCAGGCGTAACTTCACCTAACTCGATTGGAAGTTTCGAGATGAGTTCTGGAAAGACCAATGAATTTTTGGATTTCTTCAAAACAAAATTTAAGTCAAATTATTGGAGGATAACGATCCTTCTTCTAATATTTATGTCAATTACATGTCATGTCAACACATATTGGAATGGATTCACAACAACAATGACAGTGGTCTTGTGAAACAAGATATAGTAACGAAACCATTGGACAGTGTGAACTGCTACCAACACAAGTTTATCAACATGTGAGTAGTTGATTTTTGGTCCAACCAGGCCTCGACTCAAGTAATAAATGATGTTCTCTTCAAGAAAAATCATCCTCTTGAACCAAGACCATGTTGATGGTCGACTCTGCAGTGGCCAAGTACAATAAGAAATATTTATTATAATTGGGTGGTCGAGGTAGGGGGGCAGACGTGAGGGCCCATTTCAATTCTTCAAAAGAGTGATAAGAGGATTCATCCCAATGAAAAGGAACTCCCTTCTTCAGTAAACGCATAAATGATTTAGTGATCTTGGCATAGTTTGCGATGAAATGTCGTAAAAAGTTCGCTTTTCCCTGTAAAATCTGAAGCTGAGGGACCATGCATGGGGGAGGCAATTGAACTATTGCCTCAAACTTTAGAGGATCAGCCATGATCCATCTTTTCAACACTATAAACCTAAAAGATGACCCAACGTCACATAAAAACTACATTTGTTTGGATTCAAGCGAATCTGATAGTAGCGACATCACTCAAAAATAAGTCAGAGGTGTGTGGGATGATCAACTCTCTTACAATATCGTGATGCTAAATCATCAAGATAAGCCTCGACTAGGTGTCTGAGATCATGGAATGCAAAAGACATGGCCTGCTGAAAAGTGGCTCCAACATTCTTCAGGCCAAAAGGCATCTTACGATAATAAAATGTATCCCATGGATTGATCAAAGTTGTTTTATGTTGGTTCTCGAGTTTGATCTGTATCTGATTGTATCCCAAGAAACCATCTATGAAATAAAAGACCTCACATCCTACACATTCATCGACAATTCGGTCAATAAATGGGGTGGGGAAATTATCCTTTGGGAAAGCCTAGATCAAATCATGTAAGTCCGTACATACGTGAATCATACCCTTCTTTTTGTTGACTAGAACAGGATTCGACACCCATTGAGTCAATTGGACAGGGTAGATGAAACTATCTTTGAGTAGTTTCTCTACTTCAACCTTAATAACTAATTCTTTCCAAGGATTAACCAGATGAAGCTTCTATTGGACCGACTTGGTGTCAGGGTAAGTCATAATCTCATGTTCGACGATTCTTGGATCAATGCTTGGCATTTCCTCATAAGACCAGGAAACAACATCATGACATTCTTTAAATAAATATGTATAGATCTAAATCTCCTTAGGGGAATTGTCTTCTTCAACGAATACATTCTACGTGATGCTAGGGGTTCTGGAGATATCGATAGGTATCTTTCTAGAGATGGTTTCCATATTACCCTCAGCGTAAACTATGTGTGTAGCCAGGGGATTGATAGGACAAGACCTATCTCTAGTCATAGTCAACACAAATTCCAATGCCTTTATTATTCCTAGCTCTAGGAGGAAATATGATCTGTCATGGACATAATCCCAGGGTCTGTGTGGATGAGTCAAAGCCTCTAAAATCACCTTGTCAAAGGGTAAGACCAAGTCTAAGGAATCGGTAGTGGCAAGGGAACCATGAGCCCAGGCAGGCTTGAGAATTGGATCAAACTCTTGTGTTGGAGTTGGATCAAGGTTAGTAGAATATTTCTAGACTATAGAGTATGAAACTTCTATCCTGAACAAGGGAATGGACATTCCATGGTTCCCTATCCCTTCCATCATGGTTGACAGGGAAGGAAGAATCCACAGATCATTAAAGTAATTCGTGTGGAATGACGAAACTGAAAAGCTTTCAACCTTAGGCTGGTCGGGGATAGCCGATATCATTTTGATGACATCGGAAGGAGGCGGGTAGTCAAAAGTACACATGAGATGTGGGTACAAACCAACCCCCACATTGACAATGTCAGGCTATGAGTTATCAATCATCACGACCATGTATTCCCCCGATGGAGGGTCAGGTCTAGAGAAGGTCAATTGATCAATGGTCACAATTCGGCCCTCATGTGGAAACAACAAGATGTTAAAAACTATGGCAACCACTGTATGCATAGAATATTTCCAACTTCTTCCTAACAGGAGGTTGTAGTCGAGAGGTGCATCGACCACTTCAACTCCAATGCACACGGTCTTCCCTCCTTACTGCACGAGGAAAGAAGGAATGATTCATTGTGGTCTGAAATAATGACTGTCTAAAGCCATAAGAAGAGTAGGTGAAGGAGATAGAATGGGTTGGCCAATGTCCTTCCAACATGCAAATGACATCACGCATGTCGAGGCACCCTCATCAACCACCATACAAAAAGTATTTCGGGTTGAAGATTTTGTGGGGTGAGCCACTACTATATGAACTGCAACGTGGTATGGGAGACGAGGATTCAAGTCAGTTGTATCAAGCATGATAGTTCCCAGATTACATGTCTCGATGGATCCTAAGGCATCTAGAAGAGATTTCCTCTGCGAAGGGAAGCTCTGGAGGACTTCCAAAAAAGACATCGCACAAGGAGTTTGTGACAAATCCTCCACCACAGAGTAGTTCTGGGTGGCCCTCACATTTGGACTATGTGAAGCCTTCTTGAAAGCCCCTTTCAAAATGCGTTTCATTGTTTCACCCATCGTTATCTTTATCCGGAGAGGAACAAATAGGTTTTTGACTTATTTACCCTTTTTGGCAGTACTTGGCATTTTGTAATCATGTGCCCTAGTATCTATGTGAGATTCACCTTTCAACATATAGATATTCGAGGTCAAGGGATTAATAGACGACAAAGGGGTTCCCTGACTACCCCCATTTGCATTCACAGAGGCTTGAGTTAAATTTTTTCCATGAGGAAATGGGTTCATTAACACTGCAGGATGTTGTTGCGCCAATAAATTTTGGGCCTCCATGAGTCGAGGGCACAGGTGATTCAAGTGGTATTCCACACAAAGGTTGCATGGATACTTTGACTTCTTTCTCTCTATGTTTCCCCTTCTATCATTATTGGTCAGTTTCTTATCCCCCTTACCCTTCTTTGGTTGTTTTTTATTCTCTTTGGCTGGTTGGTTGGCCTTTGGTTTCATTGCTTGCACGTTTTGTACATTCGACGTCTGAGCAGGGTGAGCAACTGAACTAGAAGTCGGGTTGGCCACCGTATGTTGTATCGACAATTTTTACAATTTTTTTGACAGTGGATCAGTGGGATTTTCTTGTGCTGAACCAACAATTCCATAAACATGTGGTCCATACTTGTGTCTATTCTTATCAAGAATAGACTATGGCACATCTGGAAAATTTTTATAAAGCAAACCAGACTGAGAGTAAATTAGCTTTAGTTGTTGAGCTCTCATTATCACTTATTCCTCCAAAGAGACCCCTGATGTTGCTACCTCTCTGGATAGTTGGGGTACCAAATACTTAAGGAACTATTCCAGCAGGAATGCTAGTGGAACCGGTACTTTAATCAAATGCTTCCGGGTTTGCCATTCTTATATGTGATCAGAGATATGGTCATCTTTTGTCTACTCAAAGATGGTCAACAATTCTGTGTTGGCATTGTATCTCACTGGTAATTGAAAATGGTTTAAGAAAACCATTTCCAATTCGCCAAAAGTAGAGTATCTTGAGAGTTTGAGCTCGATGTACCATTTCACAACACTCTCGATAAGCATACATTGAAATAGATGCAACTAGATGGAGTCATCCCTCAAAGAATTCGACGAGCACCATAGGTAAAATGTGTTCACATGATCACCTAGATATTCGTTAGGCTTACCTTTGAACTTTGGAATGTCCAAGGGAAACTTGGTTGGCATGGTAGGCCAACATGGATCATGACAGATTGGGTCATTCGATAATCTTGACAAGTCTAGAAAATGCAAAGTTTCCAAAAACAGTATCTTAGGTTGTCGAGTATGTACAATAGGATAGGAGACTGGGATTTGGCTGGCACCTAGTGGCCAAGAAAATTTAGTTTGTTGGCCTAGGTTCTGGTAAAAACCATGGCCTAGGCTAGCATTCAGATGTTGCATTGGTTGAGATGTCATCAACTAACTCCTGTAATAGGATGTTGAAGGCTGAGAAAGGATTGCTCTCGATGTTGTGTTCCAAAGGTTCTAGAAAGGGTTGTCCCCTGTTGATCCTATGGGCATAGGTATTGAGCCTTTCCCAGGTTTCCATTGACCATGGAAGAGGTTTCACCTGGCCAACATCCCTGACGAAGGAACTGATCCCTGCCACGGATTCCAAGGTCATTGAGAAGTGTGTGCCCCCTGTGCAAGAATAGTACTCTGGGCAAGATGTTGTGATCCAAACCCAGGGTTTCCCCTGACCAAGATGGAAACTGATGAGAATGCATTTTTATCAAATGTGTCGAACAAAGAGGATGATAAAGAACCCATCAATGTGGTACTAGAAGAAGGTCCTTAACTAGCTTCTCTGGACAAGTTGTAGTTCATGGTCGTCCAGATGGGTTGTTGAGGAGTGTCATCGAGCGAGGGAGACAATGGAGGTATATTACCCCCACCATAAGGGAAATCATTATAAGGGGCTGAGGTTCCCCCCATGAACCCTTGTAGAGAAGCGTTTGAGCTACCTATGCCCAGAACCAAAGTCTGTAGGGTGGAGTAGGAAAGGACCGAGTTTGTGTCAAAGTTGGGCATCCCATATGAAAACGGAGGGCTCGTCACACTCTTTGCAAAAAGTGCAGTGATCATATCCATGGACAGAAATGGACCACTACTCATGGTAGAGGTTGTTAAAACCATAGTGGCCCAGACCTACAAAGGTGAGTTAGGAGGTGGAACGCCCCTAGTTGTGGCAGTCGTAGAGGGAGTATGAAGACTCCCTGATGAATTAGTATCATTTTCTTCCACCTCTACTTTCAGAATTATCTTACGCTCGTGATGCATTACCCTTGGAGGGGAAATTTGTATGAGAACTGGTGTCAACAAGTTGGTGATAGGAGATTTATATGGACCGAGAGCTTCTGATCAATGGTAAAAATTAGTTGTTCCCTCTAGATGGCTCAGGTACAATTTCCTGTGGCCTGGTCACCTCAAATGACCCTTCCTCGTCAAGTCTTCACCTTCGCAGTGGCAATGGTGGCTCCAAGTTAATCTGCGGTAGGCCCAAAATCCTTCATGACCGGTGGAGCTCTTTATCTTACATTGTGTGAGAATATCAATGACACAAGAAGTCTTTATAAGTTTTAAGACCAAAACACACACTAGAAAAAGTTCCTATGAGATGCAACAAGAAAACCACTATTACTAGTTGGAAGAACAGTTACAACAACCAACACTAGAGCAACTTACCGCTGCAAGTGCAAATCAAACATAGAAGCACCCTCTAGGTATACTCTACAAATCATGGCCTCATGTCTGCCCTAGGTACCATGGTATACCCCCACAGTCACCTGTGTATGTCCCAAAAATCAAAGGAAATTAGGTTGTCAGCTCGTGAACAACTACCAAGAGGGTACAATCGACAGTCAGGTGGAACACAATGAGAAGGGTATCAAGCCTGAAACCTATCAAGGGTATCAAAAGAAATTGTTCTAGAAGATGACTAAGGACCTCAAATGGATTCAATACCCACGAACATCCGTGGAAAATGCGATCAATGTGATCCCAAGATAAGTCCTCTATATGTGTTCCTCAACTACGATTGGTCCAACTTTGGAGGGGTTATCTCTTCTACCTTTCTACATGCAACCTTGTGTTTAATCCCTGTGTTAGAGGGAGGTCTGGGATAATTTCCACATTACTGGACTTTTTCACTCCTTAGCACAGACTGCTATGCTTGTTTTATAACCTTGAAGAGTTTTCTCTCCAACCTAAGTCAAGGCTCTAACCTAATCTAGTTGATGGACCCTGTAAACATGAAGGACTCATTAATTTTAATTAAGTGTTATTTTTAAGTGGTTTATCTTAATTCAAAGGAACATAAATGAAATTGATGGTGTTTCTAAAGAGACAAAAGAGAAGAACAAAATATGGAAACAAAATTACTTCTTCTTCAAAAGACAAAGATTTGCAAATTGAAAACTCTTTAACCAACTTTTCTACTAACTTTTATTTCTAATATCTTTTAAAAGAAAAAACTCAAAACTGAATTTCGCTTGACTACAAGCTACTTAAATTCCTAAGTATTCAGTAAAGAAATTAAGAAATCACTCTTCTTCCTAGCAAGTAAATACAACTAACCTAGCTACTTAATCAAACAAGAAACTTAAATCTTTTTTTTTTTTTAATTCTTCAAAATAAGTAACTTCAAATTGAATTCTTTTTATTTTCTTCCAAAGCAAGTAAAAGGGAAAAGTGAAGATGAGACAAGACAAAAAACTGACTTCTGGTCTACTATGTCTCGCAGAGAGTTATGAACTATACAAAACAAGATAATCAGAAAAACTCATAAAACTTCTCTCAAGCCCTTATCAAGAAAACACAAGAAATCTTGATAAAGAAAAAACTAACTATAACACCTTGTTTCCCCCAGTTTGTAAATATAACTGGACTGGCCAAGGACTATGGAAAACTCATAAGTATGAATATGTGATGCAAATGGACCTGCAGGAAGAGGTCAATGAGTGTGAATAATGTTTTGAATTTATTGCAGGACTGCTGAGAGGGGATGTGCAGAAAAGAGACTGCGATGGCGGTGGAGGGCACCCGGAAAGGGGGTGTTAACTTCCACCAAGAATTGAATACCATATTTACACTCCACTGGCCCGGAGAACCAAAAGCGGCTCCCTGGCCCCCAAATTTAATGTCTCGCAGGCTGGTAGGTGGGAGGCTTGATGAGGGATGGGATGGTGAACCGCCCATCCATAGAGCCGTCAAGCCTGATCGGCGCGAGGGTAATCGTGCCACATGCAACCTCGCGAGAGGATAAGGTGTATGGCGGAAGCGATGGAAGGGTTAAGACGCGAGGGAAACTCTGGCATTTTTACGCAGGGTGAGTGATAGTAGAGAGGAAGGATTGCAACCTTCGCTCCTGGTCACTGGCAGACAGAGAGACGTAGTCTCAGAGCATCATGGTCTCAGCTCGAGGGTGGCTAGTGGTAAATCCGTTGGGAGTCGCTGAGCCTACGGTTGGGTGGAAATGAGCACCCCTCTCAGCAGTTGCACCCATTTCTGAAGTCACTTCTGATAAGTGTTTTATTTACATATTTCCTCTTGAAATTCATAGAATGATACATATATGTATATGCTCATAGACCTGTGAAGTTGTAAATGATTCTTGTGTAAGAATGTTTGTGCAGTGTTTTTTCTAATGATTAATAGGCATATGCTTATAATAGAGGAAGCCATGTCTGAATTACATTGATAAACTGAAACTAAGTATGCCTAGGCTGAACGATGTTAGGATTCCAGCCAGTTCTCGGGAAATTGTTTCCCTTCACCCATTTCCAGGAAAGTCCTGAAGTGGATCTCTGGTAGAGATTTCCCCCTTGGAAAGGTTTACCCAGAACCTGGAATAGAAATTTGAAGGTGTAAGTCTTAATAAGCTTGCATGAGGAGGAACGATCCTCTTAAAGACCCGAGATGGAAGCTTAAGGGAGGAACATCGAACCGACGGATGAGAATTCGTCGGGAAATCCACAGTTTCCCCACAACCGTTAGATTAGCAGGAGAAGGTAGGGTGTTAAAGGCCTTACCACCTAATTTTTCTCTATCTTCATGAATAGCGAGGAGATCTGCATCATAGACCCCTAGGATCCATTAAAATATCTGGATCGTTGATTTTTCCACGTCCAAAGAGCAGTAGGAAAGGGCGCGGCATCGGGACCGATCTGAACCGTCAGATCTTAGCTAGGAAACCCGATAGTTTTTAGATCCATAGGGAGATAGATGAGAGTTAAGCCTCATGAATAGGGGAAAAAAGGATCTGATTCATCCATTCGAGGAGGACAAGTGGCAGAGATCCATGGAACTCGTGACCTCGGAGGTTCGTGAGGTAGGAGTCCAAAAGTTGGATGCTCCAAGTCACAAATGGTGAAGCCACGAGAGGATCAGATCCATCCATCTAAGGAGGATAGGTGGCAGAGATCTAGGGAACTCATGACCTCAGAGGTTCGTGAGTTAGGAGTCCAAAAGTTAGATGCTCCAAGTCGCGAATGGCGAAGCCACGAGAGGATCAGAGCCATCCATCCAAGGAGGACAGGTGGCGGAGATCCAGGGATCTTGTGCACTTGGAGGTTTGCAGGATAAGGGTCCAAGTATTTGGTACTCCAAGTCTTGAGATGTGAGGAGCGAGGAAGAAGGTAGCCGTTGGATCTGGGTCATAGGAGGATCGTCGGATCTACACATAGGATTGTGTATTGGGGTTTCGTAGGTTGAAGCCCGTGATCTTGGCAACATAAGCTGTGAAGTCACGAAGCGCGATAGTTTGATGAGATCAAAACTGCCCATTATTTGGGACGCGTTTCAGGAGATCCTGAGGAGTCGGGAATCAGAGAATCAGAGTTTTCGAGCACCAAGAAACCTTGTCATACGGAATCGCGATCCGCGATTTCTCGACACGATCTAAACCGTTCACTTTGGAGGATGTGTGTCAGTAGATCCAGAAGGGTCGGAGTTCAAAGAATCGGGGATTTCAAAGGGAAGAAACCCTTGTAGTTTGGAATCACGGTACATGAAATCCTGACAGGAGAGTTGTGTGGGCCATAGGTGGAATTAGTGGAGGACAGGTGTCAGACCTCCGTGAAGAGTCGAGAATCGGCATATCGGAGTTCCCGAGGACAAGGAACTCGATACATTCCAAGTCTCGAACCCTGGAGGAAATCGGGACTGTTCATTTAGAGGACACGTAGTAGATATCTATGCCATTGGAGAAAATCCCAATAGGGAGTCAATCTATCGGCGTTTGGAGTTCATCAGGATATCGGGGATCCCAGTGACAAGTGAATTGTGCACATTGAAATCGTGATTTGTGAAACCTCAATTAGTGGGGAACAGTTTTCCGAATAGTGGAGTTGAGGGAAGAGCCATAGTGAGAGCCAACTGTCATCTTGACGAAGAATCAGTGTTCGAGAGATCAAGAAACCTACGGGTAGGTTTTTTACGACATTGGAAACCCCGTATCCCTGACGAGAGGTAGGTCTACGGTCCCGGAATTAGTGGTCACATTGGACAGGGCTTAGCTTGGAGGCCTGAAGCACATCGGGGATTGGAGGATCGGGAGTCTCGAGTACATGTGCACCTCGACACCGCAAACCCCAAAACCCCAATGAGAATTTGTTGTTGTGGTCATATAGGAGTCGGTCATGTGGGCCAAAGGCTTAGCCTAGAGGGCTAATGCATAAGGAGCGCGTCAGAATCGGAAGGATCCCGAGACTTGGGGATGAGTAAACTTTGACATTAGAAACCCCGTAGCCCTGATGGGAGTTATGACCGTGGTCATATAGAGGAGGTCATGCGAACCAAGAACTTAGTCTAGAAGGATAACGGGCATTTAAGCACGTCGGGATTGTTGGGGACAGAAATCTCGACGGAAAGGGACATAATTCCACGGTTATGTACAAGGAATGAGGTAGGTAAATAGAAGACCTGCGAATCAGGGATTGGCATTTTGCTTCTACACGCTTTGGGGATTCTCATTTTGCAGAAATCAACTAAAAATTTTGAATTATGGCAGTGGGTGCATTTCAAAGTGGTATCAGAACATGGTTACAACACTCGGCCTGATTGGGCTCATGCACCAGTCGTGCATAAACCTCGTACGAAACACTCCTATTAGGAGTAACCCCCTGACTTAAATATCTTGACCAAGATTAAAAACTTGGAATATGAAAACCTGACTGTGTATGCATGTGAAAGAGTCATGAAATTATGCGCAAATTATAAAATGTATTTAAGTCTTGACTAATATCCAACGTTTGTCTTTTCACTCAAGAGGATGATCAACCACGGGAATATACAAACGCAGAGTATGGTGAATCACCAAGAGGTGGGAGAAGGCTCCCACAACAGAGATGAGGAGTCTGATGAAAGAAGAGCAATAGGAACCCCTCTAGACCTAGCTGAGAATGTGAGGATTCTCATGGTCGAATTGCAAAGCTGCAAGGCCGATAATGAAAGAATGATGAAAGAACAAGAAAAGCAAACCGAGATTAATGCAGTTTTACCACAGAGCTTATCCGACCTACAACGAAAAATGCAGCATGAACCTGAGATGAAAATCATGGTTGTATCAGTGGCCATACTGAGAGAAGCACGTCAAGAAAGGTCCACCCTAGAGGTAAAGGACCAGTACCAGATGATTCCACTGAGAAGGAGGCTGGTGATTCAGAAGGCTCTTCCAGCAGCAGGACTATTTCCTATTCTCAAAAGAAATAGAAGAAGAAAAAAACTTCTAAGAGTCATAAATTTGAGGAATTCAAAAAGGCCAAACCTCCCTCCTTCGATGGTGAGATAAAGAAGGGAGAGGAAGCTGAGGCTTGGCTACTTGGACTGAAGAAATGTTTTAGAGTCCATGATTTCTCAGAGAACCTGAAGGCCCGAGTGGCCACTTTCAATCTAAACAGAAAAGCTTCCATTTGGTGGGAAGACCTTAAGAATATGAAATGGGTCCGCGAGGAGGACCTGTCTTGGAAACGGTTCGAGAAGTACTTCCGGAAGAAGTATTTGTCGGAAAGGTATTTCGACGAGAAGGATAAATAGTTTTATGAACTCAAACTGGGACAACTTACTATGGAGGAGTATGTCAACAAATTTCTTGACTTACTGAGATATGTACCCTACATCAAAGTCGAGAAGGCGAAAGCAAAACGCTTCATCAGTGGGTTACCCAAGGAATACCGGAACCGAATTGAAATTGACGAGCCAAGGACCTTAGAAGACACCATAAAGAAGGAAACATATTGTCATGAACAATATGGACATCGGGCAGAGTCTCATGGAGACTGGAAACAAAAGTGTGTTTCAAATATTTCAGAAAAAGGGGAACAAATCCTCAAGATTTAAAAACTACAAAAAGAACCCTAGAAAAAACTTTCCGACTTGGAGTATACTCCAACAGAACTTTCCCTTGGTGGATGGAAATAAAACTTCTGGACCTATACCAGTAAAGACTGATAATCCAAAGAGGAAACCTTTGGAATGTTGGGATTGCAGGAGGAGAGCATCTCTGGAGAGACTGTCCACACCGACAACAGAAAAATCGGAAAATTTATAACATGCAGGAAGCTACCACGGTCAATTATGTGGCAAGGAGCGTGCCACAGATCTATGCAGCCTTGGATAATAACCAAGTTGACCACCAAGCTTCCATGGTGGAAATAGAAGGTATGATTTTCAACCATCTGGTGTCCATTTTGATTGACCCTGGTTCAAATTTGAGTTATATATCCCCTAGATCTGTTGATAAGTGTAAACTACAACCACAGAAGCAAACTAAACCATGGTTGGTACAGTTAGCCACTGGTACCAAAAGAAAGGTGGTAGAGGCCATACCAACCTGCCAGTTAGTGTTGGGTAAACTCCCCACGCAAGCAACCATTAATGTATTACCCCTGGGGTCATACGACCTGTTGATTGGTATGGACTGGCTAGCCACCCATAAAGCCAAAATGGACTGTTACCATAAAATTTTAGAATGTGTGAGCATAGAAGGAAAAAGGATAACCCTCCAAGGGATTCCGTAAACCGGTCTCGGTGAGACAAATATCAGCCTTACAAATGAGAAAGTATTGTCGAAAGGGATGTCCCCTATATGCAATACAGGTGTTGGAAACAATCGAAGGTGCTAAACCAATCCCTGATGATCACCCTATCCTAAAAGAATACCGAGATGTGTTTCCAGAGGAGATATCGGGTCTACCTCTGAGAAGAGACATTGACTTCTCAATAGAACTTGCACCAGGAGCAGTGCTGGTGTCTAGAACACCCTACCGGATGAGCACACCTGAGTTAGTTGAACTCAAACTTCAATTGAAAGAAATGATGGACAAGGATCATATTCGACCCAACATGTCCCCATGGGGAGCACCGGTCCTGTTTGTGAAAAAGAAGGATGGCACCCTTAGACTGTACATAGATTACAGACAACTTAATAAAGCAACCATAAAGAACAAATACCCCTTTCCCAGGATCGATGATCTATTCGATCAATTAGGAGGAGCGACTATTTTCTCAAAGATTGACTTGAGTTCAGGATACCATCAAGTCCGAATCAAGGATGAAGACATCCATAATACTGCTTTCTGGACACGGTATGGTCATTATGAGTTTTTGGTAGTGCCATTCGGGTTAACCAACGCCCCTGCCACTTTCATGTGCTTAATGAACAATGTACTCAGTAAATTTCTAGATAAATTTGTACTAGTTTTTATTGATGACATTTTAATCTACTCTAAGAGTAGAGAAGAACATGAAGAACATCTTAGACTTGTGTTGCAAGTGCTAAGAGAGCATCAGCTCTATGCTAAGTTCAGCAAGTGTGGCTTCTTTCAGAAGCAAATACATTACTTGGGACATGTGTTGTCCAAGGACGGGGTAGCAATAGGCCCTGACAAGATCAGGTCTATCATGGAATGGCCTACCCCAAAGGATGTCTCAGATATCATATCCTTTATGGGATTGGCGGGATACTATAGAAGATTTATAAAAGATTTTTCCAAGATTGGTTGTCCAATCACTGCCCTCCAGAAGAAGGGAGAAAAATTTCTGTGGACACAACAATGTGAAGAAAGATTTCAAACCTTGAAACATCTACTAACCCATGCACCTGTGTTGAAAATGGCTGACCCAGAAGCTGACTTCCTTGTGTGCACAGATGCCTATAAAGAAGGGCTCAAAGGGGTCCTTATGCAGGAAGGAAAGGTGATCTGCTATGAATCCCGAAAATTGAATGAACATGAGGTCAACTATGTGACTCATGATCTAGAATTGGCTGCCATAGTGCATGCCTTAAAAATGTGGAGGCATTACCTCCTGGGAAGGAAATTTGTGCTTATGAAAGATCACTGTGGATTACAGTATTTGTTTGATCAACCCAAGCTCAATGCTAGACAAGCTAGATGAATGACCCTCCTTAGAGAATTTGACTTTGAAATCAAACACATTAAATGGAAGGAGAATAGGGTGGTTGATGCCCTTAGCAGAAGCATGAGAACGATTCACCTGGCAGCAGTGAGTACCTGTGAGACAAATGTCAATAACAGAGTCAAAAAGGCATAAGAAACCGATCCCTTCGCCCGGAATGTGACCCTGTACCTACAGCAAGACCCCACTGGATAAAAATACAAAGGCTATTGGAGGACCGAAGGAGGTCTGCTCACCTACAGAGATAGACTGTACATTCCCAATTGTGATGACTTGAAGAGGTTCATCATGGATGAACTACATAAAAGACCCTACACTAGTCACCCATGATATCAGAAAATGATTACTGCCACCCGAAAACAATTTTATTGGTCAGGATTGAAGAAGGATGTAGCCAAATATTTGGCCCATTGCATAGAATGCCAACAGGTTAAAGAAAAACATCGACACCCAGCAAGACTATTACACCCTTTACCCATCCCAGAATGGAAATGGGAAACCATCTCCATGGATTTTATCACTGGATTACCAACTTCAAACAAACAAAATGACACCATTATGGTAGTGGTGGATAAACTGAGCAAGTCTGCTCATTTCATTCCCGTCAAATTGACCTACAAGGCGATAGATATTTCCCAGATATTCATGAAAGAGGTGTTCCGACTGCACGGCATGCCGAGAGAGATAATATCTGACAGAGACACAAATTTCACTTCCAATTTCTGGAAATCACTGATGGCAGGTTTGGAGACAAAGTTGTTGTTTAGCACCGCCTATCACCCTCAAACTGATGGACAGACCGAAACAATGAATCAAATATTAGAAGATATGTTAAGGATGCATGTAATGCATCAACCCAGGAAATGGGAAGACTACCTTCCATTGGTAGAATTTGCCTACAACAATGGCTATCAAGCATCCTTAAAGATAAGTCCATTCGAGGTCCTCTATGGTAGACAGTGTAATACTCCAGTCATCTGGAGTAATCCTGTAAATAGGATTTCTATTGGACCCGATATGTTGAAAGAAATGGAACAACAAGTGACTCAGATAAAACAAAATCTGAAGGTCACTCAGAACCGACAGAAAATTTATGCTAATCAAAAGAGAACTCCAAGAGAGTTCCAAACAGGAGATCATGTATATCTCAGAATTAAGCCCAGAAGGAATTCCCTAAAAATGGGAGCTTTTGCCAAATTGGTACCCCGGTATTGTGGACCCTTTGAGGTTCTAGATAGAGTGGGACCTGTAGCCTATCAGCTAGCACTTCCTCCCACAGTAAAAGCACATAATTTTTTCCATGTTTCATTATTAAAGAAATATGTACATGATGCTAATCATATAATTGACTGGTCTATGATCCAGGTGGAACCAAAGGGAGAATTTCTACCAGAACCCCAATGCATACTAGATAGAAAGGAAACCCCGCTCCAGAACAGAACCATTGCACAGGTCAAGGTGCAATGGAAACATTTTGGCCCATATGAGTCTACATGAGAAATGGAGGATGCCACGAGACATGCATATCCGATTTTGTTTACTTATGTACATGTAATTCATGATTAGTAGCTAAGAACATTGAGGACGATGTTCCTTTTAAGGGGGAGGGAATTGTAACACCCTGTTTCCCCCAGTTTGTAAATATAACTGGACTGGCCAAGGACTATGGAAAACTCATAAGTATGAATATGTGATGTAAATGGACCTTCACGAAGAGGTCAATGAATGTGAATAATGTTTTGAATTTATTGCAAGACTGCTGAGAGGGGATGTGCAAAAAAGAGACCACGATGGTGGTGGAGGGCACCCGAAAAGGGGGCGTTAACTTCCACCGAGAATTGAATACCATATTTGGACTCCACTGGCCCGGAGAACCAAAAGCGGCTCACTGGCCCCCAAATTTAATGTCTCGCAGGCTGGTAGGCAGGCCACTTGATGAGGGATGGGATGGTGAACCGCCCATCCGTAGAGCCGTCGGGCCTAATCGGCATGAGGGTAATCGTGCCACACGCAACCTCGTGAGAGGATAAGGCATATGGTAGAAGCGATGGAATGGGGCATACGCGAGGGGAACTCTGGCATTTTTATGCAGGGTGAATGATAGCAGAGAGGAAGGATTGCAACCTTCGCTCCTAGTCACTGGCAGACAGAGAGATGCAGTCTCAGAGCATCGTGGTCTTAGCTCGGGGGTGGCTAGTGGTAAATCCATTGGGAGTGGCTGAGCCTACAGTTGGGTGGAAACGAGCACCCCTCTCAGTAGTTGCACCCATTTCTGAAGTCACTTCTGATAAGTGTTTTGTTTACATATTGCCTCTTGAAATTCATAGAATGATACATATATGTATATGCTCATAGACCTGTGAAGTTGTAAATGATTCCTGTGTAAGAATGTCTATGCAGTGTTTTTGCTAATGATTAATAGGCATATGCTTATAATAGAGGAAGCCATGTCTGAATTACGTTGATAAACTGAATCTAAGTATGCCTAGGCTGAATAATGTTAAGCTTCCAGCCAGTTCTTGGGAAATTGTTTCCCTTCACCCATATCTATGAAAGTCTCGGAGTGGATCTTTGGTAGAGATTTCCCCCTTGGAAAGGTTTACCCAGAACCTGGAATAGAAATTCGAAGGTGTAAGTCTTAATAACCTTGCACGAGGAGGAATGATCTTCTTAAAGACCCGAGATGGTAGCTTAAGGGAGGAACATCGAACCGACGAATGAGAATTCGTCGAGAAATCCATAGTTTCCCCACAACCGTTAGATTAGCAGGAGAAGGTAGGGTATTAAAGGCCTTACCACCTAATTTTTCTCTATCTTCGTGAATAGAAAGGAGATATGCATCGTAGACCCCCAGGCTCCATGAAAATATCTGGACCGTTGGTTTTTCCATGTCCAAAGAGAAGTAGGAAAGGGCGCGGCATCAGGACCGATCTGAACCGTCATATCTTAGCTAGGAAACCCGATAGTCGTTAGATCCATATGGATATAGAAGAGATTTAAGCCTTGTGAATAGGGGAAAAAAGGATCCGAGCCGTCCATCTGAGGAGGACAGGTGGCAGAGATCCAGGGAACTCGTGACCTCGGAGGTTCGTGAGGTAGGAGTCCAAAATTTGGATGCTCCAGGTCGCGAATGGTGAATCCATGAGAGGATCAAAGCCATGCATCTGAGGAGGACAGGTGGCAGAGATCCAGGGAACTCATGACCTTGGAGGTTCGTGAGGTAGGAGTCCAAAAGTTGGATGCTCCAAGTCACGAATAGCGGAGCCATGAGAGGATCAGAGCCATCCATCCTAGTAGGACAGGTGGTGGAGATCTAGGGATCTCGTGCACTCGGAGGTTCTTAGGATAAGGGTCCAAGTATTTGGTACTCCAAGTCGTGAGACGCAAGAAGCAAGGAAGAAGGTAGTCGTTGGATCTGGGTCGCAGGAGGACCGTCGGATCTACATGTAGGATCGTGTATTGGGGTTTCGTAGGTTGAAGCCCATGATCTTGGCAACATAAGCTACGAAGTCGCGAAGCGTGATAGTTTGACAAGATCAGAACCGCCCATTATTTGGGACGCGTGTTAGGAGATCTCGAGGATTCAAGAATTGGAGAATCAGAGTTTTCGAGCACAAAGAAACCTTGTCATACGAAATTGTGATCCACGATTTCCTGACACAATCTGAACTGTTCACTTTGGAGGATGCGTGTCAGTAGATCCAGAAGGGTCGGAGTTCAAAGAATTGGGTATTTTGAAGGGAAGAAACCCTCATAGTTTGGAATCACAGTACATGAAATCCCGACAGGAGAGTTGTGTGGGCCACAGGTGAAATTAGCGGAGGATAGGTGTTAGACCTCCGGGAAGAGTCAGAAATTAGCATATCGGAGTTCCTAAGGACAGGGAACTTGAGACATTCCAAGTCCCGAACCCCAGAGGAAATTGGGACCGTTCATTTAGAGGACACGTAGTAGATATCCGTGCCATCAGAGAAAATCTCGATAGGGATTCAATCTATCGACGTTTGGAGTTCATCGGGATATCGGGGATCCCAGTGACAAGTGAATTGTGCGCATTGAAATCACGATTCATGAAACCCCGATCAGTGGGAAACAACTGTTTGAATAGCAAAGCTGAGGGAAGAGCGCTAGTGGGAGCCAGCTGTCATCTTGATGGGGAATCGGTGTTCGAGAGATCGAGAAACATACGGGTAGGTGTTTTACGACATTGGAAACCGCATAGCCCCGACGAGAGGTAGGACTATGGTCCCATAATTAGTGGTGACATTGGCCAGGGCTTATCTTGGAGGCTTGAAGCACATCGGGGATCAGAGGATCGAGAGTTCCTGGTACATGTGCACCTCGGCACTGCAAACCCTGAAACCCCGATGAGAAGTTGTTGCTGTGGTCATATAGGAGTCGGTCGTGTGGGCCAAAGGCTTAGATTGGAGGGCTAATGCGTAAGGAGCGCGTCAGAATCTGAAGGATCGCGAGACTTGGGGATGAGTAAACTTTTACATTAGAAATCTTGTAGCCCTGATGGGAGTTATGACCGTGGTCATATAGAGGAGGTCATGTGAACCAAGAACTTAGCCTAGAAGGCTAACGAGCATTTAAGCACATCGGGATTTTTGGGGATAGAAATATTGATGGAAAGGGACATAATTCCATGGTTATGTACAGAGAGCCGGGTAGGTAAATAGAAGACCTGTGAATCGAGGATTGGCATTTTTCTGCTACACGCTCTGGGGATTCTCATTCTAGAGAAATCAACCAAAAATTTTGAATTATGGTAGTGGGTGCGTTACACTAACTATTGTCAAACCTAGGCCAAAGACTGAAAAAAGAAATAAATATCAGGGCTAGATCAAGAAAACCATTGAGGAATATGGCTTCATTCAAGGAAGAAGATGACTGCCTCTTCTTTAAAAAATATTTTCCGAACACATGCACGCAATTGGTACTTCAACAGCTTGCGTATGTACATGGGTTGTCCAAATATAGGGCACGTATGTATGTGTTCAGAACCACTATAGGCTGCATACACCTATGTGACTTCTATAAAAAGAAAACTAACAATCAAGCAGACCAGGCAGGAAGTACTGGTATAGAATTCCAGAATCCCTTAAATACACATAAACTTAAAGAAACTCAAGAAACAGTAAACAAACCAATTAAAGACACCCAAAAATAAAAATCCCCTAAAAATCCTCGAGGTTCCTAGTACGATTGCCAATTATGATATAGTGGGAAAACCCCCCTACTGACTACACTAGGTTTCTAAAGCGTAGGTAAAGATAACTGTATAAATTCTCCTACTTTTAACAACTATCCCAACAATACCCCACATTCATGCATAAAGTACAAAGTATAGGGATCCAGTAGTCTTACCTTCAAATCCACATTCGGTGTCGATCCCTTTGTGTTCAGTTGTTCCTCAACTGCAAATATCCTCCCAACGCTGACCTGCATTCACCAAAATACAAATAAGAAACTATGAACATGCATTCTACATATGAATTAGTGGGTTAGATGTCATAATAAAATATATATCAAATATCAAGATTGAACACATCATGTGGCAGGACGGAAATAGTACTTCTTTATATTAATCTCAAAAGTCACTTAAAAAAGGACATCTTCAAAAGTACTTCTTTATACGCAGGCAGTAATGGTACAGGGAACGTACATCTTCAAAAAAATTGTTTTTTAAGAAGATCTTTCAGTGATAGCTTGGCAAAAATGGCAAGTAAGATGGCTTGATGCTAGGTATGCATGTAGTAGTGTTGCATACTATATGCAGATAGCTTATTTATGCATTATTGTGAATATAATTAGATCTCTTTGCTTTACATTTTGTAAAATTGATTTTCATTGATGTGAACCCTAGAAGAAGCCCTAAAGCAAGTTTGGAAGCCTCTAGAAGTAATGGGTGTATTTGAATAAGTATTAAAAGTGGTCTCCTTATTGCATAGATTTAAGCATGGCCCTCAAAGGAAGATGCTTTGAAGAAGTCTACAAAAATCCCTAGAAATATGGTTAAGTGGGTAAGTGGATAAGAAGCCCTGAACGTGTGGTCATGAAGATTGAAGTTAATTGAAGGAAAAGAGTATGAAGGAAATTTCAAATTCATGCAAAACCTGCATGGATTGATATTCCTCGTTAAGTAATTTCCAATGGTAGGTGGCACACCACATGGTTCCTCATGGTTGAGAATTTATTCTCTCTTAAAGATGAATCCCTAAAGTATAGTCAAGAAGCCCCATATCTAAGGTCAAGAAGTTATAAGTTGGTCCTAAAGTGAAGTAAAGGAGAAACGTTGTTGCAAACAAAAAGTTACATGTGGGATCAAATATCAAGTAAAGAAGTTACTTGGAAGGGTATAAATACAAATCAATAACCTCTCATTTAAACACCAAGAAAGCATGTAATTTATTAGCGAAAGCGAAGTAGGGGAGTTGTATGAAGGAGGGAGTGCACGAAGCTGCAGATTGGAGAAGGGTTTTCAAAAAACCCTATTTGAAAAGACCCTACCATGTTAGGTATAGGATGTCTCGTGAAGACCTTGTAGGTTTCATAGGACTCCTCACTCAAGTGCCAAGAGTTGCTCAGTCTAGTCCAGTGAGACTGAATAAATTTTTGACTAAGGTATTCTTCTTGATGTTGAAGTTGAGGAAGGTCTAAATGTATGATATCACATACACTAGGTTGTTCACATGTTTAAATGTATCTTCTTCGATATATTTTGAGGCATGTATCTTGGAGGTTTTGGTATATTATTTGAGGCATATCTTGGAGGTTATGGAACATGTTTAAGGCATGTTTTAGAGGTTTTTAGTATATGAGGAATATATTGGAGATATTGTTCCATGTTTGAGGAATATCTTCACATATGGTTTGATCTATATCATGGTTATTTTGAGCACATGACTTGTATGACATTCTTGGAGATCTTTTCATAAGTTTTATGTGGTTATTGGGGTTGTATCATTTTTGTTGATGATGATGTATCAATATCAGTGATAGTAAAAGTAATACAATAATTCTCTTATTTATGTTCAAGAGAGGAAATAATGGGGAAGGAAAGGGATTTGTATCTTCCTTCAAGTTGGAGATAGATAATATAGGGAGTTGTAGCTTCCTTCAGGTTGGAGCCTATAAATCATGGGGTTAGTGCCTCCCTCCAGCTGGTGCTGGAAAATTTAGGAAATTGGTTCTTTCAGTGGATGTAATCTTCTAATACATTAAAATCATTATTTAGTTTTGTCCCATTTGGGTTTCCACTTAAAATTCTTGTGTAATGTGTATTTGTTTTTATATTATGCAACAATATATTGAATGGAATCATAAGTGATAAATTTAGTGCTTACATGTTGTGATTGAAATGGTAATAATTGCATAATATTGATTCACCAACCCCCCCCCTCACTATTCCAACAATTGGTATTAGAGAGGGTCCTTTAGAAACAGTATAATCACTAAAAAGTATATCATGGAGTGAAATAATAATGGAATGCCATTTTTTGATGCTCATAACTATGCATTATGTAGCAGAAGGATGAAAACATTTGTGCAAACACATGGATTTGATGTCTAGAAAGTAGTAGTAGACAGATACAAGGCACATACANCCCCCCCCCCCCCCAAACAAATAAAGATGGAAAGAAACTTAGTGAAAAAAATTTGAATGATTAAAATGTTATTTTGAATGGCTTGGTTGATTTAGTAAACATCAATGTTATTCTTTGTGACTCTTCAAAGGATGTTTGTCAAAAACTTCAAAATGTATATGAAGGAGATTCCAAAGTGAAGGGAGGAAATCTTCAAACTTATATAGGTCAATTTGAACAACTGAAAATGAAAGAAGATGAATATATTACAACTTTTTTTTCTGCGATTTGATGAAATAGTTAATGCTATTAAAGGCTTAGGAGATGAAATTAAAGAACCATTAACTATTCAAAAGGTACTAAGGTCTCTTCCAATGAGATTTGATCCTAATATTTCATCCCTAGAAGAAAGAACAAAGATTTCTACATTGAGAACAGATGAGTTACATGGTATCCTTACAGCTTATGAAATGAGAACAAAGTAGGATAATCCATCTAGTAAGGAAGAAAATTTCAAATCATCCAATAAGATAAGAAAGAATAAGAAAAATTCAAATTCAAATTGCATATGAAACAATGATTCAGATGAAGATGAAGAAATATTCAATTTTGTAAGGAAGTTGAAGAGATGAAATGGAAAGTACAAAGGTAAGCATCCTTTTAAATGTTTTAATTGTGGAAAAATTGGTCATTTTGCTACTAAATGTCCTTATGCTAAGAATGTAGATAGTGATGAATAATAAGCTCCCACGAAATAAAAGAGATATCATAAACGAGACAAGAAAAGAAACAAAGAGAAATTCTTCAAGAAAATCCTATACTCAAGAGAATATAGTTCCTCATTTGATGAGGATGATGATAGTGATAGTGAGTCAGAAAGAGTGATCTTTATGGCATTGGAAACTAAATGAACTGACAAACAATATTATGAAGAAGATGGTGAAGTAGATCTTGAAGCATAACTAATCAGGTCCTTAAGTAAGCTAAAAAGTGAAAGAAATAAAAACAATTCATCAAGGAAGAATTGATCAAGATAGAGGAGGGTTCTCTAAATCCCAACAAAAACTATGAATAAGTCCAGCAAATGATTATAAATCTAAAGGTCCAAGTAGAAGAAGTGAGAATCATTGAAGAAACACTCAAAAACCAGTTGGAAGAAAAGGACAAAATGAAAGAGATATTGGAAGTAGAAATAGTATCATTAAGGAAGGAACTTTAGAATAAGGACATGCAATAGAACAACACAAAAATATTGGATAAAATCATTAGAATTCAAAGGACATACTATGACAATTTTGGACTAGGATACAAACAAACACATACTAAGAAGGGTTTGAGCTCCATGAAGACAGAAGAGGAAGTATAAAAAAATATTTATTCATAATTCATCAGAGGTCCCATCAAGAAGTAAAAATCAAAGTCTTAAAAGGATAACATTTAGGAAATGGAGAGAACTCAAAAATAATATTACAAAATAGTTGCACCACCTAGAATATCCAGAACATAGAATCAACAACCAACAATGGAGAGAAATCAATAAGAATATTACAGAAGAGATGCACCACTTAGAAGATCCCCCACACTCAGGTACCAAACTATTTTTATTGTTTTATGTTATTCCTATTACAATTTTGGGCACAAGGCTATAAATGTTATATCCCATCCTAAGAAAAGAATAAACTATGAAAGATACTCTATAAACAATTATCTCATAAAGCCTCATGAAGCGTACAAAATAATCTATAACAGTTTTGGATCATTAAATAATTAAGTACAATCCTACAAATGAAACAATTTTGGACACATGGACAAAGATTACATATTGACTATTCCTCCAAAGGAACCAAAACAAGATTTCAATAGTCATGTAAAAGAACCATCAAGGACATGGAAAAGGAAGCAAGATAATTTGAATACCAAAGAATGTGTGATTGCTCTACAAGAAAAAAAGAAAATAAAAAGTGAATGGTATGTTGACAATGGTTGTTCAAAGAAAATGAATGGAGACAAGGACAAATTTGTAACTTAAGGGAAAGAAAATGATGGATTAGTTTTATTTGGAAATGATAATCCAACCAAGATTATGGAAAAGGGAATAGTCAATCTTGGAAGAAAATATTTCAGGGAATAAAATTTCCTACCTGTCGACAATGTGAATCATAATATGCTAAGTGTGAGTCACATGTTTGAACAAGGACACACACTTCTATTCAACTCAAATAAATGTGAAATAAGGAAATCAGGATCGGGTAGATTGGTGGTGACAATGGTAAGAACTTCAAAGAAAATATACATTTTAAATGAAATAAAAAAGGAAAGGTGTTGCTTGGGAAAGGATTATGAAAGTTGATTTTGACATAGAATAATGGGCCATATGAACTTTGACAATCTTGTCAAAAATAACAGAAAGGAAGTAGTAAGAGAAATGTCTGAAATATCAAAGAAAACAAGAACTATGTGCAAGAACTGTTAGCATGGAAAACAAACAAGAGATGAGTTTAGGAAAAAGGAATAATCTAAAACAAAACCATTAGAGATTGTACACATTGATCTAAGTCCAATGACAACAAAAGGGATGAATAGTGAACAATGCTTCATGCTACTTATTGATGATTATATAAGAATGACTGCAATCTTCTTTCTCAAGAAAACGTTAGAGGCATTCAAATGTTTCAGGATATTCAAAGAGATGGTTGAAAATGAGATTGATTTGAAAATCAAGTGCTTGATATAATAAAATGGAGGTAAGTTCATGTCAAAAGAATTCATGGATTCCTATGAAGAAAATGGAATAAAAAGGAAATTCTCATCATCTAGAGAGCCTCAACAAAATGGAGTCTTTGAAAGGAACAACATAATTGTACAGGAAATGGAAAGAACCATGTTGAAAGATTCCAAGTTCGGTGATATTTTTTGGGTACAATAAGTAAATACAGTCATTCATATGTTGAACAAAGGAATACATAGAATTGACACAACAAACATAAAGAGATTTAGAGTGTTTGGAAGCAAGTGTTACATAAAAAGAGAAGACAATTACATTGGAAAATTTGAATCTCAAGTTGATGAAGGCATAATGCTTGGTTACTCAATAAAAAGAAAGGAATACTAATGCTATAACATAAAACTCAAAAAAATAGTGGAAAGCATCAATGTAAAGGTTGATGCAAAAATGTGTTGAAGACCAGAAACGAAATTCAAAATTGAAAAAGCTACAAAGCAGAAGAAGAACTAAAGGATGAAGAAGTAGAGGAAGAAGTGCAGTAACCAGAACAGAAGAAACCAGAAGGAGAGCAAGAAGAAATAGAAGAAAATAAACAATATTTCTAGATACCTACTAAAACACCTAAATGTTGGTGTCAGAAGAATCATCCACCATAACAAATTATTGGAGATAAAAATGTAGGAATATAAACTAGAGCTAGAACAAATACATCTTTCATTATCATCCATAGTTGAACCAAAAAACTTTGAGGAAACCAACAATTATGAACATTAGATGAAGTCCATGGAAGAAGAACTAAATCAAATAGAGAAGAATGAGACGTGGGAACTAGTTCAAATACCTAAGGACAAAAATGTGATTGGTACAAAATGGGTGTTTAGAAACAAACTAAATGAAGATGGACAAGTAACCATAAATAAGGAAAGGATAGTATGCAAAGGATATGCTCAAGTTGAAGGAGTAGATTTTGAAGAAACGTTTTCTCCTCTTGCCAAAATGGAAGCAATCAGAATGATCTTGGCCTACATATGTTCCAAAAGGATTAGAGTATATCATATGGATGTAAAATCAACATTTCTAAATGGAAAATTAGAAGAAGAAGTATACATCGAACAACCGGAAAGGTTTCTACTGTCAGAAAGGGAAGATTATGTTTCAAGATTGAAGAAATATATATATGGACTCAAGAAATCCCTTAAAGCCTTGTATTCAATAATGGACAAGTACTTACATCAAGAAGGATTCAGAAAGGGAAATTGCGATAAAAATATCTACATAAAACTGGATCAGGACAACATACTTATCATTGAAGTATATGTGGATGACATCATTTTTGGAAGTGATGATGACATGTTGAGTAATAATTTTTCCAAAGACATGCGGAGTGAGTTTGGAATGTCCCTACTTGGTGAGTTGAATTTCTTTTTGGGACTCAAAATATCTCATCTAGATGAAGGTATTTTCATTTCCCAAACCAAGTACATCAAATAAATGTTGAAGAAGTTTGTAATGGAAGATTGAAAACCTGTAAGTACTCCTATAGTGATTTTTTGAAAGTTGAGAAAAGATGATGAACCTAAGGAAGATGATCAGAGACTCTATATATCGATGATTGGCAACCTAATCTATGTGACATCCTCAATACCATATGTAATGCAAGTAGTTGGACAAGTTGCAAGATTTCAAGAAGAACCAAAGGAAACTCATGTTATGGAAGTAAAGAGGATATTCAAATATCTAAAAGGAACAACATTTCTTTTATTATGGTATCCGAAAGGGAATGAGATGACTATGGTCACCTACACAGATGCCTATTGGATAGGAAGAATTCATGATAGAATAAGTACCAGTGGAGAAGCCTCCTACTTGGGTGATTTCCTAGTGTCCTGGTTGAGTAAGAAGCAATCATTAGTATCTTTATCTATGACATAACTAGAATATATTGCAGCAACAAAATGTTGTACTAAATTCCCCTTGATGAAGAATACTTTGCAAGACATACAAGTAAAATATGATGATCCCATCTCAATATTTTTTTAAAATAACTGTGCTATAAGTATCTCTAGGAATCTAGTGATGCATTCCAAGAACAAACATATTCCTATCAATTTCCACTTTCTTCGGGAACAATTCATATAAAATAATATAAAGTTGGAGTATATTGGGAAAAAAGAACAAGTTGCAGATATCTTCACCAAAACTATCCCAAGGTAGACCTTTGAGTATCTCTAATAGAAACTGGGAGTAATTTCTTCCCCATAGTGATCTACACAACATTTTTCAAAGAAGACCGAGTCAGATAAATTTATAGGGGGAGTTACCCTTTTCCATTGATTTCAAAGGGGGGGAGGAAGAACAAAAGAATGAATACAAGGGGAGAAAATGAAAGGAGGGGGATAAATGGTCACATGGAGAGTATGAGTGTTACCATCAATGCCAAAGGGGGATATTGTTGGAAAAATGGTTGTCATTGATGTCAAACCTAGAAGAAGCCCCGAGGAAAGTTTTGAATCCTCTAGAAGTAACGGGTGTGTTTGAAGTAGTGTCCAAATTGGTGCCCTTATGGCATATCTTTAAGCATGGACCTCATGGGAATAATATTTGAATAGGTTGACAAGAATTCCTAGAAATATTCTTAAGTTGTTAAGTGATTAAGAAGCCCTGAACGTGTGGTCATGAAGCCTAAAGTTTATTGAAGAACAAGAGTATGAAGGACATTGCAAATGCATATAAATCCTCTATGGATTAATTGTCCTCATCAATTTGTTTCCAATGATAGTTGTCATGCCACATGGTTCCTCATGATTGATGATTTGTTCCCTCTTAAAGATGAAGCATTGAAGTATGGTCAAGAATCCCTACATATAAGGTCAAGAAGTTATAAGTTGGACCTAATGTGAATTAAAGGAGAAACGTTGTTACAAAAAAAAGTTATAGTTCATCTCAAGGATCAACTCAATAAGTTACTTGGAAGGGTATAAATACACATCATGAGCCTCTCATTTAATCACCAAGAAAGGATGTGATTTATAAGAGAAAGTGAAGTATCATAGTTGTGCAAAGGAGGGAGTAATCAGAGTTGCACATTGGAGAAGGGTTTTCAAAAAACCATATCTAAGAAGACCCTCATGGGTGAGGTATAGGATATCTAGTGAGGACCATACAAGTTGTAGAGGAATCGTCACATTAGGTCACACGAGTTGCCCACTCTAATCCAACAAGGATAAAGAAAGTTTTGAGGAAGCTATTATTATTGATGTTGAAGTTGAGGAAGGTATCACTGTATGATATCTCATATGCCAGGTTGTTCACATGTTTAAAGGTATGTTATTCTATATATATTGAGGCTTGTATCTCAGAGGGCTTGGTATATGATTTCAAGCATATCTTGGAGGTTAATGCACATGTTTGAGCCATGTTTTGGAGGTTTTTGGTATATGAAGAATATATTGGATATCTTGGCTCAATCTTGAGGAATATATTATCACATGGTTTGATGTATATCATGGTGATTTTGAGAACATGATTTGGATGATATTCTTGGATATATTGGCATATGTTTTATGTGGTTATTGGAGTTGTATCAATTTTGATGATGATGTATCAGTATCAGTGACAGTAACAGTAATAGTAACATGTTGATTATGTTATTTAAATTCAAGGGAGGAAGGAAGGGGAAAGGAAAAGAAATTGTAGGTTCCTTAAAGTTGGAGCCTATAAACTAGGGAGTTGGAGCCTCCTTCCAGTTGCAGCTGGACAATCTAGGGAGTTGTAGCGTCCTTTTGTTTGGAGCCTATAAATCAAGGAGTTGGTGCCTCTTTCTAGTTGGTGCTAGAAAATTTTGTAAGTTGGTGCTTTTGTTCGATGTGATCTTCTGATACATTAAAAGTGTTCCATGGTTTTCTCCCATTTGGGTTTCCACGTAAAATTCTTGTGTACTGTGTATTTTTGGTTATATGTTTATTTTATGAAAAAATATCTTGAATGGAATCACAAATAATAAATTTAATGCTTACATTTCATGATTGAAATGGAAATAATTGCATAATAATGATTCACCCCCCCCCCTCTCAGCATTCCAACATTACCATTAATCAAGTAATGCTTAGGTTGTTTGTGTGTGAAGAACACAAAATTGTATGAACATAAACCATGCTAGTTATCAGTCCTTAGTTTAAATATCATCAACAAGGTCAAGGCATAATCTTTCACATGTAGATCCAAGTTTTCTTATTCTTTTCAGTAATGATTTTTTCAATTAAATTAATAATTATATCATTGTACTTCAACCAAGAAACAATAACAAAGCAATTGCAACACTGAAATGTAAAAGGAAAAATTGTATTGAAATTACTCATTCAAATTGTGTAAACTATCCTAAACTTGATATATACGGACTGGAATATTACTTAAACTTTCTATGATAGAAAATAGCTATGTGGTCTAGGTTGGTGGGCCCTCCCAACTAGACTGCAAGCTAACTAGAACACAATCTCACACAAATATGAAGAACAAACCAATTAAAAAAGTTGATTTGGAATTACTGAAGTATAGGTCAAATTACAGTAGTTCAAGCATTGATACAATGATCAATGTAAAAATAGTTCTTAGATTCCCCTCTCTCTCTCCCATATTGGTTGCATATTTATACATAAAACTGAATGTGGAGGATCAGATCCAATCCCCAAAACCCAGAACTAACAAATCAAATGAAATTTGGTTTTACAAATTAAGCCATTTGAAAACCAACCACAACATAAGATTTGGGAATTTTTTTTTTATATAATTTCCCCTATATCCTCCATCTTTCACTATTTGAGAAATATTCCCATTCTTAACTCAAATTAGGATGTTATGCAGAAAAACCATGTTTTCAATTTTCTAGATTCATCTTCATTAACTCAAAAATTATGTGGGAATATCACTGCTTATAATATATCACATATTTGAATGAAAAAAATTGGCCATGGTTGGAGGCTTCCATGTTGGACATGGGTGCGATATAATGAACAAGAAACCATGTTGAGGGTCCTAGTGACAAAACTCATGTGGTTGATATGTAACTAGAATGTCATAGGAATGCTAACAAACAACATTAGGTACTGGAAATGAACTGTGACAAATAATAATCAGAAAAAAAATGTTCTAAAAAACCAATCTAATCAACTAATGATCCAGGTGGACATTGGTGGCCACCCATTTATTACACTAGCTCAAATTACAGTTTTCCATCTTGGCAGGTGCTATACATATTTTTGGGTCCCAAACTTTTGCGATCGTTTTGAGGCCCTAAATGACGTTTTTTGACTTGGAAGCACCTAACATGTAGCCAAAGGAATATTTTAGGAAAAATGGAATGTCTTTTTCCTCGGATAGACCTTTCTAAAAAGGTATCAAGTGCCCAAAACGGAGTTTGTATACAAATGTTACACCCTCAGGAAGTTGACGTATCAACTACCCCCATCGGGGTCCACAAACATTTTGGGGTTTCATCTCCCACAGTTAGGTTTTGAATGTTTAGGGTTTTATCATTTATTATTTATGTTAAAAAGGAATTTGGAGCCTCATTGTAATCAACTTCTTGTGAATGAGTATAGTCAACACATCTCTTCTCATAGATAAGTTACCACCATTCTAGATAGCTTGTGTGCTTTTGCATTTTACATTCTTCGTATTTTTAGACAATCATTAATAGAATTTTAGTTTTACTGTATTACTGTTTTCCTTTCCATATCTCTATGTATTTCCTTATTATATCAATTTTGCATTTATTCCTTCATATCATTCTCAAAATAATCTGGATCAGTGGTATCAAAATAGTATGCTCCTTATATTTCTTAGTGCATGTCCCCAACAAGGTTAGGGTATAGAGAATTGATTGTCAAGATTGTTTCTCCTGAGGACATCCACTCTCACACACCCAAGAAATCTCCCATGGTGGAATAAAATAGGGACAACAGGGTAGGAGCTCATTTCAAACTATTTCTCTAGGAACACCTCACACGACAGAAGAACGCGATGATGCATAATTTCACCCAGATCCTTTGACAGTTGTCGACAAAAATGAAGGAACCTTGAACCAATAGTCACTTAGGAGGTGAAAATCCCTTGAAAGTACAATTTAAATTTGATATTCCTTTATTTTAAGGCCATATAGACATCGACAATTTGGAAAAATGGCTAATTCTACTAGAGGGTTATTTCTTTGTCCAAGATTTCCCAATAGTGAAAAAATCACCTTTGTAGTCCTTGAGGCTCTTCCCTTTGTCAGATATTGGTTGGATACTTACTGCGAGAAACACGCTAAGGATGAGACTACAGTTTTTGGACCCGGACCCACTTGTGCAACATTTGTTGATTCCCTTAAGAGACACTATTATCCTGTTGGAAATTATGATTACCAGTGCATGAGATGGACCACACTATGCCAAGGGAGGGGCCTAATAATGTTGGAGTTCAAAAATAACTTCCATACCTTACACACTAAGGTGGGTATCAATTTTTTTCCCACACAACAACCTCTCAATTTTCTTGTCTTCGCCCCTCTCCAAGACAAGAAATTTGCGCCCCCCTTCAATTCTTCCAACTAGAACCCTCGCACTCTCCCCCTCATACAAATATATATGCTTAATTTCTATTCAACCTACCTCATCTTATCATTTCCATTTCCTCTGTAGATCACTTCTACCTAACAATCCACGCTTCCACAAGTTCCTTCATCCTGCATTGACACATAACGCATCAAAGCACACATCCTTTATTTAACCTCTTCTTCCCAGCATGCTACCCATTGCAAATTTTCCCTCTCTTGTTGAAAATACATTATCGAAAGGAGGTCGACCTCTCTTCATCATAAAGGAAATAGAAGAAAATATGCTTTCTCTCGCCAATGCTGATGAGGTCAGTGTATCCCACTTTCACCTTGAGGCTTATCTCATCCCCCTCCTAGCTCAGATTCCTTCTTGTCGCATTCATCATTCAATATCCTTACATTTCCAATGACTAAAACTTCCAAGCCTATCTAGAAAGTTGGTCAATAATTTCTATCTCATCTAATTCACCTTAAATCACAATCATAATAAAGTTTTAGTGTTTCCAGTGGATTTCTTATCACACATAGTACTACCTTTTTTGTTTTTTGTTTCTTAACGTTACAACTAAATATTCATCATGGAAGCATCATATATCATTATATGGTTTAATCACAACACCTATAGGTATTGTGTTGTATTGTGTTGGTTCTAAAATAAAATTTGAGCGAAATTTGGTCCTTTTAGCTCCTAGAAAGTGTAAAGCGTAATGGACTTCAGTTGACAGTTTTGGAGGATTTATAACTTTGTGCTATTAACACATAACCTTAGTCTCAATGGGTGTCTCAAGATCCTTTACATCAAATATGACCCAACAACTAATGAAATTAAATTTGGGTGAAGCAACAAAGAATGTGGGACCCAAAATTTCATTAAAAAATGACTTTGGGTGCAACTTTTTGGCATCCGTCAAAGTGATTTTTTCATCCCTAAAGTAGGCCAATTGTATTATTTTCACCATTACGATTCCAACACAACTGACAGAATCAAAATTTGAGATATGAAAGTGCAAAAAAGATCATCTAGGGTTTCTTGGCAAGCAAGCCTTGATAGTTGTGGCCATTATTAGACATGGATCCACTCAAATGATGGAACAACATATTTATTTATCTTGATATAACCATATCTTTGTGTTCTCTGCATTGCAAAAAATGGCACCTCAATCAGGCATCGTATGAGGAAGTTATGTTCTTTCAGACTCAATCTCTCATTGTCTCTTGCCAGTTAGACCCTTAAACTTTTTTCCAATTTTTCTTTCCCTGGAAGGAGAAGTTCCCTTTGAATCTTTTTATTTGATTCGAAATATTTCCCTTAAATTCCTTCGATACATATCAGAGGACTTAGAACAAACGCCTTTGATACATATAAGAGGAGTTAGTTCAAAACACTATGATGCAATTCAAAGGACTAAGTATTAACTCCTATGATGGAAAGTCAGAGGAGTTAGTAATATGTCCTTTGAATAGGTCAGAGGAGCTAGCAGTAACTCCTCCAAAACTAAGAAAACTGCCTTTCATAAATCTACCATAAATTTTGACTCGAGTGTCTTTTTTGCACGTTCTTTATACGGTTGGAAATATATTTCCGAGATATATAAATTTGTAGTTATATTATTTTAGAAATTCCTAATGAATGGTATACTTAATTCAGTTCAGAGTAATTATTAATAACTCTGAACAAATCGAAGAAGTTAGTATTAACTCCTCTAAAACATGAAAAACTACCTTTCATAAAATATCCATAAATGTTGAATCGGGTGTCTGGTTTGCACATTCCTTATAACATTGGAGATTTATCTTCGAGTGATACAAATTCCTAGTTATAGGATTACATAAATTCCTAACCTATGGTATAAGTATTTTTGGATAAATATATGACACTTGTGGACAACCTCGAGGAACACTATAACTCGATCATGAGCGGAGGAACCATGAATCAAACTCAGGGAAGTATATAAATGATACTTCAATTATTTTATACCATATTCATATGCATTATAATGATTCGTCTTGATGGATTATTTGGATTTAATCTCATCTATTGTATGTTGAACTGTGTTAGCTACCAATGCTAAGAGCGAGACACACTCTTCCATTGTGCTCTAAATCCAAAGAAAATAGAATGATAAAACGATGACAATTGTTCTAGCAACGGAAATCCATGAGGGGAAACAAGGTTGAAATAATGAAGATGGAGTATGAAACCTATGAAAAATATTCCCCGATACCCAAGTCCAATATTCATGATGCACAAGGCACATATGGCCGAAATCCATGATGGCCCACTAGCGCTAGGAGACAAATTCAGAATGAAACCATTGTTCTTGTTACTCAACATAACAAAGAGGATGAGGACAAATGTTAGAAGATGAAATTTCATGGAGGGAGATGAAAGGAAAAAGGTCTTATTGAACCTCAATACATACCAGAATAGAACCGAAATAAATGGATTTTGGCTCTTCAAACATTGTACACCTCTGAAGTACTTCGGTAATACAGTTTCAACTAAAATTAATATTTTTCATGTACTATTTATGAAACTGTAGAGAAGCCCTCAGGGCCAACCTTTTACTGAGAGAAGGACTTGCATGTGTTGTTATTTTTCTGCGAACTATTTCAAGAAGAATGTTTGTTGTTCACATGGGATCTAATTAGATCATGTTTTTTTATGGACTATTCTGATGAAATATATGTCTTCTTGCAGTTTTTTCATTCTTTATTATATTACATGTCCTAAGAGAATGAGATTCTAATGTATTTGATATAGCGACTTAGACTATTCTAGATATATATTCATGTGCATGTGTTATCTGACTTTATTTTTTCATTTCAACTGTTGAGGTGAAGCTATTGGTAGAGTTAGTTTCATGCCACAACTCATTCACTTATGTTAAATTTATCCTAGAAAGTATAGGGTATAATATAAGTAGATTAGATCTTCATTTAGATAGTCTTGATCTACATATTCCATTTGCATAACCACCCATCACTCACCCTCATCGGTGGACCGGGCCACAGCTGATAGAATGAAACTAGAAATGGTTGCTAGTCTAGAATCTAGATGGATTCCCTATTCCAAATGGTGATAGGTCTAATTGCGACTTCTTATCATAGGTAATCCCTTACTATTGTTGGTCAAATTTAGACCCATCAACAGAATTGGTTCTAGAAGGAGGGTCATATGAAAAGCCTTCACACATGGATTCATTTCATTTTAAATCTTAAAAATACCATGTCCCCTCTCCATACCTTTGTATATGATGACCCTTTGAGTCTTTCGAGACCCACTAGGGCCATTTTATTCAAGACAATAAATCTCTTGTCAAACCCAAAATTCAATGGTGAAGGGAATGTCTCTGCATTCACGGATATCAAATGATTTGACATCACTCTAAGAAATATTAATATTATAAAGGACAATGAAGCATGTCAAATGTTCATCCTAACATTCGAAGGCCAAATTAAAACATGGTTTAGGACATTGCCAACAAAATTAATCCATAGCTAGAAACAATTCATGGAAATGCTTATTGTTTCTCATGAAAAAATTGTTTATGATGAAATCATTGATGAACTGACGAAGATCTATAGGATAATGAATGAATATGAGTATGATTTCTTTATAAGAGTCATGCATATTTACTATAGATTTCCTAAAAGTGATGAATCCGCAGGCCAAGAAATATTCGATTGGTTTTCACATGTCGTCTCTATTTCCGAAGAATGCGATCTAAAAGACCGGGCCATCTCCTATTCAAAAAATTCATATCTGACTAAAAATGATATAGGGGAAATAATATCCAACCAAAGCTTTGGCAGAGCTGCAGGGGAATATTTATCATTAATCCTAGACCTTTTATCCCTGAAGAGTGAATCATGTAATGATCCCTCTTCCAAAAATCATGATCATATTCTAGTCTCTGATGAACCTCTCATTGAAGAAATCCCATCATCTTCAAAATATGAAGACCTTCATGCACTGTATACAAATTTGTTCAATAATAATCATCCACATGAGAATCCATTTTCCTATCATACAATACACTCTTCACATTACTCCTTTAGTGATGAAACATTCAATGATATACCATGTCAGGAAGAGTGCCTAGTGTTGATCAATCAAACACTCATTCTGAATGACACTTCATCCGGGATGTATCACTTTGAAACCCCTTTGCAATCTCAATTTCTGGAACATGTTGAATCACAATTTAATCATAATGATCCTATTTTTTATGACCACTTTTTTTTTCTAGAATTGAGTGTGGGTACCAACTTATCGTTCGTTGATCCTTCACAATATGATATTTATGACCTTGAGGCACATATTCTAATCATTTAAAATCTAAAATATGCAGAGCACAATGAGTTTGTTGATCCTCATGAACAAATTATAGAAAATGAACAACCCATCACCATGCAAAGCATAGGAAACATTGAGTTTATCCAGGAAATGGTATCACCTCAATCTGCCCTGGAATTAGTCGTTATTTCCCAAGAGAAAATTCACCAATCATCCTTAGGTCTTATTCCAATGCTCCAATACTCACATGATTTAGTTGATATCATAAGAGAGGATTTGGAGCTATCTTTCACTCAATGTTTCCCTCAAAAAATCCACCATTATCTCTCCTCTCAGCATGTAGAGTATGTGAAATTTGGACCTAGGGACATCTACATCGACAATGAGATACTCCAATTTCAACTAATGATTATCTCAAGTATTGTTGGAGAAGGAATGTTTGGGAGAAAAATGCAACAAATGAGGAAGATTGGACAGAGAAGGAGAGAGCTCAATATTTTGAGGAAAAGAAATGTGCATGACAGGATTTGTGAAAATCCAGTGCAGAAGTAGAAAAACCTAGCCATGTGAGGGTTAGGATTTTGGAGTCATATTGTAAGGGTTTAACCCATTTTTGTAATATAAATAGAAGAAGTATGAGGTAGAATGAGGAATCTGTCCAGGTATCCCATGTATTCTTTGTGATATCTTTGTGCGACTTTTTGAGTACTTGGAGCATCTTTTGGAGTTGACATCTGTTTTGAGAGCTATGGAGCTCAGATGTAGTTAATATGGAGATGTAGTTAAGGGTCAGGTCACAAGATGTGGAGCTTGGTACGATCCTGGTCCACCTCACTAATGTATACTATGATGTAATGTGCATGAAACCTTTTGATGAATAAGAAAAGAAACATAAGATATTTGAGTATGTAGCCCTAGGGGGGTGAACCACGGTAAAACCTTGTGCGAAATGTGTTTAATTTTTTTACTATTTCTACAATTGTGATTGAATGATTAGATAGATGAATGAATGGATTTACTTATAGCACACACTATAATATATATGCATAGTAAATGTTATGTATGAATGGATGAATGGATATGATGAATATTTTAATAGAATGCAGGGTTAAGTAGAAATAGAAGTAATAAGAACAACCCAAATCCCTTCCATGAGTATAGACACTTACGTCATGCAGTCACCCATAAACCATCTCAGGTGAGACATCGTTGTGCACTCTATGCGTGGTGTATCCTTCTAGCTTACCAGAAGGGACAATGGTGATAAGGGTTTTGTTGGAGAACTAAGGTAGAACTTGGGTCAGCCCATAAGTCCAACAGATGGTTTCATTGTAGTTTATCAACAAGTGATTAGTGGTAGAATAATTCTTCAAGCTGTGGGTCCAGTTGCAGAAGTGCAATTTCAATAAGTAGTAGTCAAGTATCTACACCATGCAGAGGTGGTAGTTTAGAAAATTTCATAATGGAAATACAAGATCCAACTATTAGGTTACCAGAGTTCCCAGGGGACGGGTTAGATGACTCAGAAAAACATTTGTTTATCTATGATAATATATGGTAAACAAAGTATATTACAGATGAGGATAGAAAGGTTTCACAGTTGGAAATCACGTTTATAGACTATGATTTAGACTGGTACATGGATCTCTCAACGAATAATCCAACAGAAAGCCTACAAATGTAGCATATGTGAAGACGTAGATCATAAATTAATTTTAGAAGCCAAGTTGAGAATACCATTTTATGAATGAAATGATAGAGATCAAACAAAAACTACGATAATTAGTTTGGGAAGTGGACCAGAAATTCAAGAGGCTAAAAGGTATCTTAAAGTACATTATTAATGATACACAACATATGCATTTGTTTGTTAATTATTTGTTTCCACATTTGAAGTATTCTTCGAGACAACATAATTTCAAAAGTCGGGGTGAGGCCCTACACACAGCATTACACTTAGAGGAAAAGTAGTACAATCATACAAATCCATTTGTGGAAGAGTTGAAGTAAGATATGAAAAACTTAACATTCCAATTGAATCATAAAAAAGGAAAGGAGAAGCAAGAAGATGTCTAGTGTACAATGTGCAGGACAAAAGGTCATCACAAGAATGAGTGTTCATTATTTTCGTAATATATTGGAGTAGGTATGAAAAACCCTTTAGCTTCAGGAGGAACATGGTGTGAGATTTTCAAAACACATGGGCATGATCCCTATCATATCCCCCTGATGCATAAATATTAGACAGTGCCAAAGAGAACATTTTGTAACTTTTGTAAGTCAGTTCGACATGAAGACAAGGACTGTAGAACCTTGGAGATTATGAAAGAAAGTATTGCAAATACTACAAGGTGTAGGACAAACATGTAATAATAAAATATATGCAACAACAATAGTATAACACTATGCAATAGCCACAATACAATCATGCACAACAGTTTGCAGCACAACCACAATATAATGTGAAACGGTTTCAAGGGAAACATTAGTATAATCCTGCACAATAGTTTGCAACACCAAAAAAGTACAATAACCCATAGTCGCAGTATAATCAAGGACCTTGGTATAACACACCATGTGGAGATACTCAAGGCAATAGAGGAGGCTTCAAAGGAGGAGGTCATGGAGTAAGAGGCTTTGGAGGAGGTCGAGGACTAGTAGTGTGCCATAACTATTAGAAACCAGATCACTATGAAAGAGACTTTTCAGATACAGCTAGGACATGTATGTACTTTCATCCAACAGAGCATGAAACATAGGACTGGCATACTCTTTTGATAAATATACAAGACATGAGGAACCAGACTAATCAGAACCTACAATGGATTGGGGTGGAAAAAAGAGAAGAATAGGAGAAGAATATTAACATAGTGACTAGGGGAGGATCTAAGACATGAGAAGATGCAACCAAGAAGGATCAAGACTAGTATCAGTGGGTCAGGAAGAATACCACATCATAACATAATTTTGATTCATGTAAAGAGAAATAAATATTCAAGGAAGATAGACAAGAGATATTGAAGGAAAAAAATTCATCCACTTCAGGAAGGAATCCAGTAGATGAGATACCTATCTATGAAATGCCTTCATTATTTGATCAGACTAATCAAGAGAAGTCTTTAAAAAAAGTAAGTAACTTAAGAAAGGTTTTGGCAGATTGTGTCAAATTTTTGAGTGATACAAATTCCTTACAAGTACTACAGAATTTATTAGAAAAGTGCAATCTTAGGGAAGAGGGGGTAAAAAGGGTAAATCGAGTTCGAAAGAAGAGAAGAACTAGTAGGGAATTCAGATTGAATGCTAATATAGGATATTTCAATATGGGGGATATTATACTGGACTTAGAATCCAAAGTCAATGTTCTGCCAAAGAAAACCTGGGAAGTTATGGGAGAACCACAATTGGGGTATTCACCTATTCAATTGAAGTTGGAAAATTATCATAAAGTGGTGTCAATAAGAAGGTTTAAAGGGATTCTAGTAGATCTAAGTGGTGTGCACACCATGGCTGACTTTTAAGTCATTGACATAGTGGACAATACTTCATAATATACAACATTGTTGGGTCTGGATTGGGCCTTTGATAACCAGGCTATTATCAATTTGAACAAAAGGAAGATGATACTTTAGTATAGAGAAATAGAGTTATTATTCCATTGAATCCCTCAGAAGGAGGTAGGTATGTGTAACTTGTGACGAATAATATTATCAAAAAATATGTGAATCAACAATACATAACTATCATGTACGAAGAGGATTATATCAACCCAGTTACATATGGCATGATAAATTGGAGGATTATTAGTTATTGTGCTTCAGAATCTAACATAGGACTGGAAAACTAACAACAATGAATATATGAATTATCTACTAGGAGGTGTGCCAGAATGACGTGTGATGCAGGAGCATCGTAAGTATCTAGCCAAGCAAGAAACATAAAAGGGGGAAGACATTTGGAAGACCTCCAGTGCACGTTTTTGAAATGTTTTTGAAGCATTAATGTAATGGTTAAAGGGAAGCGTACTTTCTTATTGTAAACAGATCATGAGCAATTCCCTCTCATCTGTAGAAGGTAGAGGAATTTATGCATAGTTAATGAAAGTAGGTAGGTATGAATTATAGATTATATAGTTTATAGAGCAGGAGGGAAAATGTATATAGACACCCTCATCTGTGTATCATTGTATCATTAGAACATTAGAAGAGATATGTAACAAAGAGCTATAGAGAAGAACCCATGTACAAAAGCTTTGAATTAATATATGAAGCTTTGAATCAGACTCATGGTGTTATGATGTTTTCTGTGTATACATGCTGAATGGTATGTTGATAGTTGTTTTATTCTCTCTGTTATGCATTTACTTTGATACTGATTTGAATGTATGATTTCATATTAAATGTTTGAAGTCTGAGAGAAGAAAGATAATGAGCTTCAATTGTTTCTCTTCCTGAGAGAGAAGTTCCTGCAAGGAGTGCAGTGAAACGTCTGCAAGGAGTGCATTGACAAAGGTTCAGAGTTTATCTTTGGAAGCTCAGGAGGGATACCGTTGTTCTCATTCCAGCAGAAGTGCAAGTGAAGCATAGGAGCTGCGCAAAATGTGCGCACGCTAGCTGAGTCTTTAGGAGTTACTAACTAAGGTGGAAGAGAAAAAGACTATTGTCGCAGAAGGTACACAGAGTCGAGAGTTCAAATACGTAGAAGTATTTGAAGGTTTTCTGCAAGGAGTGTGAGCAGAGGCCCTTTTTAGAGACTTGAATTTACTAGAGAAATCTCAAAAGGGATAGCGCCTTTGAAGTGTTCGAAGGAAGGTAGGAAGCGGAATCTTTGTGCAGAAGCTTAAATTTTGGTGAAAGAACATTGGTTCGTTCCATAGATATTCTTGAGGGGAGAATCAAATGGTCAAAATTCTCTATGGATAATTCACAAAATAGCGAGGACCATAGGATCCAAGAGCGTTGCGAGGAAGATAAGAATTGAACAAATCCATACTTCAAGAGGCAGGATCCAATGTGGATCGTTGATCGCGACTAATGAACCGTCGTGATCATTTAGGCATTTTTGGGGTTGTAAGTCTGAAGTGTGGACGAAGCCCTTGGTTGCTCAAACTCCCAAAGAACAAACTGGATTTTCGTGTGTAAATGTGAGGAGCATAATTTTTGCCATTTTGGAATTTTGAAGTTTGCCATTTCGAGGGTCCTGATGACAAGGAGTCAAGCCTAGTAGAGCAGAAATCCCGAAGTCGTGAGTTGCGACAAAATTTGATGTGAATTTTGGGGTTTCGGTAATTCGGGATTTGGAATACCAGAAGTCCTGATGACAAGGAGCCCGAGACCTTTATATTGAAAAACCTAGAATTCTGAAGCCCGAAAAATCCTTGAAGTGGCATTTCGGCATTTCGGGGATCGGGGTTTCAACATGCCCATTGACAAGTGTTTCAGGATCGAGAGTTTCGAACTCTCGGTACCCGGAAGCCAAAAATAATGTGAGTTGTTGATTCCATAGAAGGAATATCTTTGGAATGCAGGGTTTTGAAGTGATAAAGGAATGACAGTTGAAGACTGATTAAAGTTATGAAAGCTGGGAAAGGTGATAAGTGGCACGAATCCATGTCAGAGACTGAGAACAACTAAGAGGACAGGTGGAATTTTTTTTTCAATAGTTGGAGTCATACTCCGTTGACTGTTTCAGGGTTCATAAGTTGGAGAGTCGAGAAACATTACGTCAGGATTCTCGAAATCGCGAAGTCTGAAACCCCGAAAAAAGTGAAAAATCCGTTGAGGAGACAAAAATTGATGAACATGTCAGGATTCGACAATTCGTAACTTTAGGAGACAAGAGATTGGGGTTCCCTATTCTAGAATTCCCGAAGTCATGAAACATGATACAAAAGCATAGGAGGATGTGGCCAAAGACTTCGACATTTCGACATTTCAGGTTTCGGTAGGTGGAAGGGCTGAGAACCTTGACACCAAGGATCATGAAATCATGAAACCTGAAGTCCTTTGTGGCTTGAACAAACGGGTTGATTTACCCTTGACGTGGTTATAGTGAAGATTTTGAGCAGATCTCGGCCTGAGTGCAGCGGGTCTACGTCAACATGCGCGCTGAGATGGGTTGTACAGAGGTAAGAGAACCTTCTACTTTTTATGGATTGAATGATCTAGAATACTTTTTAATGAAGTATGAGGTAGAGGTTATGGAAAATAAGAGATTACTAGTGTTAGATATTTCTTTAAAATCTACACCTGCAAGATGGTGGGGTACACACAAGGAAAATGTCAACAAATGGTTTCAGTGCAAAAGGTTACTGCTCATAAGAATCAATGTAGAATAAGAGCATAAATATGAGATATTTGGACAACCCAAAGAGAATGTAGAAAAAATGATAGTTAAATAGATATTAGTACCACCAAAAGAATGGTCAAACCATTTTATTCACACACTAGAAGGAATTTTGAAGAACTGGTACACAGAACAAGAAGAGCGCAGAGAAACTAATAACTTAGAAGAGATAAAACAAAAAAAAATTGTTACATTTTCCTTTTAGCATGGCAGTCCAGAAATTGATACATCATTGAAAGTGGTAAGAGACAGGATATTTGAAGAACCTAAATTTGAAATCATTCCATCATATCAAAGGTAGGCTAGCCAAATAGTTAAACTATTGATACATTGTTATCACATCGTAGAAGCAAAAGAACCAACATACGATAATCCATGCAATATACAAATCCCAAAAGTAGAAGGTGAAAGGGAAGTAGAATGTCCCAAGCTCGATTCAGAATATTATGTTGCACCATTAAAGATCAAGAAGCTCAACATTGGAACTACAGACAACCCAAAGATGGCCAGTATTGGAGATTATTGGGATATTCAAATAGTAGAAAGGATCACATAATTATTGTGCAAGTACAGTGACTTATTCCCAATAGAATTCTCATAGATGAATGGGTTATTAGGAGAACTATGAGACATTAAGATTCCATTAAATCCAAAATCAAGATCTATCATAAAGAGGTTGTACATATTGAATCCAATTTACAAAGAGAAGGTGAAGACATAAATTGACAAGATGCTAGAAGATGGTGTTATAGAACCTGAGGAAGAGTCAGAATGGATCAATCCTATGGTGGTGAAAGAAAATAAGCAATAAGGAATCATGATTTGTGTAGATTTGAGAAAATTGAATGATGCTTTCCTACATGATCCCTTCCCTACCCCATTTACAGACGATTTTTTCGAGAATGTAGGGGGTCAAGAAGCTTATTCTTTTAGAAATGGATTTTTAGGTTATCATCAGATCAAGATAGGACCAAAATATAGACACAAGACAACATTTATACAAAGTGGGGCTCATTCCAGTATACAATTATGCCATTCGGATTGAACAATGCATCAACAATTTTTTCAAGGGTAGTAGTAGTATATTTTAAGGACTTTATTCATAAGTTTTTGGAGGTTTACTTGGATGATTGGACAGTTTTCAATCTGTTAAAATATCATGTTGAAGTATTAAGGATGATGTCGGTCAGATGCAGACAATGTCAGATGTCACTAAATATTAAGAAGTGTATTTTCAATGCACCTTTTTGGATTTTGTTAGGACATGTGGTGTGTAAAAAGGATCTACTAGTTGATCCTACTAAAATTATTGTCATAGTTAAATTACCACCACCAAAGTCAGTGCACCAGTTGAAGAGTACATTGGTCCATACAGGGTGTTACATAAAATTCATAAGAGGGTATGCATAGATCATCGAGCCAATGGAGAAGCTACTAAAGAAGGATATTAAGTGCCAGTGGAATGATGAATGCTAGAAGAGTTTGGACATTTTAAAGGAAAAGATGGTTACCACGCCAATTTTGGTTTCCCCAGATTGGTTAAAGGAATTTCACGTGTATGTAGATGTATCTACAATTTCATTAGGATATGTATTAACCCAACTAGGAGAAGGTGATATAGATAACCCTATTTCTTTTGTAAGAAGGAAGCTAGCAGATTTAGAGAAAAACTACAATATTACAAAAAGAGAAGGTTTAGCTATGGTGTGTGATTTGAAAAAATATGTACATTACATGTTGGTACAACACTTTAATATGTTTACAAATCATTCAACTCTGAGATACTTAGTTAATAAGCCGATGTTTGGGGGAAGCATATGCAGATGGCTATTATTATTTCAGGAATTTGACTTTGAAGTTGTGGTAAAGCCTGGAAGATTGAATGCAAGACTAGATCACATGTCCATACTAACAAATGGAGAAGATACTAGTAACTTGGAAGAAAACTTTCTCTATGCAAAAATGTTTTCTGTATAGATTTTCAAATGAATATTTTGCTGACATTATTAATTTTTTTAGTATAGGATTTGTACCAAGAGAATTTACTACTGTGCAAAACAAAAATTTGGTGGTCAGTGTTGCAGACTATTAGTTGATTCTAGGTCATTTGTACAAACTTGGAGTAGATAGCATATTAAGGATATGTGTGATGGAGCATGAAATACCCATTATTTTGGCAGAAGCACATGATGGGATTGCAGGTGGACACTATGCAGGAAAAGCTACCTCGTAGAAGGTATTGTGTGTAGGACTATGGTGGACAACAATTCATAAGGATTAAGAGGAATACTTTCATAAGTGTAATGTTTTTCAAAGATTTGGGAAGCCGTCTAGGAGGAATGAGATTCCACTGAGACCACAGGTTACTTTACAAGTGTTCAATAAATGGGAAATAGATTTTGCACTTCTGATTACTCCACCAAAAACATGATCAGGATCCAGATACATTATTACAATGATGGAATACTTGACTAGATGGGCAGAGGCAACGCCAGTAAAGAATTATAGCACAGAGATAGCAACTTGCCTTTTATTTGAGAATGTAGTGACAAGGTTTGGATGTCCAAGAATATTTATGAGTGATCAGGGGACTCACTTCATGAAAAATACAATTGAGGCAATGATTGAAGATTTTAATATATACCACCAGAAGATTACTCATTACCACCCTTAAGAAAATGGAATAGTGGAAGCCTTCAACAATATTTTGGAGAATGCCTTGAAAAATATGTGTAATGTAAACATAGATGATTGGGATTTGAAGGTACCATCAATACTTTGGGATTACAGAAATACCTGTAAGAAATTAACAGAACCAGCACACTTTAGATTGGTGTATGGAAAGGAGGCAGTAGTTCTCTTAGATTATTTGATACCAAGTCTGCGCATTGCAGTAATTACAGATATGACAGAAAGTGGTGTAGCGCATGAAAGATTTTCTCAATGGATGGAATTAGAAGAGGACAGAATCATGGGAGGTTTCCATCAAGAGGTACAAAAAGTAAAGGATAAATCATGGAATGAAATACATATAAAGACGAAGAAGTTTAAGGAAGGAAATATGGTTATCCTCTATGAAAGTAATTATTTGCAGCACCCAAGAAAGATTACAATGCATTGGCTAGGGCCATATCAGATAAATTCTATCACATATGGAGTTTTTGTATAGTTGCAAGACTTAGCAGGAAAGGAATTGCAAGGAATGGTGAATGGTAGTCAACTGAAGTTGTATAGGAATAGTCGAACTAGTAACCCTTAGTAGTTACAATGTAGCAAGTAGAGTTGTACATATTGTAAATAGTAGGAGCTAAAAGAAGAAAAAGAAAGATAAAAGTAGAAAAATGAAGAAAAAAACCAACAAGAAGTAGTTAGAGGAATAAGTGATACTTGAGAATGAGACCATGAAGAAAAATGAAATTGGTGTGACATAATTTAGAAGACTGTGAGCAGAAAAATTAGACAGCACGTGACAAAATGAAGAAATAACTAGAAAAGAGAAAAACAAGTGAACATAAAAGAATGAACACGTCAGAAAATTAATGATAGGGTTTATAAAAAGGGAAAACCTAGGAAGTGTTTAACACTTATCAATTTTCAAGAAACAGAGCAGTTGAGAGCGTGAAAAGAGGGTGATTGAGAAAGAGAGATAGGAATTTGTGCACAAGGAAAGTAAGATGGCACCCCCAAAGGTTGGCTCTCCTAAAATATTCGTAAGAGTAACCTGACACACAAGAAGGAAGAAGGAAAGAATGGAAGAACCAGGGATATTTGTGGAGCTAGAGGATGTCACGACATTAGAGAGAAAATATATTAGCCCCACTGGGATAGAATAAGAAATACCAACTGCAAAATAGGTGCAAGTAGGTTAGAGCATGAAAAATCCAAATGGTGGCACAAACCTTAATCTCGGAAACCCTTTAGAAATGGAGGAAAAGGACAAACAAAAGAAGAAATTCTTCATAGAGGAAGTACCGGTTGAGGATATCATAGGCCAACAACAAATAGAGGGAGAATAAAAAGAAGAACTCGAGGATGAAGCTAAAAAACAAAACCTAGTTGTGGTCCAGAAGAGGAAAGCACCAAGCACATTATAAATTAATTTACCGTATCTTTGAGATGTTGTAGTTATAGTGGAAGACATGATAGGAAAGGTTCCAAAGTTCAAATATGCATATCAAGATGTAACAGACAACAAAGTTTCTTGACCTTGCATAGGAAAGTTACTTGGAGAATAGGGAGGAGGTAGGACCTTCAAGGAAACCCATTTTGGATCCCATGCAGTGGATCACAGGTTTGTATAATTCGAGAATTATAAACTTGATAGACATGCCACATTTTGGGTGCAGTAAAAATATAGGCCTATGTGTGAAGAAACTTCTAGCTAGGATTTATGGAGGTATTATGTGGATGGACAGACTGGTCTCCATAGATGTAGATCTCATAGCCAAGATTACAGGATTGTCTACCAGTGGTGTAAAACCAAAATATTATTTGGACAACAAGGCCAAGGACAAAGAAATTCCAGAAGAAGTGAAAGCGTAGTTCGGGACAAATAGGGGAACCAAAGGAATAATCATAAAGGACATCAACAAACCTGTGTTAAAGTTTTCTACAAATTTGATGGCTTGCAAACTTTTGAGGAAGTGTAGAAAGGAAGAGGCCCTGATAGGAGTTATAGAAATAGTTGTGTAGTGCACAAAGGGTGTAGTGTTCAAATAGGAACCATATTTATTGAACCAGTTTTTTATCGATTACAGAGATGCATAGGATAATGGAACAAAATTCAATTATTCCTAGTTGTTAATACTGATAGATTTGGTGGGTTGGTAGGATCCCAAATTCTCATCCTTTCTGTATAGAAAAGGGAAATGATGTGAAGTGCACTATGAAACATTTTGGCAGGAAAAGGACCATAAGAACCAATAAGCGGAAATTGCAATATTTTCCATGTTCTTGGAAGATATGCAACAGTAGACAACCAATTTCTAGAGGATATCGATTGAAGTAGTTCAAGAAAATAAAGGGATTTCCAACTTTAAAGCTTCAAGACAACATTTGTGGGTTCAGGCCATAAGGGATCAAAAGAAAAAGTGGTTGGAACTGAGGTAGTGTACATCACATGAAAAAGTAGACAGGATCATGGAGGATTGTAACATACCCAACCACCCACAAGTCAGGCTATGCTAACTTCCAGTCCCCTTCTAGAACTAATTCAACTACTGATACATTCTTGATTAATAAGGATGCATGAAAGTTTCACATGCATAAATAAATATTCTATTATAACATAAAATAAATGAACAACATGTCATGTACATCAATAAACATCAAGCATACATATTCTAAATATTGAATTCAATGATAAATAAATACACACCATTATAAATCATACACAAGTAAATACCCATAACAGAGAGCACTTATATTTTCTAAAAGCAAGACATGAACTGGCGGCAAACCAAGGAAATTCCACCCAACCATAGACACTTTTTTTCCAAGTCTCAATAGTAGTGTCACCCCCAAGCCAGGGCTATGAATCCATAAGGATAGTTCTAGAGTGTCACTCGGCTTCCCAATCCAGTCATCACTCAAGCTCTCACAAGATTCCCAACACCCACAACTATCCAAGTACCCAAATCTCTTCTACCCATCTTGCACAACCCAAGAGAATGGACCCCCCCCCTTATCTTCCACACAGTCCATCAGGTTGTCCATCTCCTTCCATGGCTCTAGTGTAGCTGGTCCATAATCTCCATGCTAGGGATATCAAGACTTGCAGTTGTGAGAAGCACTGGGAAAAAACCAAAGCATCTCAAACATGCAGGTCTTGATTCATGGTTGGATTACATGAACACTATCTACAACCAACAACACCATGTCTTATCTTCAATAGTTCATTTACCTTTCCCAAGCCAAGGCACGAATGAGGAAATATGAGTGGGTGGTGGAATGAACCAAACTGAGAGTGAATGAAATTGATGAAAGAAATGGTAAGGCGATGTCTTGAAAAATGAGAGACTGAGTGAGTGGGAGAAGAAAAACAACCAGTAGAATAACCAGAATGACAACGGAATAAGAACCCCCCAAACAAACCAAGGATGGGTTTATGGAATTCTTGGAATTAAGGAGCCACTTGGCATTCCCCCCCAAGAAGCTCATGTAACTTTTTTTCTCCGTTAAAACAATAAGGGGTAAATAAAATATAAAATAACTACTTATCCCCTCAAGCCCCCTCTCTTGCGGAATCATATCCCCCCTATAACTCTTTTCCTTGTCCACCCAGCATCCAAAGATGTGTTTATATTAATGATGATCAAAACATTACATTTCCTAGGCACACTGGCCTCTTAATAATTGTTTAGGCACTTTGGCCTTTCATAACTTAAAAAAATACAATATTTAATACATGGCTCAAAACCTGGGGTGTTACATTCCCTCCCACTTATTTTGGCACTGTCCTCAGTGCTTATACAAAACATAGATTAAAATATAAAAATTTATTCAAAAACGTTGCAGGTACTCTACCCACATGGCATCTTCATGCTCCCAGGTAGCATCTTTAGGACCGTAGCAGTTCCATGTGAATTTTACTAGCTCTATAATGCAATTCTGGAACATTTTTACTTTTCTGTCACATATTCACATTGGATGGACCTAAAATTCTCCCTCTATCTATACCTAAATCAGATACTAACCAATAACATGGTTAGGATCATGTACACATTTTTTTATCAAAGGGACATGAAATACATTATGCACATTCATGGAAGCAGGAAATGCAAGCATGTATGCAACTGGCCCTATTCTATCCAATATCTCAAATGAACCACAGAATCTGGCTACTAGCTTTGTACAACTACCCAACTTCAAAGAGCTCTTCTTGGGATTCACTTTTAAAATAACATGCTCCCCCACTTTAAATTCTCTAGTTCTCTTGTTCTTATCTTCATAAACTTTCTTTCTATCTGGAGTTGCCTTTAAATTCTACTTAATTCTAACCATCTGGTCTTCCATATCCTTGAGCAATTCTAGCCCAATTACCACTCTATTTGCTCGGTTGTCCCAACTCAATAGAGTATTGTATTTACTTCCATACAAATATTCAAATGGGCTCATTTTCAATGAATCTTGATACCCATTATTATAGGCAAAATCAAACAAGTGAAAGTAATCTTCCCACTTAGATGGCTTATCCATCACATACATTCTCAACATGTATTCAATTACTGAGTTGACTCTCTCTGTATTCCCATCTGACTATGGATTGTATGTTGTCCTAAAGTTCATATTTGTACCAAATCATTTAAATAATCTCCTCCATAAATTTGAAGTAAACTTTGTGTCTCTCTCTAAGACAATTGTCCTAGGTATCCCATGCAACCTAGCAATCTCGTTCATGTAAATTTCTGGAATATTAGTTGTTGTATGAGTTGTTTTTATAGGAACTAAATGAGAAGCCTTTGTTAACTTAACAACCACTACCATGATCGAATCATGTTGTCTCGTTTTCCTAGGAATGTTTTTTATAAATTCAATGGTTACCACTTCCCATTTCTTCTCTGGAATTGGTAATGGTTGTAGAGAAACTATTGGGTGCCTATGCTTAGCCTTCACTCTCTGAAATTACATACATCTAGCGATGTAATCAACAACATCCATTTTCATTCCTGGCCAGAAAAAAAGGATTTTACTGCTACAATTGTTTTCTGGTAACCACGATGTCCAGCGTATGGAACATTACGCATTTCGTTTAATACCAAATCCCTGAGTTCTTCAGAACTGGGAACATAAACTCTATTTTTATGCATAAGTAATCCATCTTCCTTCATCTCATACTCTCTCATTTTTTGTTGTGCATATTCTTTTTGTAATATTTCTTTTACCTGTAGGTAATGTTGATCTGTACCAACAACATCTAAAATTCTTCTCTTCAATTCTGATTGATGCATACTGACAGATGTAGTATGCGTGAGATGTACCGTTCTACTAATTCACCGGCAACTTTATTTTCTTTTCCTTTGATATGATTGATGTCAAAGTCATATTCACTTAAAAATTCCATCCATCTTGTTTTCCTGGCATTCAAATTTGGTTGTTCAAAAATATACTTAAGACAATTGTGGTATGTTCTTAATTCAAATCTCTTTCCCATGAGATAATTCCTCCACATATTCAATGTGTGAACAAAGGAAAAAAGTTCCAATTCATGTGTGGCATAGTTCTTCTCATTTTCCTTAATCTTTCTGGACTCATAACTAATGACATGTCCATTTTGAGTGAGGAATCCACCAATCCCTTCCTTACATGCATCTGTACATACCACAAAACTCTCATTTTTGTCAACAATCTTTAAAACATGTGTACTAGTAAGTAATTCTTTCAACAGATTAAATTTCTCTTCACACTCAGATGTCCATTCAAACTTAATTACCTTATTTTGCAAAGAAGGGATGGGATGAGAAATATTAGAGAAAGATATTATAAATATTTTGTAGTAACTAGCTAACCCCATGAAAGATATGACTTCTGGAACATTCTTGGGTGTTGACCTTCCTCTAATGGATTCAATCTTCTCTAGATCTACTGATATACCTTGTTCTAAAATAATTTTCCCTGAGTAATGGATCTTCTCTTGATAAAAATAACACTTACTAAGCTTGGAAAACAACTAATGTTTCCTTATCACTTGCAATACTAATCTTAGGTGATGTTCATGCTCTTCCTCTAACTTAGAATAGACAAGTATGTCATCCAGGAATACTATGAAAAATTGATCCAAATAATTTCTCAATATGCCATTCATTAAGCACATAAACACAACCAGTGCATTGGACAATCCAAATGGCACCACTACAAATTCATAATGCCCATACCTGGTTATAAAGGTTGTCTTATGGATATCTTCTTCCTTGATTCTTACCTGATGGTATCTTGATCTCAAGTCTATCTTGGAAAACATATTTTCCCCTCTTAGTTTATCAAAGAGGTCATGAATTTTGGGTAGGGGTACTTGTTCTTCACTGTGGATTTATTCAGCTATCAAAAGTCAATACACAGCCTCAAAGTTCCATCTTTCTTTATGACAAAACGTATTATTGCTCCCCAAGGTGAAACACTTGGACATATTCATCCTTTCTTCAACAATTCTTCCAAGTGCATTTATAATTCTTTGAATTTAGGTGTACTCATTCTGTAAGGTGTTTTTAACACGGGGGCAACTCTTGACACTAAATAAATAAACAAATATATCTCCCTTTTTGGTGTCAAACTTGGTATTTCTTGGAATACATCGTCAAATTATTGTAGTACTAAAATATCTTCAAGGCTTGGTCCCTTTGTATTTTCTGGCTCCTCCACATGGGCCACATACAATTGGCATCCTTTTCTGAAACACCTCTTCAGCTGCAAGGCTGAAATATCTCTTATAGAGATGGGTCTTAGAACTCCTTTCTCAATGCTCTATTTTCCATCTCCATCAAGACATGTAAATGTCTTTCTATGACAATCTAGTACAACATAATGCTTGTCCAACCAATCCATTCCTATTATAATATCATAATATCCCAATGGTATAATATTTATATCAGCATTGGTATTCACATCATTAAGAATTGTGGAAAAACCTCTGACCATATCATGGATTCTCCTTTTGGTTCTAGTGGATAGTTGGACCAAACTTGCTTTTCCAAGCTTAATTTTCTCCAAACGTAATCTATCCACTATTTTAGGATCAATGTAACAATGACTTGCTCCTGAATCAATTAAAATAACAATAGGATGATTAATGATCTTACGTTCCACCTCGATCATATTGGATTGGTACTTTTCTTGTCGATCAGCTAAGGCTGCATAAATTCTTCCCATGTATTCTACTGTTGTAGCCTCTTAGACATTGTGCATGGTCTTCACTCTATCCTTTCTGTGAGGGAAATCCTTGTATAGGCGATCTTCTTTTCATCCCCAACATTAGATGGGTGGTATTCCCATTTTCTCCAAAGAGTCTTCTTTCTTGGATTCATCCTTAGCATATTAGCCTTGATGATTTTTATTAGGCTCATTTCCATTGAAAGGAGGTTTGAATCATTTATTCCTCTGATTTCAGCATGGACTCTCTGGCCTTTCCTTGCTCATACAGGTACTTAGCCTTCCTGATGGTCTCAATCAAAGTCCTGGGCTCATCATATTGAATCTTCTCTTTATAAAAGGATGGAAATCCACTTTAAAACCTTTGTATTTTCACCTTCTCATCTTTTCTAAACCCCACATAATTTATCAACCCCAAGAAATTCCTTTCATGCTCCACCATGGTCATGTTTCCTAGCCTAAGTTCAAAGAAATCCTACATTTTCTTTTCATAGAAGTGTTCTGAAAAGTACTCCTTCTGAAAACATTTCTTGAATTTCTTCCAAGTGATCCTATTCTCATCAACGCACTCAACTTTAATCAGTTGATCCCACCATATAACATATTTCCCATTTAAATGGTAGGTGGAAATCTTGGCTTCTAGGTTTGATGAATAGTTATGCAATTGAAAATATCTCTTGAGTCCAAGCAACCATGCATCAACATCATCTTCCCTCTCTCTTTCACCATCAAAGGATGGTGGTTTAAGATTCCTCATATCTCCTTAAAAACTGTCAAATTCATGTCTTCTTCTTTGGTGCATAGTAGAAGACACCTCTAGACTACTCATGGATTCTTCATATGCATAAGAAATTATTGTTGAGTAAGGAGGTGAGTCATTTCTATCATTTCTTCTATCACTTCTTGAATAACCAACTCTCCTGTGGTTATCTCTTATTTCATGAGACCTGCCTCCTTCCTCTTGTTTTGATCCATTATTTGTTTTCCTTTGCAACTGATTTAAGCTCTACATCATTCGAGCATTTATCTAATTTTTTTCTCTCATCAACCTCTCATTGTCTTCTTTGTAACTCTGCACTTCTATTTTCAGGCTTCTTATAGTTTCTATCAATGTTTCTTCCTCCCCTCTACCCTTGTGTCTGTTGGATTCCATCTCTGCATTACCAACTCTAGTATTCTGATCTTTCATCTCCTTATTATGGATGGAAACTCCCTCTCCTTATTCCATTTCTTGAATGCACATTCTGAACTAATATGTTTAAACCCCTTAATTCTGCAAAAAGTGCAAGTGACCATTTTTGTTAGAACTAAGCATATGCTAAAAAAACAATTCCAAACAATGATACATGTCCCTTTTCTTCTCAATTCATGAACAACATATATTTATGAGCCTGCATCATATACCACTTCCATTTTATCCCTTGGTCGATACAAAATTCAATTCTTCATAGGCGCTCCCTTCAAACCACTTCCCCAGGTGACCACGGCTTGAAACCGCGAGCTTTACATCCTTGTGGATTCATAGCCATGGCTCGGGGGTGACACTACTGCTGAGACTTGGAACATCAATGTCTATGATTAGGTGGAATGTCCTTGGTCTGCAACCAGTTGGTGTATTGTTTTCAGAAAAGATACATGCTCTCTTTTTTGGTTATTTACTTGTGTATCATTTATTCCAATGTCTATTTATTTATTGTTGAATTCAATATTTAGAATATTTATGCTTGCTAGTTATTGCTCTGGATGACATATGATTCATTTATTTTACGTTATAATAGAATATTTATTTATGCATGTGAAATTTTCATGCATCCTTATTAATCAAGAATGTATCAGAAGTCGAATTAGTTCTATAAGGGGAATCGAAGTTAGCATAGCCCGTCCTGTGGGTGGTTGGGTATGTTATAGATTGACATCAGAGATTCTTCTTGAAACACCTAGCTAGAATGGGATGGATATATTAGACAAAATATTATGGTTGAGATTGAGTTATGACCTTGAATTCGTGAAGCTTAGGAGGAATGGCATTGTAAAGTCTACATAGAAGATAGAACGTATGATATCCTTAGTAATGGATTGAAGAGTCATGACTATCCATTTCAAGTTCGGGAAAAATTACCACTATGGGATCAAGAGAGATATCGACCATTGGATAGTAGGGCACATGAATATGGGCTATCTGGTGGAGGAAAATAGGAATTTGGGGTAATAATTATGTCCCAACCATTGGACCTAGTTGATCGATCATCAACCATCAATCAAAGCCAAGTAGGGAAGGAAGGAATTCAGAACTTCGTCACTTTGTTGATCTTGATAGGCAGGAAAGGAATGAACTGTTGAAGGCTAGAGTCATGAATCCCTTTCAGTCGTACGATATGATGGGATGCATGGAGTGCTCTCCACCATTTATTGTGGTCAGCCAGCATTGACCGCTTCAAGAGTTTTCACTTCAAGAGTTTTAAACTTTGATGAACTGCTATAACCCAGAGTCCTGGAGCATTGGAGTCCAGAAGTCTCATCCACTGTTAGATGGAGGGTAGGAATTTGGGAGTGTTTCGGGCCATCAGATATATAAAGGGTGGAAGGATAGAAAGGTTTCATAGCTTCAAAACCTCACCACTTCGACATTAGGTAGTTCAGGGGTGTGGGGGTCATCTGGAGTGAGAAGCCTTGAAGCCCGAATCCTATACTTAATCACATTCATTGTCCATGGGAGAAATGTGTGTCGTCAATTCTAGTTCGATGTTCAATTATTCGGGAGGTAGCATGTATTGGAGCCGAGAAACTTCTAAAGCCTAGAGCTCTAGAGTCCTAGATTCGATTGATGACATGGATTGTGCCACGTGGAGGGGGGCCTTTTGGGGATCTGTATCACATGTATTCAACACATTTTAGACCTTGATATTTCCATTTTTGAGTAACATGTGGCACATGTGCCACGGGTCCACATCACCCTGGGTGACATCAGTGTCCTATGTCATCTCCAAGGGTATGTGACTTCGAGTTTTTCCAAGTTTATGTCAGTGAAAAGTATCAAAGCATGAAGTTGCAAAGGCATGCATCCCATCGATATAGGATCCCTTCGGGACCTCTCTCGACTTTTGGATCAAGAAAGAGGAGAATGTTAAGTACTTCTAAGAATTGTCACTAAGGGGGAATTGAGAGACATGAGAACTGAATGTCCTGGAGCCCCGAAGCACCAAATTTATAAATTGGCAGAGAGTCGTCCATATCAACATTTGATTAAGTCACAACCATTGATTTATGTTGAAGCATCAAGTTGGGGGTGGGTCCTTCCATTCAATAGGAGATCAAGTCTCAACCATCTGATTTTTGCTAGTGGAGTTAGTGAAGACTTCAATGAAGTGTAGCTCTGAGGGAAATTGGAAGTGGAAAACAAAGAATAGTCGAAGGCCAAAGTCTAGAGAACTTGTTCCCAACGTTAGTCTTGTGATAAGGTAAAAAGGGCCTGGGAGGTAACCCATATATTGGTTAAGTTGTTTGTGCAAGATCCCATATGGAAGAACATAGAGCGAAGCGCTAAGGAAGGTAGGAAGGTGTTGAAGAATCGATATTCAATAATGAACACATTTCCTTGAAGAATACATCATATAATGTAAATATGTTTCTGAATTGACGTTGAAGGTTGACATGATTAATGACATAATTATGATTTTATTTAGTTTGTATATTTTGAAGGACTATTTGATTAAGATAAAAAGAAAGACAACTGTGTATGTAAGGGTCATCACAAGTTTTTTTTTTTTTTTTACTTTAAGTTTCAAAACTTTGGATTCACAAGCTCATTGTCATTGGTTCTCACCCACTCTCACTTATTAAATCCATCACATATTGTTGTAGTTTCATTTTCAAAATAAATAGTTATTCTTCACCTTCATTATGTAGGCACATTTTCTAGAAATGCATGCTAAGAAACATTCCATTTTTGCATTTTAGACCTCAACACAACCTTACTATTTCAGACCTGTATATGCATTTTGGTTAACAAATCAACAAGAAGAAGTATGGTTATTGAAATTGTTCACTCTCTTTTCATGTCAAAATCCAGTCCTTTCACTTCTAGTAGTAAGTCATATTGTAAGAACATTTGGAATCATGTAGCAGTGCACCATTTCACTCCATAGAGCATCCCCTATTCACTAGATCTTCTGAATCAATGTTTATTTCATAATTTATTCTCCTTGTCTCATCCTACAACATTTTACCTACAATCTTAACTAGCTTGAGGGTCTATATCCATGATACCTCGATAGGTTTCCCATATTCCACCAATGAGACCATTGTGAGAGTTTCCAAATTCATATCTAGGTACAAAGCTTCCCCTTCTAGTAGGTAGTCCTCCTCTTCTAGACATCATCAACAACCTACTTCCTTGAGATAGAAAACCACGTCGTAGACCAACTCTTCTGGACAATATTCCATCAAGATTGTTTTCTCTTCGGCCTCAAATGCTAGGATAAACACATATACACAGGTCGATGAATTATAGGAGAGAAGCCTTTTGTCATGCTCATCATTTGATAGGTTTAGGATGCACCGAGTCTTCTTTCCTTTCCCCTGTACCTTCTTTAAAGGGATCCCTCTATGGTATTTTTCTTTTGGCCCTTTACAACATGTGTATCACTTCAATTTTTCCAATAACACTTTCTTTTTTGGCTATTAGAGATTAGATCTACTTTTGGTTTTATATAGGAGTATCCCATAATACTAAATATTTATAGTATTGTACTTAATAATGTTTTTTTTTATAGAATCACTTATGAGATATATTAGAAAAAAAGTGTTAAAGCCACTAGAACAGGACCATCATATATCTTCTTTAAAAGTTTCAGTTCAAAATGAATATCATATTCCTTATATACCAGAAGGGAACACAATAACAAGGTTTTGAATTAAACAACAAATAAATAGCCGAAGTCTGTAAAAAAACTGCTAGGAGACTCAACACCTGGAGATTGAACAATCTTTGAGCATTTTTTTTATGAGAAAGAAATAAAAATCCTTAGGGGAAGTGGGATTTATGAACCTCATTGTTGACAAGAAGATCTCCCTTGTTCAGGATGGTTTCCTTTTTGGCTTCTCTGTCTACTTCAGAGTTGAGAGATCTGACAATGTGGAAAAACTCAATATTTTGGAAAGAGCAGGAGAGGAAGAAGATTCTCTATATCAGGTTGAACAACTTTAGAATGCTTCTTTTGGGTGTAAATATCATATCTTGGATGAGAATATGGGAGTTTCTTCATATCAAGTCTTATGTGATACGTTGAGAATTCATTTGAACCATACCTTGATAGAGTGCATGAGCTTCTACCATGTTGTTTGTATTGGTTCCAATTCTCTAGATGTAATGGTTCACCACAATACCCCCAGGATCATAGATAATCCCTTCTCCTCCTGCTATTCTTGGATTTCCTTTTGAGGCTCCATCAAAAAAAGGGAGTACATTTTCCAATCTCTTCTCCACTTATCAAACTAGGGTAGGTCCAGTCTGATCTCCAAGTCTTCAAGAAGGGGAGCTTGAGGCAGGACCAGAACCTTCGCGAGATGGAATGAATTTATCCAATCTACCTCCTCTGGAAGGAGTGGGGATTTTTACTTTGGTAAGGAGAGAGACTGAAGGAAATCACCCAATAGGACTTGAGTTTTACCAACAACTTGAGCATTAGACACAGTGGAATCTCTGAAGATAAATTGATTACGTTCCATCCAGAGTTGCCACACGATCATTTTGGGAAGAATCAACTAGGATTATTTGAGAAATGGATTTTAAGACAGGGAGTAGGGAAACACCTCATCCTAAAAGATGAAGGGAGAGGACAAAGATCCCGACTGAGTTATATTTCTTGACCATGGTCTGAGCACCAGAGCCTAGGCTTCCTTAGAGAAGGCAGTCCAGGAAAAGATTCCCTAAAGTGTAGTTATGAGAATGACAGAGAGGGCATCGATGGGGGCCTACGAAGCATTTTTTTCTATATTCTCTCACGATAGGATACTACCATGAGCCAGTGTCCACATGGACATGTCAACTTTAGGAAGTATTTAAAAATTCTAGATGTGTTTCAAAATAGTAGGATTGGGGGGAACGTTTGGGACTTCAGAGTAGAGGGAATAACCATGGGATGAGGTTTAAAATCCTGATCTTGAGTCCCAACCTCTCTTGTCTATGGTTGTGGAAGCGATGGGTGCAAAGAGTTGAAGCGAGGAGAGGAGTTTGTTCTTTTCACCCTCTAGAAGCCTTAGACAGATTGGGATCTTCCATTTGAGATAGGTATCGTCAGCGCTCTTAGAGAATATATCCTAGAGAGAATCCAACCCTTGTTGCTACATTCAAGATATGATATTGGAGAGGTTGGGATTGCTAGCAAGAGGGGGTTCCCTAAAACATAATTGTTCCAAATGTTTATTTTCTTTTCGTTACCCGATGTTAGCACTGAAATTCACACTTTGATTGTTGAACTAAAATCTTAGCACCCATTAGAATGAAAAATATAAGTTTGGGTTTGAATAGGTGGATCAACAATATTTATAAAGAAAGCGAGAGGGAAAAAAACTACAAGTCAGAAGGCTACACCAATGGGAAATATAGTCACACAAACACCCTGAAGTTAGAAGGCAATTGAAAAGCGTATCAAAAAAATGGATTATAATATGGGATATGGAAGAAAGGATAAGTTAACCTAAAGTAGATCATCCATTAAAAAATATCCTCTCTACAAAATGGATTAGAAATCTACTTGAATAAACACAATGAGTTATAGGCAATCACAACAAACCCTTTGCTGCTCAAGAATCTATAAAAAAAATATTGCCATTGATCCTCAAAGCTAAAATTCATTCAAGCAAGATAGAAATGAAGATGAATAAAAAATATAACACAATCTAATATAATGCATCTCATGAATCTTCAATGTCAGGAATATTTACATTATAAAAATTCCATCGATCTTACAAATGAACACACACATGGAAATTGGTTGCTCCTATTCTCTTTAGCCTCTCTTGGCTCACGAATCCAACCCTTCTCCAAGAGATCCCTCCTTCATTAAATATAAAATAGTATCAAAGTATCCTTAGGAAGTCGAAACCCATCTCTTTCATTGGATTCTAGGCCTTGGAGATAGGTGGCAATAGTCAAAGAGACAAAAATCCAACAAACTGCTAATTTTCAGGAAATTGTTGGAAATCATTAATAAATTCTTTCCAACTCACTGCATGAGGTATTTAATGGTGCTAAAACATAGGTGCGGGTGTCCCTTAGCATCTAAATGATCTCTGATAATTTGTTTGAACCCTCCTTGACAGGTGGAAACCTCCCAACAAGGTGAATATCCAATCAACAATGCAAAACAAAGACTTTGCAACACATTTCGCAATGCACTAGTGTTTTAACTACTTCTCGCAAATGCCAAACTGGGTTAGGTTGATTTTTAGTCAGAAAGTCAAAAATATCATTTTCTTCCTCCACAAAAAGAATAATAGAACAACCAACCCTTGGTATGATAAATAATGCAAAATTTCTAGGAAATCCATTAGGGATGCTTCTAATGAGACCTTAAAAATCGATAAGATCAATACGTACAAAGCCCTAATTAAAAGGAAAAAAAGATACTATATCAATAAAAAGCAAGAGAAACTTTCACAACTATACAAGTTGGATCCTAAGAAGTTCTAGAGCCAAATTTTAAAACACAATACTAAAGAAAATAATAGGATTCCTTTAATGGATTGGAATTCCTACCTTAAAAGTCTTTACGAGTTCCCTAATGCCATGGAAAACATTCCTATTGTCCCTACAAAGAAATAAGTTTTTTCTTTAGATGACATAGAGTTTGGGGTTAAGCGGCTCACAAATGGGAAAGCTAAGGACATTGAAGGCTACCAAGATGAAATTTTTAAAATCGGAGGGCCAATCCTTATCCCTCACATACACAAGCTCTTCAATTTAGTAGTCAAGAAGGGCTTCCATAAACCCTGGACGCAAAGCCTCATTGTTCCTATTTTTAAAAATGGGGATAAAAACATTCCCTCTAATTACAGGACCATTATGATTAGCTCGATTTTAGCCAAGCTTTATGGAATTATTTTGGAAAAGAAGATTAGCATTTCACTAGAAATTCACAGTAAAAGAGGTAAAGGAAAGGTCAGGTTTAGGATATATCATTCAATTATGGACCATCTTTTTACCTTTAGGATCATTGCAGAGGAGTTCTGCAATACTAAAACCAATCTTTTTTATTGTTTTTTTGACTTTAGAAAAGATTTTGACATGGTTCCTAGGAAAAACCTTTGGAATAGGTTGGAAGAGATAAAAGTTCCTCTCGAGTTGAGGGCTGCTACAATAAGGATGTATGAGAACGTTATTGCTAAGTTTAAAAACATTGAGATATGGTCAAAAGAGATCAACTACAATATCACAGTCAAACAAGTTTGTCCCTTGTCCCCTACCCTTTTTGGCATATACATTGATAAGTTATAAGAATGCTTGGAAAAAGAAGGTTGTGTAGGCCCTACTCTCACTGGTATAATAATTAATCTTCTTCTTTATGCCGACGATATCATTCTTATGGAAAGGAGTCCCCATGATCTTGAAAACCAACTAAGAATCCTCAACGATTTTTGCTCCAATATGGGTATGACTGTTAATGTTGATAAGACTAAGGTCATGATTATTAAATCCAATAAGATCCCTTATGATACCTTTGTATATGACAACAACAAATTGGAGGAAGTGACTTCATACAAATATCTTGGAATTGATATTCACCGCAAGCTCAATTGGAATTATAGGATTGAGAAAAGGATTATGGGGGATGAAAAGCTTATTATGGGCTTGAAAACAATTGTAAATCACCCGATATTTGGAGTTGGGATAAGAAGAAACTCCTCTTTGAGACTCTTCTTACACCTATTATTCTTTATGGATGTGAATTCTGGGGCCGTAGTATCTCTCGTGAATCCTGGAGAAAGATAGAGAAAATACAAAAGAATTTTATAACCTATAATCTCAAAATTAAAGGAAATACGCCCTATCCCATCCTCCTCATAGAAACAAGCCTCTCCCCCATTGAGACCATGGCTATGACTAGATACCTAATGTATACGAACAAGTTAAACAACATGGAATACAAGAGGCTACCTAAAATTTCTTCAAACTCAAGTCATAATCACCATCGACTCAAGCGATGATGGCATAAAGATGCCCGGTCTTGGCTAAAATATTGGGGAATCATGGAAGAAACCATTTTGCAGACTATTAAAAAAACATCAAATCAAAATTTAAGGAAAAAATGTGGTGTGATAAAGAGTTAGAGGAAAAAATAAAATCAAGATATTATAAAGATGTAATCAACCCTAACCTAGAAGATCAAAATTATCTATCTGTTTTGCCAAGTGTAAAGAAAAAAAAAGCATTGCTAAGATAAGAACAAATTCTCACGAGATCCATGGTGAAACTGGGGGTTGGTCAATTCCTAAAATGCCATGGGATGAAAGAGTGTTTCACCTTTATGACACTAAGAAGGTTGAAGATGAAAAGAACTTTCTCTTAGATTGTCCAGCGTATACCCATATTAGATCTCATTTTCAAAATATTGATCACACTACCAACCTTCCTAACCTCTTAGCTCAACAAAAGTATGGTGATCTTGGAAAGCTTCTCTTAATGATTTTTTAGCACAGAAACAAAATTCTAAAGAATCACAAGTAATCACTTACCCTCTTAAGGTCTGATAGACCAATTAGGTCTTAGTGGACGTTAATCATCATCATCATCATCATCATCATCATCATCAAAAAGGTTGAGAGGAACCTAGATGGGAATTCAAAATTTAGGAGAGAACAATTTCTTTGTTGTGTGCTAATTTATTAAAAACAATGAAAAATACCATTTTGTAGCGTCGCCACTGCGAAATTTCCTGTATTAGCCCATTTCACTTTTTCCAATGTTTTATCATTTCAAAAATCTATCAGGTGTCCCAAGAGTGTTGTAAACTTCACTATATTGATATATAACTTAGAGGAAAGAACCACAACTGATACTCATGGATTACAACTCATAGCCATTGCCCAAACATGTTGTAAAATGCATAAAAATAGGTCAACCACACATTGTAAATTGGATAGGGGTAAGAATTCACTCGTTTAAGGATGAATTTGAAAGGATGCAAAAGGTGAAAGTTTCAACAGTTCTAGAATAGAGGGCTTGCAACAAAATTCGTAGCACCAACAAATATAGTAGTAAAAGGACTTCCTTTCAACCTTCAAATAGCATGATAAACCTTATGAAGTATCTAGTATATGCGAGCTTGATGCAGATAATTGGGGATTTTAACACATGTATCTGCAAACTATTGAACCTCCAACACTCTCCTTCAACCAGCTCATAGTGCCAGTTTGCAGTGCCTAGCTTAAACACGATTTGCACACTTGGAGGAAGTTGTTAGAAACTTTATGACATAATCCCTAATAATTTGTTTAAAATACAATCTTTGAAAACAATAAGATCTTTTATGTCATGATTCTTTAACCCTACAACTCAATTTGCTAACATATGGCTCCACAAGGGATGGCATGCTCCCTGTGAGATGCAAAGAACATGAAGTTCGGTGCCTTATCCATTCCATCTCTTCATATTGTATTCCTGAAAACATCTCTTCCCCTTATTGAAAAATAAAAACACTATCATAAGCTGCAAACTGAACTCACATTGTAGACAAATTCAAACTAAAAATCACATGCTCATGGAGTGAGATTATTTATGTACATCAACCTACACTAATATACCCAACTTAGCTTCCTAATCAAGTAATATGATATGTCCAATATAACTAGTCAAATGATTGTTTGGAATGTGAGACTTGTGTCTGGTCTTGAAAAATTAAAATGGACAATGATAAAATAAAATATGGCTGAGAGAATAGCTAAAACTTATATCCACAGTGTAGAAGTGATAAAAAATTTGAGCTAACAAAAATCTCCATATATGTTTCCATTGGATCATAAAAAACATGAGAGAATACCTCAATAAAAAATTTATTTACCGGTCCCAACTAAATATTGGATTTCCTTTTCATATTTTATGTTTCATGACTACTACCAATCTTAATTATCTGCAAAAATGAAGCATACTGGAGGATGATTTCAATGTTTTCAAATTGAGATTCTACTATATTAAGTACCTCCCCACATTGTTTAGAGTAATGAAAAATTTAAACAAGAAGCATGTCATGGATCTGCTTGTATTCTTCAACTTTAGTTTCTTGATAAAACATATCATTTTGAAAATCATGGGAAACATGTTGAAAATATCGAGGAATAATTTATTGAACAATTCGTTGATTGCAAACACTCTAATTGGCAGGTCTTCTATATAAATTATTAAATTCCATACAACATCCTTCATATAGGATATCATCACCATAACCTTGTTTGAAATAATTATTGAATGAAATATGAAAATCTTTCAACGACTGAATGCTAGCAATCGGAAGAGATATACACCACTCACGAGCCTTTCCTTCCAAGGAGTACCTGAAAAGATTGATCTAAACATCCTCTTGCATGATTTGAAGATGATAAATAAAATCATGGAAATCCAACAAGTTCTTAGTTGGTACTTCCCAATATTCTCCTCTAAATCTGGGAATGCAACCTTTCCATTCATCTCTACTAGGCACTGGATTTGGAAAACCGACTATACTTGAGAAATCACAGAAAGCATACCTCTGAGCCATAATTTTTTCCGTTTCAAACTAGTGGAGTCAATTGTACGTTCATCTATAATGAATATGGAGTCATCAGGTAGAATATTGCAATCAATATTGTGTCATGCTCTTGTCTAACATCAAGAGATGGATTTGATTGTTGTCGTTCTCCCAGGGAAGATTTCTTCACTTTCGTCCCCGACAACGATGCCAAAAATGTTAGCACTGAAAGCCACACTTTGACTACTAAAGTGTAATATCAACACCCATTAGAATGTAAAATATATGTTTAGGTTAGAATATGTGGATCAACAAGATTGAGAAATACAGGGAGAGGGCATCAAACTGTAGATCAGTAGGCTACACCAATGGAAAATGGAGTGACAAAAACACCCTGAAGTTACAAGGCAATTGAAAAGCATATCAGAAAAATGGATTATAAGATGGAATATGGAAGAAAGTATAAGTTAACATAAAGTAGATCATCCATTAAAAAAATATCCTCTCTGCAAAATGGATTAGAAAGCTACTTGAATAAACAAAATGAGTTATAGGCAATCACAACAAACCCTTTGCTACTCAAAAATCTATAAATCAAATACAACAATTGATCCTCAAAGATACAATTCATTCAAGAAAGATAGAAATGAATATGAATATAAAAGAGAACGCAATATGATATAACAAATATCATGAATCTTCAATGTAGGGAATATTTACATGATAAAAATGCCCTTAGGATTACAAATGAACACACAAAGGGAAACTGCATGCTCCTATTCTCTCTAGCCTCTCTTGGCTCATGATTCCAACCCTTCTCCAAGAGATACCTCCTTCATTAAATAGAAAATAGTATAAAAATATCATTAGGAGGTCGAATCCCATCTCTTTCATTCGATTCTAGGCCTTAGCGATAGGTGGCAATTGTCAAAGAGACCAAAATCCAACAAAGTGCTAATTTTCAAGAAATTGTTCGAAGTCATTAATAAATTGTTTCCAACTCACTGCATGAGGTCTTTAATGGAGCTAAAAATTAGGTGTAGGTGTCCCTTAGCATCTAACTGATCTCTGAGAATTTTTTCAAACCCTCCTTGACAGGTGGCAACCTCCCAATAAGGCGAATATCCAATCAACTATGCAAAATAGAGAGTTTGCAACATGTTTCACAATGCATTGGTGTTTTAATTGTTTCTCTCACATTCCAATCTAGGTTGGGCTGTTTTTTTGTCAGCACGTCAAAAACATCATGTTCTTCCTCTACAAAACATTTCAGAGGAACCCAGATGGGAATTCAACATTTATGAGAAACAACATCCTCTGTTGTGTGATCATTTCTTAAAAGCAGTCAAAAATACCATTTTGCAACGTCGACGCTGCAAAATTTCCTGTAGCATCCCATTTCACTTTTTCCAATGTTTTATCATTTCCAAAATCTACCAGGTGTCCTAAGAGTTCTTTAAAATTCATTATATTGATATATGACTTAGAGGAAATCACCACAACTGATACTCATGGCTTACAACTCATAGCCATTACCCAAAAAATGTTGTAAAATGCATAAAAATAGGTTAACATCATTAACAACATTTTCAACTTTAAGCCTGCTTCAACAAATGATCAACCACACATTTTAAATTGGATAGGGGTAAGAATTCACTCGTTTAATTCTGGATTTTAAAGGATGCAAAAGGTGAAGGTTTCAGTAGTCCTAGAACAGAGGGTTTGCAACACAATTCACAGTGCCAACAAATATACCATTAAAAGGACCTCCTTTCAACTTTCAATTAGCATGATAACCCTTATGAAGTATCCAATAGACTTGAGCTTTATGCAGATAATTGGGTAATTTAACACACATTTCTACAAACTATTCAACCTCCAACACTCTCCTTCAACTAGTTCGCAGTGCTTGGATTAAACACAATTTGCACACTTGGAGGAAGATTTTAGAAATTTTATGACAATCCCTGAGAAATTGTTTAAAATACAAGCTCTAAAAATAATAAGATATTTTCTGTCATTATTCTTTAACCCTACAATTCTATGCGCTAACAACTAGTATCCAATTTAATTCTTCTCTGAATTGAGTGTTCTCGGTCAATCTGTCAGCAGATGAGAAAAATAGAGACCGCTCTGCATGCCTTGCAGGGTTCACCAAGGCAGAACATCTATAGCAGCAAGAGTGTTAATAGAAAGCAGAAAAACAAAACAGAGAACAATCTAATCTAACAGCTGTGAAGCAAATAATGATTCGGAAATAAACAGAAATATCAAACATGAGACAAGGAAGTCCACAATGGTTCCAGGCTTGATCTATTAGGGGAAACCAGAGTACACGCTGAGGGCAGAGATAAGGA
>ML779758.1:592923-666603 GCA_009831015.1 Picea engelmannii | reverse complement strand
AAATAAACAGAAATATCAAACATGAGACAAGGAAGTCCACAATGGTTCCAGGCTTGATCTATTAGGGGAAACCAGAGTACACGCTGAGGGCAGAGATAAGGATTCCCTCTCCCTCCAACAGAAGGTCCTTCGAATCTCTCAAGGTTGTGCTTTCCTTACAAAACGAGTAGAACTGAAATAAACGGTGAAAGAACTCTGAATTAGGCTGCAGACGGATGGCTTGTCAAAAGGACTGAGCTCTGAATCTGGACAGCATAACTTTACATGGAATTCTCTGCTGAAACAACGAGCCTTCACTGCTATTTATAACATTTTCTAGGCGGTCACGTAACTAGCTTCCGGTGTAAACACGGTGCTGTTTAGGGTTCACTTAAGCCATTAATTCGCCGAATTTGCAGAACCAACCCTGATCTGGATGTCAAATCATCTCGGTCGAAGGTCCATTGGCGATCGGGAGGCCGACTTAAGCATTTAATGCACCGTATTAGCATATGCGCGGCTTTTTCTTTGGACAGTCGCGCGTCGGGCACTTAAGCGCGCACAACACGTTCTTATCCCGCGCATACGCACGCACCTTACTGATGTGAAGTGTCTTTCAATTTTTGTATAGTTTTTGACCCTTCTGGAATGCTGTAAACTTCATTCTGTGCCATGAATGACTTCATTGTTGTGTTGATGATGCGGAGTTCTTGTCGCCCTGTGTAGACGAAATTTCAGTGATAACATCAAGGGAGCATATTCTGGAAGATAGATAGGATTGGGGATCCTTTTTTGACTATCGATTCCCTGTCCAAAAAATTGTTCCGGGGGCTGGAGAAGTATTTCTTCCACATAACTTTACAGCTCTCAGAAAGTTTGTTTGTTATCAGATTCTAGAGGATTTGGGCCCCTAGAGCCAGATTCTGATTTTTAATATCGCGCAATTGGAGGCCTCCTTCCATAAGTGGTTTTTTAATCTTCTTCCAATTGACTAAGGAGAATGTTTTCCCTCAATTGCTCTTACCTCCTTTCCAAAGGAATTTTTTGAGTAGTTTATCGAAGGCCAACATGAAGCTTGTTGGTGCTAGCAGGATAAAGCATTGATAACTTGGGATATTGTTTAGAACAGATTTGATGAGGACCACTTTACCTTCCAGATTGAGCTAGGAGGCCCCCCAAGAAAGTATTTTGGTCTTTTCTTTTTCCAGCAGGTGTGCCCAATTTCCATCTTTTGGAGAGTATTTGAGGATAGGGATTACTAAATACTTGAAGAAGTCCCATTGAGAAGTTCCATCAATTTCTCAAATCCTAGAAATGACTGCCAATTCTCTTTGGTCTTATATGTCAGTTGAATATCTAACATTTCCTAAGGTTTAATTTACTCCCAGAGAGATTACAGTAGTAGTCTATTTCCTCTTTAAATTTGCGAGCTATATATGGGCTGGCCTAGCCTAAGAGGAGAGTTTCATCCTCAAACTGAGCATGATTTATGTCCTTTGTCCCACAAGCCATCTGGATACCCATCGGATCTTGTTCAATACGGCAGTGTTCCAATTGAAAACTAAGGACCGCAGCTTGGATGGAATAGAGAAATGATGAAAGAGGGCACCCTTGACGAAGGCCATTAGAGGATTTTAAGAAGGATTTTGCTCGATTATTGATAAGGGGAGTGATCCAAGGCTCACTTATATAGGCTTTCACCCAACGAATGAAAGAGGGGTCAAATCCGAAGTGCTCCCTAACCTAGAAAAGAAAGCAGTTCCTAACTCTGTCAAAAGCATTAGCTAAATCAATTTTGATAACCATACATTTTTCTCAGTTGTTGAAACTAGAGTGGATGGCTTCCTAGACCAGCATAATGATGTCCTATATTTTCCTTCCTTGACGAAGCCTCCTTCATTTTCTGGGAATAGATTTGGGAGGATCCTTTCTAGTCTATTTGCCATAATTTTAGTGATGACTTTGTATCCTATATTACATAAATATATTGGTTTGAAGAAATCAAATGAGGAGGTTTCCTTTTCTTTCGAGATGAGAGATAGAAAATTGGAGGTTTTTCTTCCCCCTAGCTTGATGCAACTTTGATACTTCAACACCATTTTGTAGACATATTTTTTGATAATATCCCAACAGACTTTTAGAAATTGGGTTGTGAAATCATCTGCTCCTGGTGCTTTATCATCTTCCATATTATCAAGGGTTGTCTTAATCTCCTCCATGGTGACAATCTTGATTAACTGTTTATTGTTGACTCTATGGAATATTCTTGGGACTTGGGCCAAAAGGTTCCTTGGATCTGAAGAATGTTCTTGGTTGTCTGCAGAAAAAAATTGAGTTGAAATGTCAGTCTGCCTCTTCCTTAATTTTTCCAAAATTTGAAATGGGTCAGCCTTGAACTTGGATTTCGGTGACTATTTTAAATTGATTCCTAGATTCAGCCTATTTATGGAAGAAGGAGGTGTTCTGATCCCTAGATTGAAGCCATATACTTTTGAACTTTTACTACTAGTATTCCTCTTCTAGTCTACAGGTCAAATGAAGAGATTGGTACAAATTTGCTTCTTTTTCTAGAAGTTCTCTGGTTATTATTACTTCTTCCATATTGGTTTGAAGAGTTTCGATATTTTGCTAGGCTTATAGATGGGATTGCATGGGGGATTTCTTCTCTTTTTCCTAAATTTTGAGGTTTGTTTTAACCCTTCATATATTTTCTTCCCAAACAAAGAATGGGGAGCTAGTGACCGGAGTGTTCGATTATTTCCAAATTATTTGGAACAATCCCTCGTGTTGAATCCATAGAGGGTTGAAGTAGAAAGGGATTGAACCTACAATACCATCTTTTTTGAATTCAAGAAGGATGGGCTTGTGATCTGAGCAACCAAAGGGGATTCTTTTGGAGATGGGTCTCAAGCCCAAGAGCAGGAAGGAACTTTGAACCAGAAAACTATCTAATTTGGCAGCGATATGGCTAGGGCCAATAGGATTATTGGTCAAAGAAAATTTTCCTTTGGAGGGTTTGATGTACATCAAATCCCAATAAAGAATTAGCTCATCGACCCATTCTTGAATCAGATATATATTCATAGAAACTCACCTCTTCTCTGATGGATTTAGGAATACATTAAGTTCTTGTTCTATGATTATGTTCTCTAAATGCATTATGTTGCCAGCCTCCCGGAGAAGCTCCCAACAAAGCTTTTGTTTCTAAGAAGAGGACTGGAACATAAATAGTGAAAAGACAGACCTGAGTTCCAGTGGATTTATGGAGCATCTAGTTAAGGATCCAATGTGTGGATGAATTGGAGGAAACTAGTTTGAATTGGAAGCGTCCCATAGGGTTTCTATTCCTCCCGAGGCACCTCTAGAGCTAACAACGACCCCTCCACCTTTTTTCCAAAATTTTAGACTTGATTGGAGGAATGATTTTTTCTCCCTATTGGTCTCCTAGATCAGTAGAAGATCTAGCTAAGATGATCTAATCAGGTCTCTCATTCCATCTTCCCTAGTTTTACTACCTAACCCCCTACATTTCCAGGAGAGTGCAATCATTAATTAATTTTGGGGGTAGGGGGGGCACCTTTGTGAAGTTTCCCCTAGTGTATGGTATTTCGAGGATTCTTGAGGAGTTTGTCTATAGTTGGATAAGATCCTTGTATATTATCCTTATAAGTGGCCTACTCTCTTATTTATTTTTCGGTTTTCATTCCTCGAGAGGATTTCTTCTTGCTAGTCCCAGTATTTTTGACTTCACCTTCTTCGTCCTCGAACCCATATGCTTCTGAGTCTTCCTCATATTTCCCCTAGTGCTCTTCTTATCCTACCTTTGGTTGATGGGTTTCAGGAGAAAGATTTTCCTGTCCCACTAGCTCTGGTTGGCTTTCATCTTGGGTTTCTTGGACTGCTTCCTCTGCAATGTTCTCTAAGTTGGTCTATTTGTTTCCACTAGTTCTTGGAGATTCTTGCATGGATTTCTCTTTGTGGGAGGGAAGTTCTTTGGGTTAGGTAGGTTTTTCTTGCCTTCATTTCTTGGTTCTGGGACTACATTATTTTCCTTTTCTTTCTTGGCCTGTTTCCATCCTTTGTTTTTTTCTTTTTCTGGTTGGTTTTCCTCGTTTTTGGGACAATGCCTGAGGAAATGCCCATATTCGTGGCATCCCCGACACTTGAATGTGAGCTGCTCATAGTACAGTTTTTGAACATAATACCATGACCCCACTATTAACTTTATGGCCTCTGGAATTCCTACTTCTAAGTATACTTCTATACAGATCTTGGCACAGACGTATTGATCTTTAGTGTATGTTTTTTCTATTTATTTACCTAGGGAATTTCCTATAGATTTTAGGGATTCAATGTTCCTGTAGTGGATTGGGAGCTTCTAGAGCCAAACCTAAACTTGAAAAACATTAGGGATGTATTCTGAGGGATCAAAATATGGAATCCATCGGTTCAGATAGATACCCTATGGCCCCATAAAGTAGGGCTCATTTCTGAAGATGAGGTCATGATCTTCTTTGAGGGTGAAGTCGAATAGGAAAAACCGTCTCTCGACTGAGTAGGAGGTGACTGATTGAGAGATAAGGGGTCTCCACTTTATATGGAACTAGTTTTCTATGTTTTTTGGAGAAGGCCATAGGCATGTGAACTGCCCGATCAAGGCTCTATCTACCAGAGAGAGAGAAACTTGAATAGTTTTCTCTGGCGGAAGAGTGACCTTAGGGATTTCTTCTAGTTTTGTTACAAACTTAGGAATAAGGATGCAGGAGAATCACATTCAAAGTCAAATATGCAAGCATGGAGGAAAGGATGAGACATCTCAGCATGAAAAAATTTCAAATCAAAATTAACTTGGAATTAAATCGAGTTGTTGAGATATTTTGTAAACAACATTTAAAAAATGTAACTTGTTTATAATGTTGTGAAGGACTGTAAGAGTTTGCAGATATGGAGTGTTGACTCTTATCTAGAAATAAATGTTAGTTAATGTAATAGAGGAGGTTGAGTGAGAGAGTACAAGCTCATGGAGCCCCTTTTTTATAAAGAGATCTTGTATCATCTTTCATAGCAGATTTGGGAGACTAGAGAGAGAGATATCGGGGGTAGAGAGGTATTAGAAGAAGAAGAAATATGGATAGATTTAAAATAGGAGAAATAATTGAGACTCTGTCCTAGTCCACTCAATGTACACATTTGTAAACAAACATTCATCTTAATATGAAGAAAAGTAGTTTTTCCTGCACACGATGTGTTTATGAAGTATTTGTATTCTGTGAATGTTATCTATGTGTTAATGTGTTGTATATGTATGATATGTTTCATCTGCAGATGGTATATAAATTTATTTATATTTGTTTGAGTTTGAAGTATCATTCTATCTTCTTTAGGCTGTGCAAGGAGTGCACAACGAACATTTGAAGTTATTTAGCTAGCGTAAGGAATGTGCATCTGAACTTTGTGGAGTCAGGAAAGAATGTGCCAAGAGGGCACACCAGAGTGATAAGGAATCAAGGAGGAACCTCAATATTATTGAATACCTTAGAGGAGGAATATGTGTAGAGAAGGCATAGAGAGATAGAGTTACTAAACACTCTGTAAGGAAGAGCTCTGCGAGGTGTACATCGAGCAAGGAGAACGTCAGGAGGGCAAGAAGAATTTATTTTCAAGAAATCCTTCGAATCTGAGTTTGACAAAATCTCAGAAACACAAGGAGTGCATGAGATATCAAAATATTCAAGGAGGTCAATATCATAAGGAATAACACAAGTAGTGTGTGGGTGACAGACTAATACCAAGTCCTAAATATGAGAAGAGATAACATTTTCAAACATGCAAGCAAGACCTAGAGGACGGGTTCGTGGGAGAAAGTTCAAAGTTAGAAAAGATTTGAATGTTGACAAAATATTCCATGTCGGGAGAAAGTGGAAGTTTAGTAGGAGGAGCAACAAAAATTGTCAGATTGGTTGTAAGGAGAAGCCTAGTTCGTTGGATCAGTGCGTAGCGAACAAGGATAACACAGAAGAAGAGAACAAATACCACCCATTTGGATCTGAGCGCAGAGAAACAAAAACCATCAAATTTGGTTGTAAGGAGGAGTCTAGAATATTAGATAAACACCAAATGAATAGAGGAAGCACATAAAAGAAAAATAGATCTTCAACGTTGGATCTCAATGTAGAGGATCAACAATCATCTGATCAAGGTGAAGTGCATGGGTTTTAACCCATGTGTACATAGGGAGACTGGTCAAAGCTTGAGGATTGAGATTGTTTAAGGCCTACGAGTTGGAGAGCCAAAGTATAATCTCAACCATTCGATCAGTTGAAGGAGATATGAGCCATTAGACCGTCCCAAGGAAATCTCAGGTGTTGGATCGGCCAAGAGAATTTGGACCGTTAGATATCATGAGTTCAGGAGGAGGCAAGTTTGGGACTTGAAACTCCCAAAGTGAAAATAATCAAATAGATGAGAGTCATCGATCTATGAGGGGACACTTGTCAACAGATCACAAGCTTTGGGAAATTTTTATTGAACTTCTAAGTTGAGGTTTGAGAATCTCGAAGTCTGAAATCACGAAGAGATCTCGACCGTTGATCGAGAGGAAGTAGATCTGGTCCATAGATATGGGGAGGATAGATATAAACTGTCAATCAAGGGTACCATCAAGATTAGGATATCGACGGTCCCACAACATTGCGAAAATTGGAGGTGCGTGAGATTTAGTAGGAAGTCACGTGGTCATGTGAGGACATATTCCAAGGTCACACGCTAAGAAGGAACTTAGCAAAGGGAACTTGTGAAGGTTGAGAATCAAGATTCCCAAAGGTTGGACTCATGGAGGAGATCCTGACCATAGATTCAAGGAGCTATATGGTAGTAGATCTTCCACTACAGGAGATTTACATATCGAGGAGAGAGAAGTTTTAAAACTGAAACTCCCAGGGGAGTTATGTGGAAACAGATCTAGAGGGGAGTTATGTGGAAACATATCAAAATGATCTAAGGTCATGTGTAGATGGCAGAAAGGGAGATTTGATAGTAGTCATTGATCATGAGGTAGCATCGGTAACTAGGAGATCGACGAATGAGAAGGATTGTGGAGCCAGAACTTGTGTGGAAGAAAATTATTCTAGAGCGAGCCTCAATTGGAACCATGGTATTCATAAATGGATACATGGCACCATGAGGAGGATTGAAACCACTCTTGCTATGCCTGCAATCACACATTAGCACAAGGACACAACCTAGGGTTGTATGAAGGAGGGACTAATGCCAAAGGGGATTATGCCTGAAACTAGTGTTTTGGGAGTGCATGGAAATTAGCCCACGGGTCTGTCAGGACCTGCACATAAGAGGAAAAGGGAATTGTGTATAATTGATCTAGGTTTGATTAGGAGCCCGAGGAGTCAGTCTGACTCAAGATAAGGAAATATCCAAAGACTGGGAGGTCGCAGAACCCTAGGAGGGTAGGGGGGTTGCATTAGGTGGTATCATAGTTGAATTCATCATCTATAGATTTCAGGCGAAAGAGAAAGAGTATAAATCCAATTTTTTTTTGCAGACAACAGATAGGAAGATGGTGAAAAGAGATGACCTGATAACATCAGGTATCACAAACATAAATTTTCCTATAGATAATGGTTGAAAGGAAGAAATCAGGGTACTGATTCTCTGTGAGGAGGTTGTTGCACGAGCGTAATAGCAAAAATTTAAATAACCAGGTGAGTTGTAAGAGAATATGGAGATGCTCACAGACATATAGTAATCCATAGGCTTACCAGGAGGGCAGGTAGAAGGTAGAAATGGATAATGAAGACCATGAATGTGGTCAAAGAGAAGGTCACAAGAAGAAATGCAATCCATAGATGGATCTCGAGCTCATTGAGATTAGAGCGAGGATGGAGAAGCTTGCATTTAAAATGCAGTGAGATGAAAAAGTGCATTGGGTGTATGAGTAGCCCATGAAGAAGAAGGTGAGGTTGGAAGTCAAGATAATAGTTGCCAGAGGACAACAAAAGTTTTTAAAGAGGTGGATGAGATATGTTGAAAGCCTCAAAGATGAAAGGAAGTGGTTCACATATGTGAGCTAGAAGTTGAGAGACACCTCAGTGATGAGGAGGACGTGAGATCATATGAATATATCATAACCTTCTAGGTGGGCAGAAGAGACATCCCAAATTGCTAGGTGGGCAGGGGGAAAGAAATGAGACCGTCTGAAAGTCTCAAGAGCTCAGAAATGAGTTCAAGTCAGCAGGGAGTGCTGATAGGTGAAGGTTCATGTGGATTTGTAGACCATGTCAATGAAGATGATGAGAATTTAAATAATTTCACCATCCAAGAGAAGGATCAGAGGAGCATTCTGATTATTGGGGTAATTCTGATATTTGTTATGACCCTAAATTGCACCATACATGCTTACCTAGCATTAGGCCATCTCAGATCCATTCTTTGCCAAAGAATTGTTGAGCAACTCTTTAAAAAACCTCTTTCATAAGGTCCCACGTGCCCTACTCCATTACTACACGTGTGTACATGCTAGATGACCTAAAACAACCCGTGTAAACCGACAAAAGCATGAAAAAAGGAAAGTTATCGACGGAACACACAACTCTAGGTGAGTTAACTGAAACTTCCGGCCAAGCATGGCTAAGGGTTTGTCCAAATACCTAGCTTCTTCTAACCTATAAAAGAAGGGTTAAGGGTCCTATTTGGTAGTGGAAAAATATAGCAAAGAAACTTTGACCATTTGCATATTCCCATTGTCCCAACCCTTTAGCCATCCTTGTGCCAGAAGAGATATGAAGCAAAGAAGTTGGAGGATAGTTGAAGAGGATTCTAGGACCAGGTTCATGGAGTGGTGGCCGGTATCAACTTTTTGTAAGTTGACTCATTCAAAGTAATAAAGAAAATTATTTTCCTGTCCCAATTCATGAGTTATTCATAATTTGTTAAGTACATGTTTGAATCTCTAACCTATTAGTCTATAGGTAAGATGCATGTGTAGTTGTTGCTTGTCTTGTATGCAGGTCATCATTAGAAAGGATAACTACGAACAAGTGATAAAGTGCGACAGGGGATCAACATCAAACACCTAGAACAATGTAGGTCGATCTAGCCATGTTTTACTGAAAAGAAATATGATTTAAGTCTAGGGACAAAGGTAGAAAGTAGATTTTCTCTTGCTTATATCTCCATGCAAAGAATAACCCTATTTGCTAGTTCATAAGGAGATTTCACTCACAACATAATTGGTGACCATACTGGGGAAGTCTCTAGGGTTCTTGAAATTTTATTTTTTGGGTCGTTTTTAGAAAAAGACTAGATTTTATTTCTGGTTTTTTTTTTAGTTTCTGTAAAGTCTAAGCTAGCAAAGAGTCTAGTTTTCCATACCATCTTTCTCTGATTTGCTTGAATGTGTTTTGTAGGGAACCACAAAGGTACACATGGCTTGCATAAGGTCTACACGCGTGTACCTAAACCCTACTCTCTTACAGCCCATGTGTGAACGCTAGTTGAAGAAGTAGCAGTAGCGTGTAGAGCCCAAAGAATTTTTCAGGTAGTCATCCTCTTCACTGTCAGAATCAGACATTCTGAGGGGTTTTCTGGAATTCTGTCTAAGTCTTGGTTGTTTGTAGTCTTATCTCATATTGTTTTGCTTTATGATTTTTCCTTACATTATTTGATTTTTCTATTAAAAGGAGTGTCCAAGCCTTCAAGGGATCCTGGTTATCAGTATCAGTGGTCTCTTCCTAGTTTTGGGTTGTCTATTTTCATTTTTTCTCAGAGTTGAGAGATACACACCGCCTGTATAAGGTTAGCCCGTGTGTACACGCCCTCTATCTCTATACAACTCCTGTTCACATGCTTTCTATTAGATTAACAGTAGCGTTCTTGTGCAAGATACTTTTTTTGAGGGTAAGGTAGCCATCCTTTCCCTTGATGAGAATTATACCTCTTAGGTGTTTGAATCTTTGTCTTAACAGTCAGTATCTTAGGATTAATCTTACCATTAGCTTGCTTTTTCTCATTTAAAAGTGGTCATAAAAAATAATTTTTTGGGGTTTTTAGACAAGTGTGAGAGTCATTTTTTTTTAAATTGCTAGTGTGTGATTTTTTGACGTGATTCTTTGCAATCTGTGATTAGGCCAGAATTGTTTTTCTTGGTTTTTGCTTGTTGGTATTTTTCCTTTTTTCTTTATCAAGCATTTAAATAAAAAAAAAAATCTCTTTTCATCTTCTTGTTTGGTTGAAGAGTGTGTTTCTGCATTATTATCCAGGGAAAAGTTGTTTATTTCATAAGTTTTTGCTGTTTACTTAGATCATAAGTAGCTTGTAGTCAAGTGAAATTTCTTTTGAGTTTGTTGTCCAAAATCTTAGAAAAATTATAAAAACAAACAATATTTTAAAAAGTTGTTGAAATTTTGCATTAAGTAAAAGTTGTTGTTTCCAGCTTTTTTTCATTTTTTGCTTTCGTCTTTTACACATCATCAGTTTCACTTTCATACCCCCTGACATAAGAAAAATCCATAAAATTAATGTTAAATCTAAAATTTACTAGACTTTTATGTTTGTAGGGTTCACCAACTAGTTCAGGATTAGGGCCTTGGATTAGGTTGGAGAGGAAACTCTTCAAGGCCTTTTAAAATAAAACATTAGAGTCTGAGTTAAGGAGTATCTAAGTCCAGTATCATGAAAGTTTTACGGGACCCCCCTCTAACACAAGGGATAAACACAAGGTCGTGTACGGAAAGGTAGCGGAGATAACCCCTCCAAAGCTGGACCAATCGTAGTGGAGAACACATATAGAGGGCTTGTTTTGGGATTCCATCGATTGCATTTGCCACAGGGCTTCATGGGTCTCGAATCTGTTCAAGGTCTGCAGTTGTCTTCGGACCACCTTCTTTCGATACCCTTGACAGGTTTCGGGCTCGATACCTTGCTCATTGTGGTCTACCTGACTTTCATCTATACCTGCCTGGTGACTGTTCACGCACTCATAACCTAGTTGCCTATCTTTTTTAGGGACATACACAGGTGACTGAGGGGGTATACCATGGTACCTAGGAAATACATCGTGCCATGCTTTGCAGACTATACCTAGAGGGTGATTCCATTTTCGAGTTGCACTTGCACCGGTAAGTTTCTCTAGTGTTGGTTGTTGTAACTGTTCTTCCAAGTAATTTAGTGTTTACCTGTCTTATCTTCTAGGGACTTTTTTTTTTAGTGTGTGTTACTTTTGAATGTTTAGACTACCCTAGAGTTTCTTTGATCTTCTCACACAGTGGAGGATCATGAGCTCGGTCGATCACAAAGGCTTCTTGGCCTGTCGATGGTTACACTGGAGCCACCCCTGCCACCATTAAGGCGAAAGCTAGACCAATAAGGGTCTTTTGAAGCGACCAGGTTACAAGAAATTGTGCCCAACCAAAACCTAGAGGAATCGACCATTTTGGACCTTGAAGTGAATGCTCTTGGCCCAGTTGAAACCTCAACCCCTCATTTCTTTGCACCTTTCATTATACCAACCCAATTTTATGAGCGCCAGATAGTGTTGCACACAACAATGGAAACAAATGTTGTTACTCCTTCTAGGACTTCTTCAATTCCCACTACGATTGTCACCACAGGAGAGTTCACACCTCCTAACCCACCATCACTGATCCGAGCCACCATGGTCTCGATGAATTCTATATCGCACAGTGGTCCGATCTTGTCTTTGGTGGTGGCCACAACTCCTTTCACACCAAGTGTGACAGGCCCTCTGTTCTCATACGTGATGCCTAGGTCGGGTACAAGTCCTATACTTTCCTACTCCACTTTATAGACTTTGGTTATGGGGGTAGGGAGTTCTAATGATCCTCTGCAAGGTCACATGGGGGGCACTCCTACTTCTTTTAACACTTTCCCTTATAGAGGAGTCCATATCCCTCCTTCATCCCCTTCATTAGGTGGCTTGCATCAACAATCCACCGGGCAACCTACACACCATAGTTTATTTGGAGAGAGGAGTCAAGGACCAGGTTCGCATAGTATGTTGGTAGGTTCAACACCATTTTCTTTGGCCATAATGTTTGGTAACAATGCCTTCTCATCAGTCACTTTCCTGCCTTGGAGAAATCCCAGTTTTGGACAATCTACTCCTATGCAGGGTACTATTCTTGCACAGGGGGAAAACCTAGGAACTTCTTCCACAACAGGGCCTTGGAATTCTTGGCAGGGATCCATTCCCTCATCTGAAATGCCAATCTGGGGTAATTCTTTCCACAATCAATGGAACCCCAAACAAACTACTATGCCTATCCCCACGAGACCGACATGGGGCAACCCTTCCCAGAGTCCTTCGAAGATAACGCATGCCCAACCATCTATGTCCTATTTGGGAAATCATTCGATGATGTCTGCACATATGCAAAACCAATATGCTGGCCAAGGCCCTAGTTTCTACTAGAATTTGGGCCAACAACCAAACTTTTTCTGGCAACCTGGTGCCAGTCAAACTCTAGGACCCTTTTTCCCAGGTTATCACCAACAACCCAAATTACCCTTCCCGGCGACTTTGCACTTGCTAGATTTGACAAGGTGTTGAATGACTCTATTTTTTACGATCCGCGTTGGCCTCCTATGCCGACAAAGTTGCCTTCGGACATTCCAAATTTTGAAGCCAAGAATAATGAAGATCTAGGAGATCATGTGACTACCTTTCATCTTTGGTGCTCATCTAACTCATTGAAAGATGACTTCATATAGTTGTGATCGTTTCAATGTACTCTCATTGGGAGTGCCGCAAAATGGTACATTGAGCTTGATCACTCAAGATACTCTTCCTTCAGTGAGCTGGCAATGGCTTTCCTAAATCATTTTCAGTTACCTGTGAGGTACGATGCTGGCACAGAGCTGCTGGCCAATTTCTTGTAAACGACAACAGATCATATCTCTGATCAAATCCGAGAATGGAGACATTGGAAGAGTCTAATAAAGGTGCCAGACCCACGTGCATTCCTGCTTGAGTGGTTCCTTAAGTCTTTTGTCCCGCAGTTATCCAAAGACTTCACAACGTCGGGTGTATTCTCCGAAGAAGACGCCATCATGAGAGATGAACAATTTGAGCTCATATATTCTCAGTCTAGTTTATTATACAACATCTTGCTAGATGTGCCACGCTCAATAATGGATAAAAATAGACAGAGAGCCAGACCACATGCCGATGGTATTTTTGGTTCAGCACAAACAAAGCCTACTGAGCAATTGACGAAGCAGTTGCAACAGTTATCTATACAACACACAGTGGACAGCCAAACCACTACTTTGGCTGCTTGCCCTACAAAAATGTCAGAGGTACACATAGTGCATTCGACTAACCCAAAGGCCACCCAATAGCCTGAAGGAAATAAAAAACAATGAAAGAAGGGTTAAGTGGATAAAAAACCCACCAATAATTCTAGCGGGGACAACACTGAGAAACAAAAGGTGAGGTATCCATGCAACTTGTGCATGGAAGACCACCCAACCCATCTATGTCCCCGACTTGTAGAAGCCCAAAAGTTTGGGACGTAGAAACAACCTATTGTGTTAACCAATCCATTTCAACATGGACAAAATCTAACCCAAGCCTCTGCAAGCATAGAAGGGGGCAGCCAAGAACCCTGTCTACCTATGAACAACCCCACATCCACGAATGTATATATGGTTAAGGGTGATGCTTTTATATCGACTAGAGAGCACGACTATAGTAAACCAAGTACTTCTAAGAAGGGTAAAGAAGATGACCTCCCATCTCTTCCTCTACAGATTGAGAAGACGTTGGGAGAAAAAATGACACGCATTCCCAAAGGTGCATTTAAAAAATCTTCTCATAACCCAAACGCAGGGGCTGCCCATAACTACTTTGTGGTGGAGGATTTATCACAAACCCCTTGTGCGATGTCTGCTTTGGAGGTCCTCCAAAGCTACCCTTCCTAGTGGAAAGCCTTGTTAACCTCTTTAGGATCTACCGAGACTTGTAATCTAGGTACAATCATACCAGATACAACCGACTTAAAACCGCGTCTACCTTACCATGTAGCATTTCAGATAGTAGTCACTTATCCCACGAAAACTTTTACTCGAAATATCTTCCGCACGGTGGTTGATGAGGGTTCCTCGACATGCGTTATGTTGTTGGCATGTTGGAAGGTCATTGGCTAGCCTGTTTTGTCTCCGTCACCTACTCTCCTCACCACTTTCGACGGTCATTCGTTCCGACCATATGGTATCGTTCCTTCTTTCCCTTTGTAGTTAGGAGGGAAGACCATGTGTGTCGAAGTAGAGGTAGTCGATGCTCCCCTCGACTATAAACTCTTGTTAGGAAGGAGTTGGAATTATGCCATGCAATCTGTGCTTGCTACAATTTTTCAGGTCTTGTTGTTTCCACATGAGGGTCAGATAGTGACCATCGATCAATTGTCCTTCTCCATACTTGACCCTTCTTTGGAGGCATCCATGGTCCCAATGATTGATAATCCTCAACCAGGTGTTGTCAACGTAGGGATTGGTTTGTGCCCATCTTTGATGGGTACCTTCGATTACCCACCCCCTCAAGGCGATATCAATTTTATATCCAATCACCATAAGGTTGGGATTTTTCAAGTTTCGTTGTTCTGCACGACTTACTTTGATGATCCATGGACACTTCCTTCCCCATTGGCCATGATGGATGGGACAAGGCATCCAGGCATGTCCATGCCTTTGTCCACAACTGAAGTAGCGTACTCCTTAGTCCAACAAACTTTAGCCAACATTGATCTAGCTCCTGCACAAGAGTTAGATCCTCTTCTAGAGCCTATTTGGGCTCAGGGTTCTATCGCTCACACCTATTCATTGGACTTAGTATTTCCCTCTGAAGAAGCAATAATTGAAGCAATGACTAGGCCGGATAAAACCTGGGAAGATCTTCATCACAGATCATACTTCCTTCTAGATTTAACCCAAATTTAAGTGGGAGAATTCACCGCGACTATGATGGGAGATCAACCTTGTCCTATTAATCCCTTAGCTACACATGAGGTTTATGCTAAGGGTAATATGGAAACTATCGTTGAAACCTTGCCGATAAATATCTTCCAAAACCCTTGCATCATGCAGAATGTCTTCATCGGAGCGGACTGCTCCCCTGAAGATATTCAAATATACACAGATATTTTCAAATAATTCTGTGAGGTTTTTGCCTTGTCTTACGAGGAAATGCCAGGCATCGATCCAAAAATAGTTGAACACGAAATCACAACGTATCATGATGCCAAGCCGGTTTGGAAAAAGCTTCGTCTAGTTAATCCTAAGAAAGAAGCATCCAATAAGGTTGAGGTTGAGAAAATGCTAAAAGTCGGGTTTATATATCCTATCCATTTGACCCAATTGGTGTCAAACCCCGTGGTGGCCAATAAAAGACAAGGCATGATTCGTGTATGTACCGACTTTTGTGATTTGAATAAGGCATGTCCCAAAGATAATTTTCCCACACCATTCATCGATCATATCATTGATGAATGTGCAAGTTGCAAAGCCTTTTCTTTCATGGACGGTTTTTTTGGATATAGCCAAATTCAGATTAAACCAGAAGACCAACACAAAGCGACATTCATCTTCCAGTGGAATACATTTGCATATCATAAAATGCCTTTTCGTCTCAAAAATGTTGTAGGCACCTTTCGGCAGGCCATGTCTTTTTATTTTCATGACCTCAAGCATATAGTCGAGGCTTATCTAGTTGATTTAACATCATGATATCTCAAGAGAACGGATCATCCCACACACCTCTGACTTATCTTTGAACGTTGTCACTACTTTAGAATTCTTCTAAATACAAACAAGTGCATCTTCTGTGTAATGTCAGGACAATTGTTAGGTTTCATTGTGTCAACAAAAGGGATCATGGTCGATCCTCTCAAGGTTGAGGCAATAATTCAGTTGCCCCCCCTCCCACACAATCCTTCAACTTCAGAGTCCAAGGGGCAAGGCAAACTTTTTACGACACTTCATCGCCAACTATGCTAAAATTACCAAGGGCTTTATGTGCTTATTGAAGAAAGGAATTCCATTTTACTAGGATGATCTGGCTCAACGCTCTTTCGACGCATTGAAACATTCCCTCACAACTGCACCTCTGCTCCAACCACCTAACTATAACAAATATTTCTTATTATATATGGCTGCAGAAGAGTCAACCATTTGAATGGTTTTAGTTCAGGAAGATGACTTGTTCTCAGAATACATGATCTATTACCCGAGTCGAGGCCTCATAGGATCGGAACTTAATTGTTCTCAGATAGAAAAACTTGCATTGGCAGTAGTTCATGCTGTTCAACGGTTCCATCATTATGTTCTGTTTCGCAAGACCACCGTCATTGTTGTCATGAATCCATTCCAGTACATGTTGACACGACGGGTAATAGGTAGAAAAATCAGTAGATGGATAGTTATCCTCCAAGAGTTTGACTTAGACTTCATTTCAACAAAGTCCAAAAAGTCACTGGTCTTCGTATAACTCATTTCGAAACTTCCGGTTGAGTTAGGTGACATTGCTCCTGAAGAATCACCTATCCGGGAGATATGTTCTTGATCACAACTTCACATCCCTGGTATGGAGATATACCTATCTATTTCTAGACTTTGAAGTTCCCCACCACCGCTTCTCATGGTGAGTGTTGATGCATACGCCATCAGGCAAAGAATTATCTCATAATCGAAGATACATTGTATCGGAGAGGTGTAGACTACATCCTATGTCAATGTCTCACTCATGAGGAAGTAGTTATTGTGCTTAACGATTTCCATACCAGAGCTTGTGGCAGTCATTTGTCTAGGTTTGCAACAGCCAAAAAGATTCTATGAGCAGGTTACTTCTGGCCGACAGTTATCAAAGATTGTATTGAATCGGTCAAGAAGTGCCATCTGTGCCAAATATTCTCTCGAAAGATGAGGGCGCATCCCGCTCCCATGTTTATTGTCATCACAGTTGGTCCCTTCAGCAAGTGGGGGATTGATTACACTACTTGCAACCCTCCTTCAACAAGGGGGCACCACTATATCATCGTAACTGTAGACTACTTCACAAAGTGGGTTGAAGCTATGCCAACATTAAAAGATGATGGAGAGACTGCAGCTCTATTTTTATTCAACCAGATCATAGCAAGGTTCGGTGTCCCTAGGGATATTGTCACTGACCATGGAAATCACTTTCAGAATCAGATGATGACCGAATTAACATCCGAGCTTGGGTTACGGAAAAAAAAATCATCACCCTACTACCCCAAATCCAATGGGTGGGTGGAAGCTCACAAACATAAGGTCAAGTGTCAATATGATAGGTCCGTTCGTCCTTGGATTTTCTCTAAAGGCGACCTTGTCCTGGTCTATGACGAAGATAAGGACCCCCTAGGGGAAGGCAAATTCAAACCCATGTGATTCATATCTTTCATCATAAAATAGGTTTTAAAAAAGGGTGCTTATGGTCTGGTTGATTTTGAAGGGAATGCTTTGGTAGAGCCTAGAAATGGGCTCTACCTCAAGAAGTATTACTCATAGGCAAGTCACTGTGGGTAAATTTTTGTAACATATGTATAGTCTTTGTACTATTACTGTTTAGTTTCTTTTAGTGTTATGGACATGTCATTGATACTATCTTTCATCACTGTAGAAGATGTCAAGTGATTTCAAGGTGTTCGTTGGGCATGCAAATTGTGCTAGTCGGCATACTCGGAGGCTTGCCTCCGCAGCTTGGGTAATCTTTACACCCCAAGGCCAATTATTATCTTCTGGAGGGATATGCTTAGGTGACACCACAAATAATGTCGTCGAATATAGCGTAGTTATTAAGTTTCTTCATGACGCTTTCTCATTGGGTATTTTTCATCTTCGAGTCTATCTCGATGCTCAACTAGTTGTGTCTTAATTAAACAGAGTGTACCGAGTTCATGATCCAACTTTACATCGATGATTCCTTAGGGTACGTCTCTTAGAACAAAACTTTGATTATATTACATATTTTCATGTTCCTAGGAGATTAAATCATGTTACAGATACTCTAGCTAATCAAATTTTAGATTGGCATCTTGCACATATATGAAAAAACATTAACATAAGCATACTCACGAGCTTTGGGAAAATTGTATCGAACTTCTAAGTTGAGGTTTGAGAATCCCAATGTCCAAAATCATGAAGAGATCTTGACCATTGATCGCGAGGAAGCAGATCTGGTCCATAGATGTGGGGAGGACATATATGAATTGTCAATCGAGGGTACCATCAAGATTAGGAGATCGACGGTCCCACAACATTGCGAAAATTGGAGGTGCGTAATATTTAGTAGGAAGTCACGTGGTCATGTGAGGACGTCTTCCAAGGTCACATGCTAAGAAGGAACTTAACAAAGGGAGCTTATGAAGGTTGAGAGTCAAGATTCCCAAAGGTAGGACTCATGGATGAGATCCTAACCATAGATTCAAGGAGCTATATGGTAGTAGATATTCCACTATGGGAGATTGCCATATCGAGAAGAGAGAAGTTTTAAAAATGAAACTACCAAAAAGAAAAATCAACGATAGTTGTTGATCTAGAGGGGATTTATGTGGAAACAGATCACAATGATCTAAGGTCATGTGTAGATGGCAGAAAGGGATATTCGATAGTAGTTGTTGATCGCGAGGTAGCACCGGTAAGTGGGAGATCGAAGAATGAGAAGGATTGTGGAGCCAGAAATTGTGTGAAAGATAATTATTCTAGAGTGAGCCTCAATTGGAACCATGGTATTCTTAAATGGATACATGGCAGCATGAGGAGGATTGCAGGGTGAAAAGTGGGTTGGTTTGAAACCACTCTTGTTGTTCCTACAATCGCACATTAGAAGAAGGAAACAACCCAGGGTTGTATGAAGGAGGGACTAACGCCAAAGGGGATTATGCCTGAAACTAGTGTTTTGGGAGCACATGGAAATTAGCCCACGGGTCTGTCGGGACTTTCACACAAGAGGAAAAGGGACCTATGCATAATTGATCTAGGTTTGATTAGGAGCCCAAGGAGTTAGTCCGACTGAAGGCAAGGAAATATTGAAAGACCGGGAGGTCGCATAACCCTAGGAGGGTAGGGGGATTGCATCATGTGGTATCATAGCTAAATTCATCATCTGTAGATTTTAGGAGAAAGAGAAAGAGTATAAATCCAAATTTTGTTTGTAGACAACAGATAGGAAGATGGTGGAAGGAGATGACCTGATAACATCAGGTATCACAAACATAAATTTTCCTATAGATAATGGGTGAAAGGAAGAAATTACGGCATTGATGCTCTTTGAGGAGGTTGTTGCACGAGCGCAGCAACAAAAATTTAAATAACCAGGTGAGTTGTAGGAGAATATGGAGATGTTCGCAGATATATAGTAATCCATAGGCTTACCAGGTGGGCAGGTAGAAGGTAGAAATGGCTACTGAAGACCATGAGTGTGGTCAAAGAGAAGGTCAAAAGAAGAAATGCAATCCATAGATGGATCTCAAGCTCGTTGAGATAAGAGAGAGGATGGAGAAGCTTTCATTTAAAATTCAGTGAGATGAAAAAGTGCATTGGGTGTATGAGTAGCCCATGAAGAAGAAGGTGAGGTTGGCAGTCAAGATATTAGTGGCCAGAGGACAACAAAAGTTGTTAAAGAGGTGGATGAGATATGTTGAAAGCCTCAAAGATGAAGAGGAAGTGGTTCACATCTATGAGCTAGAATTTTAGAGACACCTCAGTGATGAGGAGGACAGGAGTTCATATGATTATATCATAACCTTCCAGGTGGGCAGAAGAGAAGTCCCAAATTTCCAGGTAGGCAAGGGGAAAGAAATGAGACCATCTGAAAGTCTTAGGAGCTCAGAAATGAGTTCAAGTCAGCAGGGAGTGTTGATAGGTGAAGTTTCATGTGCAGTTGTAGACCATGTCAATGAAGATGATGAGAAGTTAAATAATTTCACCATCCAAGCGGAGGATCATAGGAACATTCTGATTATTGGGGGATTTCAGATATTTGTTAGAACCCTAAATTGAACCATACATGCTTACCTAGCATCAGGCCATCTCAGATCCCTTCTTTGCCAAAGCACTGTTGAAAAACTATTTAAAAAACCTCTTTTATAAGGGCCCACGCGCCCTACTCCATTACTACATGCGTGTACACACTAGCTGACCTAAAACAGCCCGCGTGGACTGACAAAAGAACGAAAAAAGGAAAGTTGCCAACATAACACACAGCTCTGGGTGAGTTAACTGGAACTCCCGGCCATGCATGGCTGAGGGTTCGTCCAAATACCTAGCTTCTTCTAACCTATAAAAGATGGGCTAGGGGTCCTATTTGGAAGAGGAAAAATATAGCAAAGAAACTCTTCCCATTTTCATATTCCCATTGTCCCAACCCTTTAGCCATCCTTGTGCCAGAAGAGAGACGAAGCAAAGAAGTTGGAGGACAGTTGAAGAGGAGCCTAGGATCAGGTTCAAGGAGTGGTGGCCAGTCTAAACTTTTTGTAAGTTGACTCATTCAAAGTGATAAAGAAAATTCTTTTCCCATCCCAATTCATGAGTTATTCATAATTTTGTAAGTACATGTTTGAATCTCTAACCTGTTAGTCTATAGGTAATATGCAAGTGTAGTTGTTGCTTGTCTTGTATGTAGGTCAGTGTTGGAAAGGAGAACTGTGAACAAGTGATAAAGTGTGACAAGGGATCGACATCAAATGCCTCGAACAAGGTAGGTTGATCTAGCCATGTTTTATTGAAAAGAAATAGGATTTAAATCTGGGGACGAAGGTAGAAAGTAGATTTTCTCTTGTTCATATCTGCATGTAAGGCATAACCCTATTTGCTAGTCCATAAGGAGATTTCCCTCACAACAGAATTGGTGGCCATACTGGGGAAGTCTCTAGGGTTCTTGGAATTTTATTTTTTGGGTATTTTTTAGAAAAAGACTGGTTTTTCTTGCTGTTTTTTTTCAGTTTTTGTAAAGTCTGAGCTAGCAGAGAGTTTGGTTTTCCATACCAGATTTCTCTAATTTTATTGACTATGTTTTTTCGGGACCCACAGAGGTACACGCAACCTGCATAAGGTTTTCACGTGTGTACCTGCGCCCTACTCTCTTATAGCCCATGTGTGAACGCTAGCTAAAGAAGTAGCAGTAGCATGTAGAGCCCAGAGAATTTTTCAGGCAGTCATCCTCTCCCCTGTCAGAATTAGACATTCTCAGGGGTTTTCTGGAATTTTGTCTGAGTCTTGGTTGTTTGCAGTCTTATCTTAGATTGTTTTGCTTTATGATTTTTCCTTACATTATTTTTTTTTTCTGTTAAAAAGAGTGTCCAAGCCTTCAAGGGATCCTGGTTATCAATATGAGTGGTCTCTTCCTGGTTTTGGGTTGTCTGTTTTCATTTTTTCTCAGAGTTTAGAGATACATGCTGCCTGTACAAGGTCATCCCACATGTACATGCCCTCTATCTCTATACAGCTCACACACTTGTGCAGGATACTTTTTGTTGAGGGTAAGGCAATCATCCTTTCCCTTGATGAGAATTATACCTCTCAGGTGTTTGAATCTCTGTCTTAGAAGTCAGTAGCTTAGGATTAATCTTACCCTTAGCTTTCTTTTTCTCATTTATAAGTGGTCATAAAAAAAAAAAATTAGGGTTTTTAGACAAGTGTGAGAGTCATTTTTTTTTAAATTGCTAGTGTGTGATTTTTTGATGTGATTCTTTGCGATCTGCAATTAGGCCAGAATTTTTTTTCTTGGTTTTTTCTTGTTGGTATTTTTCCTTTTTTCTTTATCAAGCATTTAAATAAAACAACAATATCTTTTCATTTTCTTGTTTGGTTGAAGAGTGTGTTTCTACATTATTAGCCAGGGAAAAGTTGTTTATTTCATAAGTTTTTGCAGTTTACTTAGATCATAAGTAGCTTGTAGTCAAGTGAAATTTATTTTGAGTTTGCTGTCCAAAATCTTAGAAAATTTATAAAAAAAAACAATATTTTTAAAAGTTGTTGAAATTTTGCATTAAGTAAAAGTTGTTGACTCCAGCTTTTTTTCATTTTTTGTTTTCATCTTTTACACATCATCAGTTTCACTTTCATACCCCTTGACATAAAACAAAGCCATAAAATTAACACTAAATCTAAAATTTACTAGCTTTTTATGTTTGTAGGGTTCACCAACTAGTTCACGATTAGGGCCTTGGATTAGGTTGGAGAGGAAACTCTTCAAGGAATTTTAAAATCAAACATTAAAGTCTGAGTTAAGGAGTGTCTAAGTTCAGTATCATGAAAGTTATCCGGTACCCCCCTCTAACACAGGGGATAAACAAGAGGTTGCATGCAGAAAGGTAGCAGAGATAACCCCTCTAAAGCTGGACCAATTGTAGTGGAGAACACATATAGAGGGCTTGTTTTGGGATTCCATTGATTGCATTTGCCACGGGGCTTCATGGGTCTCGAATCTATTCGAGTTCCTCAATTGTCTTATGGACCACTTGCTTTCGATACCCTTGATAGGATTCAAGCTCGATATCTTACTCATTGTGGTCTACCTGACTTTCGACTGTACCCGCCTGGTGACTGTTTGCACGCTAGTAACCTAGTTGCCTATCATTTTTAGGGACATACTCAAGTGACTGCAGGGGTATAAGACAGTACCTACCAAAGACATCGGGCCATGCTTTGTATAGAATACCTGGAGGGTGCTTTCATGTTTGAGTTGCACTTGCACCGGTAAGTTGCTCTAGTGTTGGTTGTTGTCACTGTTCTTCCAATTAATTTAGTGTTTTCCTATCTTATCTTCTAGGGACTTTTTTTTCCAGTTTGTGTTACTTTTGAACGTTTAGACTACCCTAGAGTGTATTTGATCTTCTCACACAGTAGAGGATCACCAACTCATTTGGTCACGAAGGCTTCTTGGCCTACCATCGATTACATTGGAGCCACCCCTGCCACCATTAAGGCGAAAGCTAGACCAACAAGGGTCTTTTGAAGTGTTCGGGTTACAAGAAATTGTGCCCGAACAAAAACCAGAGGAATCAAATATTTTGGACCTTGAAGTGAACTCTCTAAGACTGGTTGAAACCTCAACCACTAATTTGTTGGCACCTTTCATCGTACCAACCCAATTTTACGAGCGCCAGATACTATTGCACACAGCAATGTAAACAAATGTTGTTACTCCTTCTAGGACTTCTTCAATTCCCACTATGATTGTCACCATAGGAGAGTTCACACCTCCCAACCCACCATCACTGGTCCAAGACACCATTCTCTTGACCACTTCTACATCGCATAGTGGTCCGATCCCATCTTTGGCGGTGACCACAACTCCTTTCACACCAAGTGTGACAGGCCCTCCGTTCTCATACGGGATGCCTAGTTCGGGTACAAGTCCTATACTTTCCTACTCCACTTTATAGACTTTAGGTCTTGAGGGAGGGAGCTCTAATGCTCCTCTGCAAGGTCACATGGGGGGAACTCCTACTCCTTTTAACGCTTTCCCTTATGTAGGAGGTCATATCCCTCCTTCATCCCCTTCATTCAGTGGCTTGCATCAGCAATCCATCGGACAACCTACACACCATAGTTTATTTGGAACGAGGAGTCAAGGACCACCTTCACATAGTATGCTGGTAGGTTCAACACCATTTTCTCTGGCCAGAACGTTTGGTAACAATGCCTTCTCATCGGCCACTTTCTCACCTGGGGGCAATCCCAGTTTTGGATAATCTATTCCTATGCAGGGCACTATTGCTGCACAGGGAGAAAACCTAGGAACTTCTTCCATAGTAGGGCCTTGGAATTCTTAGAAGGGATTCGTTCCCTCATCCAAAATGTCGATCTGAGTAATACTTTCCACAATCAATGGAACCCCGCACAAACTACAATGCCTATCCTCATGGGACCAACATGGGGAAACCCTTCCCAGAGTCCTTCGAATATAATGCATGCCCAACCATCTATGTTCTATTTGGGAAATCAGTTGATGATGTCTCCACATATTCAAAATCCATACGCTGGCCAAGGCCTTGGTTTCTACTAGAATTCAGGCCAGTATACAAACTTTTCCTAGCAACCTGGTGCCAGTCAAACTGCAGGCCCCTTTTTCCAAAGTTATCACCAACAACCCAAACTACCCTTCTTCGCGACTTTGCACTTGCTAGATTTGACAAGGTTATTGAATGAACCTATTTGTCATGATATGCATTGGCCTCCTATGCCAACGAAGTTTCCTTCAGACATTCCAAAGTTCGAAGCCAAGCCTAACAAAGATCCAGGAGATCATGTGACTACCTTTCATCTTTGGTGCTCATCTAACTCATTGAAAGATGACTCCGTAGAGTTGTGATTGTTTCAACGTACTCTCATTGGGAGTGCCTTGAAATGGTACATTGAGCTCTATCACTCAATACACTCTTCCTTCGTTGAGATGGCAATGGATTTCCTAAACCATTTTCTGTTACCTATGAGATACGATGCTGGAACAGAGCTACTGGCCAATTTTGAGCAGACGACAATGGATCATATCTCTGATCACATCTAAGAATGGAGACGCCGGAAGAGTCTAATAAAGGTGACAGTCCCACCCACATTCCTTCTTGAGTGGTTCCTTAAGTCTTTGGACTCGCAGTTATCCAAAGACATCACAACGTCAAGTGTATTCTTCAAAGAAGATACGATCATGAGAGATGAACAATTTGAACTCATATATTCTTAGTACAGTTTATTATACAACATCTTTCCAGATGCGCCATGCTCAATAATAAATAAAACTAGACAGAGAGCCGGACCACATGCGGATGGTATTGTTGGTTCAACACAAAAAAAGTGCGCTAATAAATTGATGAAGTAGTTGCAACAGTTCTCTATACAACACACAACAGCTAGCCAAACCACTACTTTGGTTGCTCCGCCTACCAAAACGTCGGAGGTACACACAGTGCAATTGACTAACCCAAAGGCCACCCAGCAGCTTGAAGGAAAGGAAAAAAAATGAAAGAAGGGTAAGGGGGATGAAAAACCCACTGATAATGATGGCGAAGACAACACTGAGAAATGAAAGGCGAGGTATCCATGAAACTTGTGTGTGGAAGACCACCCGACCCATCTATGTCCTCGACTTGCAGAAGCCCAAAAGTTTGTGATGTAGCAACAACTTGTTGTGTTAACCAATCCATTTCAACATGGACAAAATCTAACCCAAGCCTCTTCAAGCATAGAAGGGGGCAGCCAAGAACCCTGTCTACCTCCAAACAACCCCACATCAACTAGAGCGCACAAATATAGTAAACCAAGTACTTTTGAGAAGGGTAAAGAAGCTGACCTCCCATCTCTTCCTCTACAGATTGAGAAGATGTTGGGAGAAACAATGACACACATTCCCAAAGGTGCACTTAAAAATGCTCCTCATAACCCAAACACAAGGGCTGCCCATAACTACCCCTTGTGTGATGTCCTCTTTGGAGGTCCTCCAAAGATGCCCTTCCTAGAGGAAAGCCTTGTTAACTTCTTTAGGATCTACTAAGACTTGTAATCCAGGTACAATCATGCTGGATACAACCAAATTAAAACCTCATCTACCTTACCATGTAGCATTTCAGATAGTAGTGGCTTATCCCACGAAAAATTTTAGTCGGAATATATTCCCCATGGTGGTTGATGAGGGTGCCTCGACATGCATTATGTCATTGGCATGTTGGTAGGCCGTTGGCTAGCCCGTTTTGTCTCTGTCACCTACTCTCCTCACTGCTCTTGACAATCATTCATTCTGACCACATGGTATCGTTCCTTCTTTCCCCGTGCAGTTAGGAGCGAAGACCGTGTGTGTCGAAGTAGAGGTAGTCGATGCTCCCCTCGACTATAACCTCTTGTTAGGAAGGAGTTGGACTTATTCCATGCAAGTTGTGGTTGCTATAGTTTTCTGGGTCTTGTTGTTTCCACATGAGGGTCGGATAGTGATCATCTTTCAATTTTCCTTCTCCAGACCTGACCCTGCTTTGGGGGCATCCACGGTCCCGATGATTGATAATCCTCAACCAGGTGTCATCAACGTAGGGGTTGGTTTATGCTCATATTTTATGGGTACATTCGATTACCTGCCCCCTCAAGGCGATATCAAGTTTATATCCAATCAACATAAGGTTGGTATTTTTCAAGTTTCGTCGTTCCGCACAAATTACTTCGATGATCCATGGACACTTCCTTCCCCATCGGCCATGATGGATGGGACAGGGCATCCAGGCATGTCCATGCATTTTTCCGCAACTGAAGTAGCGTACTCCTTAGTCCAACAAACTTCATCCCACACTGATCCAGCTCCTGCACAAGAGTTAGATCCTCTTCTAGAGCCTATTTGGGCTCAGGGTTCTCTCACTCACACCGATTCATTGGACTTAGTATTACCCTCTGAAGAAGCAATAATTGAAGCAATGACTATTCTAGATAAACCCTAGGAAGATCTTCATCACAGATCATACCTCCTTCCAGAGTTAAGCCAAATTGAAGCGGGAGAATTCACCATGACTATGACAGGAGATCGACGTTGTCCTATTAATCCCTTAGCTACACACGAGGTTTATGCTGAGGGTAATATGGAAACTATCGCTAAAACCTTACCGATCAATATCTCCCGAAACCCTGGCGTCGTGGAGAATTTATTCATCGAAGCGGACTTCTCCCTCAAAGAGATTCAAATATACACAGATCTTTTCAAATAATTCCATGATGTTTTTACCTGGTCTTACGAGGAAATGCCAGGCATCGATGCAAAAATAGTTGAACACGAAATCACAATGTATCCTAATGCCAAGCCGGTTCGACAGAAGCTTCATCCAGTTAATCCTAAGAAAGCAGCAACCATTAAGGTTGAGCTTGAGAAATTGCTAAAAGTCGGGTTTATATATCCTATCCATTTGACCCAATGGGTGTCAAACCCCGTGCCAGTCAATAAAAAAACAAGGCATGATTTGTGTATGTACCGACTTTCATGATTTGAATAAGGCATTTCCCAAAGATAATTTTCCCACACCATTCATCGACCAGATCATTGATGAATGTGCGGGTTGCGAAGCCTTTTCTTTCATAGATGATTTTTTGGGATATAACCAAATTCAAATCAAACCCAATGACCAACACAAAACGACATTCATCTGCCCATGGGGTACATTTGCATATCGTAAAATGCCTTTTGGTCTCAAAAATGATGGAGCCACCTTTCAGCGGGCCATGTATTTTTCTTTTCATGACCTCACGCATATATTCAAGGGTTATCTAGATGATTTAACATCGTGATATAGCAAGAGAATGAATCATCCCACAAACCTCCAACTTATCTTTGAATGTTGTCGCTACTTTCAGATTCCCCTGAATCCAAACAAGTGAAACTTCTGTGTAATGTTAGGACGATTTTTAGGTTTCATTGTGTCAACAACAATGATCATGGTTGATCCTCTGAAGGTTGAGGCAATAATTCAGTTGCCCCCCCCCCACACACAATCCTTCAACTTCAGAGTCTACAAGGCAAGGTGAAATTTTGATGACGCTTCATCGCCAACTATGCCGAAATCACCAAGGGATTTATGCGCTTACTGAATAAAGACGTTCCCTTTTACTGGGACGATGCGGCTCAACGCTCTTTCGACGCATTGAAACATGCCCTCACAACTGCACCTCTACTCCAACCACCTAACTATAATAAATATTTCTTATTATATTTGGCTGCAATAGAATCAACCATTGACATGGTTTTAGTTCAGGAAGATGACTTGTTCTCATAATACATGATCTATTACCTGAGCCAAGGCCTCGTAGGACCAGAACTTAATTATTCTCACATCAAAAATCTTGTGTTCGAAGTAGTTCATGTTGTTCAACAGCTCCATCATTATGTTCTGTTTCGCAATACCACCGTCATTGTTGTTGTGAATCCATTCCAGTACATGTTGACACGAAGGGTAATAGGAAGAAAAATCAGTAGATGGATAGCCATCCTCCAAGAGTTTGACTTAGACTTCATTTCAGCAAAGTCCAAAAATTCATTGGTCTTCATAGAATCATTTTGGAACTTCTAGTTGAGTCAGGTGACATTGTGCCTAAAGAATTGCCTATCCGAGGAGATATGTTCTCGATCGCATCTTTAGATCCCTGGTATGGAGATATACTTATCTCCCTCCAAACTTTGAAGTGCCCCAACACTTCTTCTCGCGATGAGCATCGACGCATATGCCATCAGGCTAAGAATTATCTCATAATCGAAGATACATTGTATCAGAGAGGTGTAGACTGCATCCTACATCGATGTCTTACTCATGAGGAAGCAGTTATCGTGATTAACAATTTCCATACTGGAGCTTGTGGTGGTCATTTGTCTAGGTTGGAAACAACCCAAAAGATTCTACAAGCAGGTTACTTCTGGCAGACACTTATCAAAGATTGTATTGAATCGGTCAAGAAGTACCATCCATGGAAAATATTCTCTCGAAAGATGAGGGCGCATCCCGCTCTCATGTTTCCTATCATCATAGTTGGTCCCTTCAACAAGTGGGGGATTGATTACACTACTTGCAATCCTACTTCAACAAGGGGGCACCGCTATATCATCGTAACTGTAGACTACTTCACAAAGGGGGTTGAAGCTATCCCAACATTTAAACATGATGGAGAGACTGCAGCTCTATTTTTATTCAACCAGATCATAGCAAGGTTCGGCGCCCCGAGGGAGATTGTCACTGACCATGGCAGTCACTTTTAGAATCATATGATGATCTAATTAACATCTAAGCTTGGGTTACGGCAAAAGCATTCATCAACCTACTACCCCTAAGCCAATGGGTAGGTGGAAGTTGTAAGAAAAACTCTTAAGACCATTCTGCAGTGAACTATCAACTCACCCAAGTCAAATTGGCATTTGATGTTATACTTGAAATTATCGGCCTACCGAACATCTATTAAGACTGCAACTGGATTCTCACCTTTTCAACTCATTTATGGGCTAGAGGTAGTCTTGCCCATCGAATGTCAGATCCTGTCTCTAAAGTTGGCACTACAATTATTGCTAGAAACTTCTCCCCTTGAAGAATGGTTAGTATACCTAGACCAGCTCAATGAGCAGCATCGTGATGCGACCCTAGCCAATGAGGCTCACAAACATAAGGTCAAGTGTCAATATGATAGGTCCGTTCATCCTCAAATTTTCTCTGAAGGCGACCTTGTCCTGGTCTATGACCAACATAAGGACCCCTTGGGGGCAGGCAAATTCAAACACACATGGTTCAGACCTTTCATAACAAAAGAGGTTTTAAAAAAGGGCACTTATCATCTAGTTGATTTTGAAGGGAATTCTTTGGCGGAGCCTAGAAATGGGCTTTACCTCAAGAAGTATTACTCATAGGCAAGTCACTGCGGGTAACTTTTTGTAACATATGTATAGTGTTTGTACTATTACTATTTGGTTTCTTTTATTCTTATGGATGTCTCATTGATACTATCTTTCATCACTGTGGCAGATGTCAAGTGATTCCAAGGTGTTCGTTGGGTATGCAGATGGTGCTAGTCGGCACACTCAGAGGCTTTCCTCTGTAGCTTGGGTAATATTTACACCCCAAGGCCAGTTATTGTCTTCTGAAGGGATATGCTTCAGTGACACCACAAATAATGTTGCCCAGTATAGCACAGTTATTGAGTTGCTTCGTGACGCTTTGTCATTGGTTATCTCTAATCTCTCGGTCTATCTTGATGCTCAACTGGTTGTGTCTCAGTTAAACACAGTGTACTAGGTTCATGATCCAACTTTACATCGATGATTCCTTAGGGTACATCTCTTACAATGAAACTTTGATTATATTACATATTTTCATGTTCCTAGGAGATTAAATCAAGTTACAGATACTCTAGCTAATCAAATTTTAGATTGGCATCTTGCACATATATGAAAAAACATTAACATAAGAATGTAAATACATTTTTTCACACATGATCCATAAGACACAAAAGACCAAAAAACCATATATAATATCATAAAGTAACCAGAGTACATGGATGGACGCAAGCACCTCAAAAATAGGACTGATAAGGAGTCAAAGGGCTTATGCCCTCAAAAAATATATACAAGTAGTGCTCACGGCATGTCAAAATGTCTAGATAAAGTCAGGGCCTGTGGGCCCTCCTATACTGGTCCACAACATTGGCTAAGCACTGAAACAACCAAACCCACGTCCATGGTGCCCCTACTACATGAGGATGCATAGACGGTGGTAGGTCCTCAATCTCTACCATTGGGACTGTGCGAGTGAGCACAGTGAAGTTATGGTCAACCTGTCTCAGTACCCTCTTAGCCTCCCCGGCTGGAAGATCTACTGCTACTGCTAGTCCCCCGGCAGTAGCAGGTGTGGCCCCTAGATGAGGATGATGCCTGTTCCTCTCATAGTCAGCGGGTCGCACTGGTTCCACATCTACACACAATGAACACATATCCGTCAAATACTCTGGCATAACAAAAAATGATATATATAACAAAACAACATAAAAATTACATATACAAAACAAAAAAAACTACAAAGGTGGAGACTTACCCATCTCCCCTCATGCCTCACCAGGAGGTACTGGTATCTCCGAGTCTCTCGAAAAATCAATCCTAGCATAGGGGTAGTCTTCTATAACCGGGATGTGTCGTGAAATACATGAAAAAAAGTCATCATCGAAGGAATCATTGGTCCTTCCACCACCCTACCATGGTAGTAGTACTGCCCATCTACACATAGCAGGAAGATAGGCTTGGTGTCCTTGTACCACTACTCGAGGACTAAAACTCAGAACTCTCTCAAAAAAGAATGAACACAGAATGGTCCCGAACCCGAAATTCCTATGTGTCTGCAAATGACAATCTGTCAATTGCCTCTTCATGCACTCAAGAAAAGTGGTACTCCAATCAAAAACTTGTGTATTTAAGCACTAGAAAACACAGTTAATCTGTGTGTGGGATGCCTGATGTAGAGCCACAGAACCAGTAATTTGCCCAATAAGAAATACTATCACCTATAGCGATAGGTCAGTGATCTTTCTTATAGGCACCTGCGTGGTCATGTGGTCTGTATCAACTGCACAATATAGAGCTATCAGTTCCACTATGTTATGCAGCCCCACAGGGAAAGTCTGGAAATTGACTGGTTCCCCTCTCCTAGAGAGGCCAAAAAAAAAGTAAATCTCCTTGACTGTGGGCACCAGTGACTGCCCCTCTAACATAAATGCCTCTGCATCCAGATGCGAGTAGTCAACCAAGGCATTCTGTAGCCTAGGTTGTGCCCGCATGAAAGGACATAGAAAAAACTTGAGTAAACCACACTGCATCAAAGTAGCCATAGCATTAGGGTCTTCCCCGACCAACTCATTCACCTCTTCATGCTCTCTTTCTCTCCGATGGACATACATCCTGCAAAAAAAAAAGGTTCAGGAGGGTTAACACTTGCTTTTGAAGTCTTTTTCATTCAATAAGGGGGACTACATGTGATGTATTGGTGACAGTCATGTGTACACACGGGTAGAGTTTACTCTAGCTGAATGTACATGCGGCCTGTCCTAAGATAGCCCACATGGACCTAGGGCCAACCTTTTAAAGGTCGACGCCCCCCTAAAAAATGAAACCCAATGCATAAATAAAGACATAAAATGAAATATAAGGGAGTTTGTACTTACTTGGTCCAGACAAAAGTTCGTTTCGTCCACTGTAGCTCCCGGAATCACCACTTTAATCAAAGGGGGTCTTTTGTCTCCAAAGTCAATTTCCAAATCAACAATGGTGATAATGAGCTGCCAGCCACTATTTATAGACCTTTTGGCCTCTTTTTGTCACTTTTTTGGCCTCCCTTATCATTTTCTTTATACCAAAAATTATTTAGAGTGATTTAGGAGTTATATAGGAGGGATTTGATTGGGTATTGGGACAATGTTTCTTGAGTTTTGAGTATTTTTTTACGGTCCATGGCACATTTTTTCGACAATCAAGCGAAACATATAGGTTAGGTTTCTACCCTGATTTTTGTATCTCGTTGTCCTTTTCCTTTTCCATAGGATCGATCCCATTAGATTGTGACACGGAACCATCATCCCTGCTTTAGAAGTGTCGCAACTTGGTGGTAGAGCTTAACGGAACATGGATACCCTAGGCAGATCCTAGTTTCATTATGGTATTCATGTTGTCTCTAAAAATACTGTAGGTTCATGGGTCCTTGTAGTTTTTCTTGAATCTAAGTTTAAGCCTCATTTGCATGATTCTTCTTCACTCTTGACCTCACCCTCAGGACTCCCAAAAATTATGGGTCTTCTTTTAAGCCCTTTTCAGACCCTCTAAATATGAAAAGATTGTCGAGCGATCTTGTGGCCTTTCACACTCATTAAACTGAAATTTGAAATCACATCTATCCAGTGGTATTTTACCCCTTTTTCAGTCTGGATGGTCAAACGTACGAACAAAGGTATACTCTATGGAACTTCATCTCTATAGAAGAGTACTCTCAGGTATAATTTTATCCCTTTTTCGGGCCTGAGGGACTAAACTTATGAAGAAGGAACCCCCACGGATTCCATAGTTAAGCTCTTTTCAGACTCCCTAAAATTGAAAAGATCATCGAGTGACCTTATTCTTTCACACTTGTTAAACTGGTCCAGAAGAACATTCCTGACAGAGTCCATAGTTAAGATTTTTCCAGACTCCTTAAAAATGAAAAAATGGCCGAGTGTTTTTGTCCTTGTCACACTCGTTAAAATGGTTTTGAATAGATGTTTTGTCATTGCTAGTTTACCCCTTTTTCAAACTAACTAGACTATCTTCGAAAAAGGTACCCCAATGGAGTCTCCTTGTATGTATTTTCAGACTCTCTAAATATGAAAAACCACCGAGCCTACCTTCTCCGGGCTCGTTAAACTTACATTGAAGGACGTTACCATTGTGTGTTTTATTAAACCACGTTTGCATACCTTATACGCTAGCCTTGTAACAATTTGCTTCTGCGTCTTAACACCTTTATCCCCTGGAGGATTTTTCCCGAGTATCATTCTACTAGAACATCAATCTTGTCCTTGTGACTTGAACTTGTATGTTTTCAACACTCGTTCCTCCATTGTAATGTATAATTCCTTTATTCTTTTTCTCACAATTATTGAAAAAGACAAAAAAAAAATCAAATATACCCCAAAAAGAGGAAGGGAAAAGAGTTTTCTTTATTGGCAGCATAATGAGTCGCCCTTGGATAAAACACATCTGTTTGTTTGTTCATCAAACTATGGGATGTAGTATGACCTTAGGAAGTTATTCTCACTATATCGAGTTGTTTCCTCCACCATTTGGTTATCCTTCCAAACATATGGAGATTTTGAGTTGCCTCCTGCTTCGTAGACTTATGATTAATGCCATGTTTCCTGAGTCTCATCATTTGTCATGCTATTGTCCAAGGGAAGTTTGTCACCAAGCCTAAGTCTTCCCCTCTGCAATTTGTCTCTTGCCCTCATCCTTGGCCATCCAGAATGTCCAATCAAGTCCTTTTTCGAAATCAACAAAGCCTTCAGTCAGATCATCAAAATTATCTATTCCATGACCGACGAGCCGTCGAAGACCTCTGGGTAGTGCAGTCGTACAATCATATTACACTCCTACCCGAGTTTTGAATATTTTGAAGTTGTTTCTCGAGCTTTGAAGATCTCATCTCTAGCCATCAGGTCATATCATCTTCTAGAAGATGGATACTCTATATGTATATCTTTTCGATTTCGAGATGTAGCTCCACTGTGTATTGTTCACAACTACTCTTTATATAATTATATGACATGGATATATAGTGTATTTGATTGGTAGCCATGATTCTATTTTATCCCGAGCATGGGTATGCCCGCCTCGGTGAGAAATTTTTTATTCTGTAGATGGCACCTCCCGGTTCTTGATCCTTGGGCTCAATCGTTCGACACATCAGTAAATATTGGTAATGTATTTCGTCCATTAGATGCTCTTCTGACCTCACACATTAGGGGGAATCTGTTATAAACCTAAATTTCCAAAGCACTGTTGAGAAAATCTTTAAAAAACCTCTTTTATAAGGGCCCACGCACCCTACTCCATTACTACACACGTGTACACACTAGCTGACCTAAAACAGCCTGCGTGGACTGACAAAAGCATGAAAAAAGGAAAGTTGTTGATGGAACACACAACTCTGGGTGAGTTAACTGAAACTCATGGCCATGCATGGCCGAGGGTTTTTCATAATACCTAGCTTCTTATAACCTATAAAAGAAGGGCTAGGGGTCCTATTTGGAAGAGGAAACTATAGCAAAGAAACTCTCCCCATTTGCATATTCCCATTGTCCCAACCCTTTAGCCATACTTGTGCCAGAAGAGATACAAAGAAAAGAAGTTGGAGGACAGTTGATGTAATGTCCCCACTTTGGGACATCATCATAGGGTAGAGATTTATGATGACCAGAGTAGCCATATGGTTGCTAGAGGAAGTACAGTGGTATTTGAGAGGCATTGTCGGGTCCATCTTGCATTGATGATCATATTCCATCATTATGATCCATTCCGCATAGGTTGGCTTTGGTTTCGTTGCATTCTGATGATTTCCATGATTTTGACTATTTTTGAGCTATAAGTCAATGGAATTCACTAAAGAGGTCATTTTGGGCACATTACTTGGAGGAACCTCTCAGTATAACAACTCATTGGAATTGGGAAGAGCAACACTATAGGATGGGATGGCTAGAAGTGACTTTCAGTGGCCAGGGAAGCCACAAGGAGAGCTAAGGAGCTTTTCAAAGGTAAAAAGGTTAATTTATTAATTAAAGTGATTTAATTAATTAATTAAATATTAATGAAATGAAAGCCACTTTGGAGGAACAAGGTGAACCAAAAAGTATAAAGGAAAGACAAGGGCCTCTTCTCATGCATTCATGTATATTTATCAGTTTGATATATGGCTTTAGCTAGTGAGCCCATCTCTTGGGGGTTTTCAAGGTTTTGACTTAACAAACCCTCGAGGACGATTTGGTGGTGAAAGATTCCACCTAGCTTGTCCGAAGCTTGGTATCAGAGATGCAATACTCTCCCACACCATTCTATTCATATCTACATCAGTGCATGAGGTTCTACAGAGCCATAGGCACAGGAAGAGGAGGAGGGCACACCATTGGGGGTTTCCAGCAAGGGGGGCGCACCATCCTTGTAGAGAGATTCACTATAGGAGATTGGCAGGGTCGTTGAGGATTCTATCGCTTGGGATTTCATTATAGGGCCTTGGACATCATATCTAGTGCTTTCTGAGATAGTTTTATGGCTCCGATTATTTCTTGAGCAGTGGGGAGAATTGAAGAGAAGGAGGACGTTTTTGAGATCCAGATCTAGTCCGTTTGGAGGGGTTACACTTCAAATATGACCCTGAGACTTCACCTAGTGACTTACAGTATCTCGGTCTATATTTTTGGAGAGTTTCAGAGCATTTGGAGGCCTCCTTCAGCAGGTCTGAATTATTTAGGGCTTCATTCATCCAGTGGGGTGCACCATTCAGTGGGGAATTTCAGATCTATAGAGATTGAGATGGATCTTAAAGATTCGGGCACCTGGGTTGTTCTTACCATCACCCAATCTATCAGTTGGTATATTTATTAGGGTGATTGGACACTTTTGGTAGCAAGGTCGAGTTATTGAGGGTTCCTGCCTTCTATTGGAGCGTGGCATTCTTCAGCTGGAGAGTTTAGCATTCAGATCTGCTTGTATTGATCTTCATTTTTTATTCAGCCTTTGGAGGCATATTTTGTATTAGTGGGAGCATTTTGTAGTAGCTCTTATCTATTTTCTATCTTCTTGGCCATCTATTGAGCATTCCAGATCGACATCTTCATTGTAGCAGGTTTCTCTATTTTATGAATAAAGAAGAATTGAGATGTTTTGGCTTGTCTATCTTATTGCATATGGTTGAGGTATGTTCCATGATTATCTCTTTCTGTTATTTGTTGCATACACACATATAAACACATCTAAAAAGTAGATCAACAAAGTGTTTGATGAAATACCACAACTAGGAAAAAGTTTTAAAAAGACACCAAATAGTGATGATCCTTGCATAATGGCTTGGGATCATTACAATGGTATAAGAGCTTAAATCCTGCAAACCTGGGGGGTCTTCCATAGGGATAAATGGATAGTTGGAAAGAAGTGGATAAGATATCCTTTGAGATACCATGGTTGGAGATCATGTATGACAGCCTTAGCAAGGAAACTAAGGCTACAATGACCTTCCTACAATATGCAGCCTTTAGAAATCCCCATTGGAGAAAATGGGATATTTTACAGGGGATGATCATAGCAGGTGAAAAGAAAAAAGAAGCAGCTATATGGTGGGAAGAACATAGAAACCCCACACCCAGTAGGAGCATGCAACCTTTCCACAATTGCAATGGGTCGTGGGAACTAGATCATAGGTGCAGGGGTAAAGATCAAGAGTGCATTATTGAGGCATGCCATGACAGTGAGGGTGAGGTGTGTGAGGATGGAGCGATAGATGTGGATTCAGAGCAGTTGGACGATGACAGTGACTCTTTCATAGAGGGTAGTGATAGTGACTCTACCTTAGAGGATAGTGATGATGACTCTTGCATAGAGGCTAGTGATGCTTGCACACTTGAGGAGGAGGATGACCCTTGTGTAGTGGATAGGCATCTGGATGGACATGATGATAGCCCCAGTGTCTCAGCAAACACATCACATACCATTGATGACCTTACACCTCAACAAAGTGGTGACACTAGTGAGGATTCACACGTGTTAGCACCTAGAGATGATGAGCTTCCTATGGGGGCCGTGACCCATATGACACCTATTCAGACACCCATTATAGCCACGTTAGATGAGGGTATCAGTGGCACGTCATGTATGATGGATGAGCCTAGTGTGAGGGATGCACACCATGGACAGGTAGACGCACAGATCCAGGAGGAGGTACAAGATGTACATGCAGTTGACCCCACACATATAGGTCAGTCAGAGGAGATGGAGTCACAACTATTGGAGACTCCATTGGTTGAGCAGATGGTAGAGGTTGAAAGGTGGATGGAGCACTTACTTTCTGGATCAGATTGCACGGATGAGGATGCACTCTTTGGCATGTGTCTAGATACAACTATATGGGATCCCGGCGTAGATGATAGTAGCAGGTTGAGTGCACAAGAGGATACAACTGCTCATACAGGATACAATGTGAGTCAGGGGGAAATGGAATCTAGTGATGGGATGCAGTGGCATACAGGAGTACCTAGTGGCACAGTAGACAGCAGACAGTTCATCACTTTATCTTCTGCAGAGAGTGTTTTTAGTGATGGCACTAGCAGTGAGAGGCATGAGGGGGTACCCCAGCATGACTATGATCAGGGGTCACACCACTTAGCAACACAGTTGGGAGTTAGTGAGGCTATGATCAGGGTAGCCACTAGACATATTGATGACATGCATGTAGTGATGGCATATTACGGTTGGAGAGCATCAGTGGAACATGGTAGCTCACATGGAGGATTTTCCATGGATGATTTTCACACTCTCCGGGAGAGAGTGTCTATGATGACGACTGACTACCAGCACTTGTTGACAGATAGAGAAGACCTAATGGGGATTGGCAAGTTGTATGATAGAGCCCTAAGGGGGAAATATTTGGAGGTAGACTGACTCACTTGGGAGTTGGAGAGAACTCGAGGATTCTTGAGAGGCACACAGACTACCCTTCAAGAATCAGAGTCTATATCAGATGGGTCTCTTGAGGAGATTCGTCAAATATTCACTTCATATGTCTTAGTGGATAGTCAGATGTATCAGTCAGTCACATTAATAGAGGATGTTGATGATCTAGCAGAGGAGCACCAGTCGATGGGGGACACTTCCATTTGTGTCTTGGGAGTGGTTGATCTCCATATAGATATTGATCCACCTGTATGCCCAGGATCTGTGATGCAACATGAGTTTGCAGGAGATGAAATGAGTATGTCGGAGCATACCGTGATGAGTGATAGCTCACAGAGAGATGTCGAGGTGTATGGTGGAATTTGGAGGGGTATAGTGCCTTGCAAGGAGGAGAGACACTCAAGGGAGTATGTAGATGTCACTCCTCTACAGTAACGCATAGTTGTGGGAGATCACCTTCACCATTTCAACAGTTTCATGGTAGATGAGAGATGGAGGTTGGTTGACCAACAGTCAGAGGGGTTATTTCTAGTTGTACTGGATGGTTGGGACTCGGTGATGACCACAGGAGAGCATCTTTCATGGATACCGATGGATGAGCTTCTAGTCGAATCATTGGGATTTACCAAAGCATGTGACACCTACCAGTCCTACAGTCAGCTGCAGATGCTTCTATTAGCCTGTCCTGACACTTTTATCATAGACAATAGCATGAGGAGGGATAGGCCATGGCTGGGAGAATGGAGAGTGATTAGGTCGAGACTATATGACAGGAGTACTTTTACAACATACAACAATTCAGAGGTGGACCGTGTTAGATAGACAGTTGAGACTTGCTGTGTGATGGTGAGCATCATAGACCTGGTGATGACAGATGAGCACAGTGGGCTTCCGACAGTGATCAGCCCAGCACAGGAGAAACTAGCGGAGACTGGAAGTGATAAACTTCCAAGTTTTCCATGGGATCTGGGATTTCACTTGGTTAGCAGGATGTTTCACTTTGGGACATCATCACAGGGCAGAGATTATGATGACCAGAGTAGCCAGATGGGTGCTAGAGTGAGTACAGGGGTATTTGAGAGGCATTGTGGGGTCCATCTTGCATTGATGATCATATTCCATCATTATGAGCCATTCTGCATAGGTTGGCTTTGGTTTCGTTGCATTCCAATGATTTCCATGATTTTGACTATTTTTGAGCTATAAGTCAATGGAATTCACTGAAGAGGTCATTTTGGGCACATCACTTGGAGGAACCTCTCAGTGTAATAGCTCATTGGAATCGGGAGGAGAAACACTACAGGATGGGATGGCTAGAAGTGACTTTCAGTGGCCAGGGAAGCCACAAGGAGAGATAAGGATATTTTCAAAGGTAAAAAGGTTAATTAATTAATTAAAATGATTTAATTAATTAATTAAATATTAATAAAATGAAAGTCACTTTGGAGGAACAAGGTGAGCCAAAAAGTATAAAGGAAAGACAAGGGCCTCTGCTCATGCATTCATGTATGTTTATCAGTTTGATATCTGGCTTTAGCTAGTGAGCCCATCTCTTGGGGGTTTTGAGGGTTTTGACTTAACAAACCTTAGAGGACAATTCGGTGGTGAAAGATTCCACCTAGATTGTCCCAAGCTTGGTCTTGGAGATGGAATACTCTCCCACACCATTCTAGTCAGCTCTACATCAATGCAGGAGGTTCTACACAGCCACAGGCACAGGGAGAGGAGGAGGGCTCACCATTGGGGGTTTCCAGCAAGGGGGTCGCACTATCCTTGGAGAGAGATTCACTATAGGAGATTGGCAGGGCCATTGAGGATTCTATCGCTTGGGATTTCATTACAGTGCCTTGGACATCATATCTAGTGCTTTCTGAGATATTTTTATGGCTCAGATTATTTCTTGAGCAGTGGGGCGAATTGAAGAGAAGGAGGGTGTTTTTTGAGATCCAGATCTAGTCCGTTTGGAGGGATTACACTTCATATCTGACCTTGAGACTTCACCTAGTGAGTTACAGTGTCCCGATCTATATTTCTGGAGAGTTTCAAAGCATTTGGAGCCTCCTTCAGCAGGGCTGAATTATCTAGGGCTTCAGCCATCCAGTGGGGCGCACCATTCAGTGGGGAATTTTAGATCTACAGAGATTGAAAGGGATCTTATAGATTCGGGCACCTGGGTTGTTCTTACCATCACCCTATCTATCAGTTGGCATATTTCTTAGGGTGATTGGACACTTTTGGTAGCAGTGCCTAGCTATTGAGTGTTTCAGCCTTCTATTGGAGCGTGGCATTCTTCAGCTAGAGAGTTTAGCATTCAGATCTGCTTGTATTGATCTTCATTTTTTATTCAGCCTTTGGAGGCATCTTTTGTATTAGCGGGAGAATTTTGTAGCAACTCTTATCTATTTTCTATCTTCTTGGCCATCTGTTGAGCATTCCAGATCGACATCTTCATTGTAGCAGGTTTCTCTATTTTATGAATAAAGAAGAATTGAGATGTTTTGGCTTGTCTATCTTATTGCATATGGTTGAGGTATGTTCCATGGTTATCTCTTTCTGTTATTTGTTTCATACACACATACAAACACATCTAAAAAGTAGATCAGCAAAGTGTTTGATGAAATACCACAACCACGAAAAAGTTTTAAGAAGACACCAAACAGTGATGATCCTTGCATAATGGCTTGGGGTCATTACAATTGAAGAGGAGCCCAGGATCAGGTTCGTGGAGCATTGGCCGGTCTTAAATTTTTGTAAGTTGACTCGTTCAAGGTAATAAAGAAAATGATTTTCCTGTTCGAATTCATGAGTTATTCATAATTTGTTAAGTACATGTTTGAATCTCTAACTTGTTAGTCTATACGTAAGATCCATGTGTATTTTTTTCTTGTCTTGTATGCAGGTCAACGTTGGAAAGGAGAACTGTGAACAAGTGATAAAGTGCGACAAGGGATTGACATCAAACGCCTGGAACAAGGTAGGTTCATCTAGCCATGTTTTACTGAAAAGAAATAGGATTTAAGTCTAGGGACGAAGGCAGAAAGTAGATTTTCTCTTGGTCATATCTACATGCAAAGAATAAACCTATTTTCTAGTCTGTAAGGAGATTTTCCTCACAACAATATTCCTACCAGATAGCCCAATTGAGGCTAGAGCATGTGTTGCAGATGCAAAAACCGAAGAAGGAAAACCAACAATGAATGTCATTATGAAAGAGAAGATATCAGAAGCTTCCCAAGGAGAAGAGGAAGAAATGGAGCAGACACTAATGTCTACCCCAACAAAAGGAGAGGATAATTCATAAGAATGGCTAAATTTTTTCAGGCAGGAAGCTGAAATAGAGATGATTATAGCACTTTAGCCTGCAACAGAGGAGGAAATAGACAACATGGATTTTGTTGATCCGTATGAAGAATTGGAATCCCTAGAAAGAAGAGTAATGGTGAAAATATTGCACATCTGACAAGTCAAGTTGGAGGCATATGGGGGAGCATACCAGCCAAAGAAGAAGTTGGAAGAAGCTGGACTTGAACCAATGCAAGAGGAGCTAATAGAAGAAGAAAACATGTCAGTGGAGGAGACTAAGCAGCAAGTCAGTTAAGAGGAGACTACAAAACTGGAGTTTGCAGCAAGGTGGCAAGATAAGGCCACAAAAGAAGAAGAAAATGATATGGGGGATCAATATGATATACCCACTAATGAGGAAGAGTTGCAACTGAGAAGAATGCATAAGAAGAGACATCCATTGGAGCAGCTGGACAAAGTGATAGAGGAGATCAAGAATCTTATGTTGAAGTCAGCTCAAGAAACAGTAAACAAAAGAAATCTAAATGGAAGAAAACTTGCAACAACAATAGGGAACAAGGAAAAGAAGAAGAAGAAGTAGCAGCAACAACATCAACAAAGCAGAGGAGGAAGAGGACAACTCCAAGGAAGATTTTGGGATCTAAGGGGATTTCAACATGGAAAAGAGGAACTCATCATCAGGAGCTCATGATTTTCCAAGAAGAGGAGTATGATGAAAGAGCATCAACTTCAAAGTCAAAGACGCAAGCATGGAGGCAGGGTAGCAACATCTCAGCATGAAAAAATTTCAAATCAGAAATTAACTCCGAATAAAATCGAGTTGTTGAGATATTTTGTAAACAACATTTCAAAAATGTGACTTGTTTATAAAGTCGTGAAGGACTATACAAGGTTGAAGATATGGAGTGTTGACTCTTATCTAGCAATAAATATTAGTTAATGTAATAGAGGAGGTTAGGTGAGAGAGGACAACCTCTTGGATCCCTTCTTTTGTAAAGAGATCTTGTATCAGATTTCATAGGAGAGTTAGGAGACTAGAGAGAGAGATATCAAAGGTAGAGAGGTCTTAGAAGAAGAAGAACTCATGATAGAGTTAGAATAGGAGAAATAAATGAGACTCGGTCATAGTCTAGTCAATGTACACATTTTTAAACATACATTCATCTTAATATGAAGAAAAGAAATTTTTCCTACACACAATGTGCTTATGAATTATCTGTATTCTATGAATGTTATCTATTTGTTAATGTGTTGGATATATATGGTAGGTTTCATATGCAGTCAGTAGATAAATTTCTTTATCTTTGTTTGAGTTTGAAGTATCATTCTATGCTCTTTAGGCTGTGCAAGGAATGCACAACAAAACATTTGATGTTTTGTAGCTAGCGCAAGGAATGCGCATCTGAACTCTACAGAGTCAGGAAAGAATGTGCCAGAAGGGACCACCAAAGTGATAAAGAATCAAGGAGGAACATCAATATTACTAAGTACCTTAGAGGAGGAATCTGTGCAGAGAAGGCACAAAGAGATAGAGTTATTGAACACTCTATAAGGAAGATCCCTGCAATGTGTGCATCGAGCAAGGAGAACGCCAGGAGGGCGAGAAGAATTTATTTTCAAGAAATCCTTCGGATCTGAGTTTGAAGAAATCCAAGAAACACAAGGAGTGTGTAGGAGATAGAAATATTCAAGGAGATCAAGTTTATAAGGAATAACACAAGGAGTGTGTGGATGACGGACTTATCCCAAGTCCTAAAACTTGGAAGAGATAACATTTTCAAATGCGCAAGCAAGACCTAGGGGACGGGTTCGTGGGAGAAAGTTCAGAGGTCAAAAATTTTTGAACGCTGAAAAAATATTCCAAGTCAAGAGAAATTGGAAGCTTAAGAGGAGGAGAAACAAAAATCATCAAATTGGTTGTAAGGAGAAGCCTGGTTCGTTAGATCAGTGCCTAGCGAACAAGGATAGCACAAGAGAAGAGAACACATCCCACCCATTTGGATCTGAGCGTAGAGTGACAAAAACCATCAGATTTGTTTATAAGGAGGAGTCTGGACCATTAGATCAACATCCAATGAATAGAGGAAGCATAGAAAAGAAAAACATATCTCCAGCATTGGATCTGAGCGTAGAGGATCAACAATCATCTGATCAAGGTGAATTGCACGAGTTTTAACCCATGTGTACATAGGGATATTGGAAAAATCTTAAGGATTGAGATTTTCAAATGCCAAAGATATGGAGAGACGAAGTATAATATCAACCATTCAATCATTTGAAGGAGATCTTAGTCGTTAGATCATCTGAAGGAAATCACGGGCATTGGATCGACCAAGAGATTCTAGACCGTTAAATATCATGAGTTCAAGAGGAGGCAAGTTTGGGACTTGAAACTCCTGAAGCATGAATAGTCGAAGATCCGAGAGTCATTGATCTGCGAGGGGACACTTTTCAATAGACAGGGAGATCTGGGAAAATTATATTAAAATTCTAAGATGATATTTGAGAATCCCGAAGTCCGAAATCGCGAAGATATCTCGACCATTGATCGAGAGGAGCCAGATTTGGTCCATAGATCTAGGGAGGACAAATATGAACTTTCAATCGAGGGTAGCATCAATATTGGGAGATCGATGATCCCACAACATTGTGGAAATTGGAGGTGTGAAGGATTTTGTAGGAAGTCACGTGGTCATGTGAGGATGTCGTCCAAGGTCACATGCGAAGAAGGAGCTTAGAAAAGGGATCTTATGAATGTTGAGAATCAAGATTCTCGAAGGTCGGACTCACGAAGGAGATCCTAACTGTAGATTCAAGGAGCCAGATGGCAGTAGATCTTCCACTTTGGGAGATTTCCATATTGAGGAGAGGGAATTTTAAAAACTGAAACTCCCAAAGCCCGAAAGGATAAATCAACGATAGTCGTTTATTTAAGTGGTGACAGATCACAATGATCTGAGATCATGCGTAGATGGCAGAAAGGGAGATTCTATAGCAGCCATTGATCACGAGGTAGCATCGAGAAGTAGGAGATCAACGGATGAGAAGGATTGTGGAGCCAGAATTTGCGTGGAAGATAATTATTCTAGAGATGGCCGCAATTGGAACCACGATATTCACAAACGGATACATGGAATCACGAGGAGGATTGCGGGGAAAAAAGAGAGTTATCTTGAAACCACTCTTTCTGCGCCCACATTCACACATTAGCACAAGGACACAACCCAAGGTTGTATGAAGGAGGGGCTAATGTTAAAGAGGGTTACACCTGAAACTAGTGTTTTGGGAGCACGTGGAAATTAGCTCGTGGGTCTATCAGGACCTACACACAAAAGGAAAAGGGACCTATGCATAATTGATTTAGGTTCAATCAGGAGCTCGAGGATTTGATCTGAATCAAGACAAGGAAATATCTAGAGATCGGGAGGTTGCAGAACCCCAAGAGGGTAGGGGATTTGCATCAAATAACTCCTTTGATCAGCTTCTTTCCGTGTGAATATATCAATCAGGAAAAGGATTTCACTTTAGAAGGGGACACAAAGTAAGAGGGTGGTTGGGAACCACCCTCAGAGGCGGCCATGTCTTGGAAGAAATTGGCGGTAGACCTAGAAAAAACTCACCAGGGGAGCTCTTGGGTCACGACCAAAGTATTTTGTCCATATTGTGCTTAATAATGTTATTGGCCTATTTTTGATCATTTTTTGGACAATAATAAAATTATATATTCTTATTATCCTATCTATTTTTGTAGCTCCTTGGATGGCAACTATCAAATTATCCAAAGAACCCATAAAACTACAAATTGCATTCTATATTGAACATTCAAATTGCTACAAACCCTCTTGCTAAAACTTCTAAATATCTAACCGCAATTGCTACAAACCCTCCTGCACTCTTTCAAACAATTTGTGGGTAGTGTTTACATTCTTACATTTAACATAACTAGTAATTACTAGAATTCATGCAACCACATTTTATTGATACATTATTTCCAACAATTTGTAGACAATGTTAACATTCCCACACTTTGTATACATGTATACAAAACCAATTCCCACCTATATTACAACAAACAACAGTTAAAAAAAAAACAACTTATTTATAATTTTCCAGAGCAAACATGATTTTTTTAACAATACAAAAAATCTACTAACTACTTACCAAAGAAGAGAAATAATTGCAGAGATGTAGGGATCCCCTCCTTACGCTACACCTTTCTCTTTAAAATGGAAATGGAATCATTAGATTTCAACTATAGGGTGATGTTTTACCCCACCAAGGGACTTCATAAAAATTTGAAATCCATCTTTCAAGCCAAAACCATGTTCAAGTATTTCATGAAACATGTCGCACACATGGTTTCTATCAAGCCTTAACCCTGTTCAGGTATTTATTCAAATAATTTGAAAACACTGAGAATGAACGTTGTTCCAAATAGGTAGTAGTGGATTCTACTCTGAAACCCCTTGCGCTGACTATTGTGTCAAAATTCCTAGTCATTCCTAATCTTTCTTCATCATTCACATTGTTGTAGTGCTTGTAAATCACCAACATGAAGTGGTATCAATTGAGAATTGCTTGAATCTATTTGTCACTCTCCTTTCCAATAACTAGTGCATCCCCATGAAATGCATTAGGAATATATGCAATCCTTATTAGTTGTCTGATGAGAATCAAGATCTCCTCAATGTGTTGTGGCCCTTTTATCGGAGTCCCAATGCTCAAACATCGGTTTCTTCAGCACCATGAATTCAAACAACCAAGGGATTTTCATCCTAATAAATAATAAACCTTACAAACAACCTAAGTTACTATATACTCCTTAGGTAACCCCACACTCACTTGGAATCATGGAATCTCGAATTTTTATTTGATTCGTGGGGTTTTTTTAATTTTTGGATCAGGCATGTTTCCTAAAATAAGATATGTTTCCAACATAACTATATCCAGATACGAGGAGCCAACACAAGGGAGGAATTATTTTTAGTAAAAATCCAAGTGGATGGTCACATAGGGAGAGATTTGATCCTTTAATCAATTGAGTGGTATCCGATGGGGGGTCTGCAGCTAGGGTTTCCTCAGTTGCACACCCCTCCCCTCCCTAATTTTTTTCTACTTACCTTCATTCATCGGTCGACCTTTCTCTTCGCCTACTGAGGGTTTTTTTTCTCAAATATTTCCATGATGAGCTCGCACTGGTTAGCTAGGGTGATTGGGAGCTCTGTTTCTTCTTCTTGTAACATTGTGCTTGTGATGGGGGGACTGCTTCTCTCATTGTTGATTGAGGATCTTCTTGATAGGCTTCTTGAGGTGGTGTCACCTTATTACTTGGATTGTAGATCCGTTGAGCCAGAGGATATTCGGGTGTAATTCCATGTATCTAGATCTAGTTCTATCTTCTCTTGTCCACGCATCTCCCCATTGGTTTCACTCGGCCTCTCGCACTGCAGATTGTATTCCGATGGAGTGGGGTTCTCAATATACTCTTCGTCTGGGTCTCATGGTTGGTTGGCAGCTAGTCCCTTCTCCTTGTGAGGCTGGGGATCGAATTATTTTTGATGGTGGCGGATCCATTCCCTGGTGGCTCTAGTTTTCTCAAGGTTTGAAGGAAGATCGGATCAGAGGTTCTTTGGGCCGGGGTCTGTAGATTTCTCTTTCTATTATCGGTATGAGGATGTGGTCATAGCTTTGAGGTCTAGTATTGGACTTGTGGTGTTTTTACTCTGAACAACACTTTGAGGTCCTTCATGTGAGTGTGAAACTCCTTGGTTCTCTATCGGTTTTCTTTTTGGAAGTGTCTTCACTGGTGTTGTGATATGCTGGTTCTTTTTAAGGGATCCATTCCTCTATTTCCTAATCCATCTAATCTCAGGGTTTTTTTTGGTGTTCAGTCTCTGGGGTTCATTTGCAAAGGATTTTTCTTAAGGCCTCTTGGCTTTTTTCTGCCTCCTTTTGGGTTTATTCCCCAGCTCCATATTTTTCTCATCTTATGTGGTTTTTTACGTTTGTCCATTTCTGGCTACTAACACTTCTCATAGTTTTCCCAAGTATTGGGAATGTTCTTTCAACACTTAAAAAATGTAATTTGGTTCTCTACGGATGAATAAAATTACGATTTTTTCTGAGGAAAAAAAAAACTATATCCAAACACCAGTGACATAATCGTGGAAAACTTACCCCCTAGCTATATATTTTGAACAATTTTTACCATCATCATCTGTGGGAAGAGTGAGCACACAATTTACATAATAATTGTTTGCTAAGTTGGTAAAAATTTGACTCTTGAGCCATTTGTTCCCAAGTTTAATAATTATTTTCTAACTTGGTCAAAACTTGAGTCATTTGTTCCCAAGTGTCCTAGTTGAGAACTTTAGAGTTAGCATTATATTAGTTCTGATCATCGTGTTTATATCAAAATTGTTTTTTAGTAGTTTTGTAAATTGAGTTATCTTTAGTGTAGTCTTTCTTTTAGAGAACTGTAGCAACAAAATGGCTCTTTCCAGCTACAACTCTGTCCACTTTCCTGTGGGAAGAGTTGCATCTATATACAAATTTTCCCACAGGCATGTGGTTAGAGTTTCCATGTAGTCACCACATGGAAAAGCTACCCACAGGCCTGTGGGTAAAGTTGTAGATAGATGAAAATATTCCCTCAAGCCAGTGGGTAGAGGTATAGATGCTACAACTCTACCCATAGGCATTTGGGAAGAGTTGTGGCATCTACAACTCTGCCCATGAGCATGTGGGAAGAGTTTCATCTATTTACAACATGGACAAAGTTGTAGCATCTACAAATATGTCCATTTGCCTGTGGGAAGAGTTGCATCTATCTACAAATCTACCCACAGGGATGTGTTCAGAATTGTAGCATCTACAACTATGCCCACTAGAATGAGGGTAGAATTATATCTATATAAAACTCTTCCCACATGCTAGTGGGACGTTTTGTGTCATCTACAACACTACCCATGGGCCTGAGGCTAGAGTTGTAGCATATACAACTCTGCCCACTGTCTTGAGGGTAGATTTTCATCTATATACAACTTTTCCCACAAGACATAGGTGAGTGGATAGTGTTGTAGCCTCCACAACACTCCCAAGAGGCTTTTGGAGAGAGTTGTAGCATCTGCAACTCTGTCCACTAGCCTAAGGGAAGAATTTCATCTATCGACAACTCTTCCCACCTACAACATTTCCCATGGTACTGTGGGAAGAGTTGTAGATGTTACAACACTTCCCACAAGCTTGTGAGAATAGTTTCATCTACAATTGTTCCCACAAGCCTGTGGGCAGAGTTGTGGCATCTACAAATCTACCAACATGCCTGTGGGAAGAGTTGTAGATGTTTTGGGTAGATTTATAGTTGCTACAACTTTGTCGATGCTAAAAAAATTTCCACGGGCCTGTGGGCAAAGTTGTATCATTATGCTACAAAACTTCCCACAAGACCGTGGGCAGAATTGTAGCATCTACAACTCTACCCACCATCTTGTTGACAGAGATGTAGATGCGAAAAGTTTTCCCACTAGTGTATGGGCAGTGTTGTAGTATCTACAACTCTTCCCATAGGCTTGTGGGAAGAGTTGCATGTATATACAACTCTACCCATAGCTCCATGGGCGTACTTGTAGCATATACAACTCTTCCCTAAGGCATGTGGGTGAAATTGTAGCATCTACAACTATGCTCACGGGTCTATGGGCAGAGTTGTAGATGTTGTGGGTAGAGTTGTAGATGCTACAACTCTACCCACGTGCATGTAGCTTCCATGTATTTTCCAAATGACAACTTTTCCCATAAGACTAAGGGAAGAGTTACAACATCTACAACTCTTCCCATATGCCTGTGGGCAGAGATTGAGCATGTATAAATCTTCCCACACCATATAAAACTCTTCTACAACACTTCCCATAGGTCTAAGGGAAGATTTGTAGCATCTACAACTCTTCCCAGAAGCCTGTGGGAAGTTTTGTAGAAGAGTTGTATATGTTGTGGGAAAAGATGTAGATTCTACAGCTCTTCCCACATGCCCATGGGTAGAGTTGCATCTACAACTCTTTGCATAGCTTTGTGGGAAGAGTTGTAGCATCTACAACTCTTCCCTGAGACCTGTGGGTGGGGTTGGAGGAAACACACATTCTTAAATTATAACATTTTGCAGAAATTAGGATGATTTGTTATGACAAAATACTCTAGTGGAATATCCATGATAGTTTACAAATCATGGATAATTGAACAATCAACACAATTAGGAAAAATTGTGTCATTCAAGGAAATTTGGTCAAATTGGACTAACTGGAGCAAGTGGATCTAATTAGGGTAAATTGGGACCATTGGTGAAGTGATGCAAGTGGGGATAATTGAGTTAATTAGGGAAATTGAGACTAACTAGAGAAAATTGAGGCTAATTGAGGAAACTAAACAAATTAGGAAAATTGGTTATTAGGGAAAGTAGTTTTAATTGGGAAAATTAGTTTAATTGGGATAATTGGGGAAAATTGAGGTAGATTGGGGAAATAATAAGGGAAGTTAGGCTAACTGAGGTGTCTTTAGTTTATTATGTATTCTAGAGAACTATACCAGCAAAATGGCTCTTTCCATCTTACCATTGTGAGTCTGAACCATGGAAACTATGTCATAGGTCCATGGGAAGAATTGTAGATGCTAAAAATATTCCCATAGGGTTGTGGTCACTGTTGTAGATGCTAAAACTCTACCCAAAGGGATATGGGCATTGTTGTAGATGTTACAAATATTCCCAAAGGTATGTGGCAGAGTTTCGATGTGAAAACTACATGGAAACGCTTCCCACGGGCTTGTAGGAAGAGGTGTAGATGCTACAACTCTGCCCACTGGTATACGAGAAGAGTTGCATCTATCTACAACTCTTCCCACGGGACTGTGGTCATAGTTGACATGTAATCGCCACATGGAAAATCTACTCACATGCATGTGGGAAGAGTTGTAGATATATGCAACTCTTCCCTCATGCCAATGGGTAGAGTTATAGATGACACAACTCTACCCATAGGCCTATGGGTAGAATTGTAGAATCTACAACTCTATCCACTGCCATGTGGGAAGAGTTGCATATATTTACAACATGGACAAAGTTGTGGCATCTACAACCCTATCCACTATCCCGTGGGAAGATTTTCATCTATCTACAACTCTACCCACATGCATGTGGTCAGAGTTGTAGCATCTACAACTCTTCCCACTTGCATGAGGGTAGAGTTGCATGTATCTACAACTCTTCCCACATGCTAATGGGAAATTTTATGGCATATACAACACTACCCAAAGGCATGACGGTAGAGTTGTAGCATCTACAAATCTGGCCACTGGCCTGAGGGTAGAGTTGTATCTATCTACATCTCTACCCATAGGACATATGCGAGTGGGCAATGTTGTAGCATCCACAACACTTCACAGAGGATTTTAGACATAGTTGTAGCATCTATAACTATGCTCATTGGCCTAAGGGAAGAGTTACATCTATCTACAACTCTTCCCACCTACAACATTTAGCACAGTCCTGTGGGAAGAGTTATAGATTCTAAAACACTTTCCACAGGCCTGCGAGAATAGTTACATCTAAAATTGTTCCCACAAGTCTGTGGGAAGAGTTGTGGCATCTATGACTCTACCCAGATGCTTGTGGGCATAGTTGTAGATGTTTTCGAAAGAGTTATAAATGCTACAATTTTTTTGATGCTACAACTTTTCCCACATCCTCGTGAGTAGACTTGGAGAATTATGCTACAAAACATCCCACAAGCCCGTGGGAAACGTTGTAGCATCAACAATTCTACCCACTAGCCTATTGACAGAGTTGTAGATGCTAAAAATTTTCCCACTGGTCTATGGGCAACATTGTAGTATTTACAACTCTTCCCATAGGCTTGTGGGAAGACTTGCATGTATCTACAACTCTACCCATAGGTCCATGGGAGTAGTTGTAGAATCTACAACTCTTCAATAAGGCATGTGGGTAGAGTTATAGCATATACAAATATACCCACAGGTCTATGGGAAGAGTTGTAGATGTTGTGGGAAAATTTTTAGATTCTACAACTCTATCCACATGATGTAGTTTCCACATGAAAAAATTTCCCATAAGCCTAAGGGAAGAGTTGTAGCATCTACAACTCTTCCCATAGTCCCGTGGGAAGAGATGTAGCATCTACAAATCTTCCCACAACATCTACAACTCTGCTACAACATTGCCCATAGGCCTAAGGGAAGAGTTGTAGCATCTACAAATATTCCCACAAGCCCGTGTGTAGTATTTTAGCAGAGTTATAGATGTTGTGGTAAGAGTTGTGGATGCTACAACTATGCCCACAGGCCTGTGGGTAGAGTTTCATCTACAACTCTTTCCATAGCGTCGTGGGAAGAGATTCCATGTAGTTGCCACATGGAAACTATGCCCAAAGGTTTGTGCACAGAGTTATAGCATCTACAACTCTTCCTTGAGACCTATGGGTGGAGTTGGAGGAAACACACATTCTTAAATTGTGACATTTTGCAGAAATTAGGATGATTCTTTGTGAAAAACTATTCTAGTGGAATATCCATGATAGTTTACAAATCATTGATAATTGAACAATCAACACATTTAGGGAAAAAATTGTCATTCAGGGAAATTTGGTAAAATTGGACTAATTGGAGTAAGTGGAGTTAACTAGGGTAAATTTGGACCATTGGAAAAATGGCGCAAGTGGGGATAATTGAGTTAATTGGGAAAATTGAGGCTAATTGAGGAAACTAAACAAATCAAGAAAATTGGTTATTAGGGAAAGTAGTTATAATTGGGAAAATTAGTTAATTGGGCTAATTGGCAAAAATTGAGGTTGATTCAAGAAATAATAAGGGAAATTGGGATAATTGAGTTGTATTTAGTGTATTATGTCTTCTAAAAAAATGTAGTAGAAAAATGGCTCTTTCCAACTTACCATTGTGAGTCTGAACCATGGAAACTATGCCACAGGCCCATGAGAAGAGTTGTAGATGTTAAAACTCTTCCCATAGGGTTGTGGTCATTGTTTTATATGCTAAAACTCTACCCAGAGGGATTTGTGTATTGTTGTAGATGTTACAACTCTTCCCAGAGGCATGTGGTAGAGTTGCCTTGTGAAAACTACATGGAAACTCTTCCCACATGCTTGTGGGAAGAGGTGTAGATGCTACAAGTCTACCCACTGGCCCCTGGGAAGAGTTGCATCTGTCTAAAATGTTTCCCATAGGCCTGTGGGAAGAGTTTCATTTGAGAGATTGTTTGATAAATTGGACAATTAATTGTAAAAAATGGGATTATTGAGCTAATTAGGGAAATTATGGTAATCACGTTAAATCGGGTCGATTGGGACACTTATTAAGGTAAATTGTAGAAATTGGGATAATCGAGGTAAATGGATAGTATGGTAAATATTTCCTATGTAAGGCATGTGTTGTGGTTTGGGGTACCATACATGGCCCATGAGATATAGGGGTAGTTATTATGGCCTTAGATTGTGTCTTTTCATCCCAAAACATGTCATGGGAACTAAGATCTACAACACTTTAGTCCCAAATGAAAAAATAATAGGACCAGACTCCTATCACATTATTCAATGCTAATGTATTCAAGATAGGTCTTGGGCATTCTCATAAGTTACTTTTTTTAATGTAAATAAAATTACTTTTTGGAAGGTAGTAATTTAAATGTAGATTCAATGAAACCAACAAACACATTTTGTAGGGAAGAGAGATTATGAATCATTGGGGAAACACCATAACTATTTTAATGTATATTTGGGAGTTGAAGGATGAAGAGAGTGGGGGTGGTTGTCAATAAATACTCTCCAAAAATAATTTTAATGTAGATTTGGGATTTGTGAAGAGAGTGGAGTGGGTGAATATAATAGGAAATATTATTAATGTTTTCCTATTATCTTGACTGGTATTTCCTTATTATCCTTCCACCCAAAAATATTATTAATATTTCCCTACTATCTCCAACTACCCCAAGATAATAGGGAAATATTAAGTAAAAGGCAATTTAACCTATATTACAATAGAAAGTAATTTTAACGTAAATTATATGAAACAATAAAATGCATCTCAACCTAAATTATAATAGGGAAGTAATCTTAACTTAAATAATAAGAAATAATGAAGTTGACAATTCAAGAGTTGAAGGATATCTTTAACACTGGAGCTGAGTGTTGAACTTGTATTCACTGTCTTTTCTAAAGATGATATTCACAATTTTTGTCCTAGATGCGGATTTCACTTGGATAACTACTTTTATAGGTAATGGATCCTCTTCCAATTCATTAATTCAACAATTTCTTATTTATTAGTGGTACCGATCTTCTATAAATGAAATAATTATTTAAAATTTCGACAGAGTGCAAGAAATAACACAAGGAGCAAGGCACGTAGAACAAAGATCTGGGCATCCTCATTTTTGTAGCCTCGAGATCTAGGCATCCTCCCTTTGGAGGTACACAAAACACTTCTTTTTTATCATCTAATTTACAAAAGTGATGTTCTTGACATCAAAATTGGTTTTTTCCCAAGTTGTTTTTCCCCTGCTAGAGAAGATCTAGAGAAACATAGTCAATGAGTGGATATCCAACTATCTTTGAGTGATATACTAAACTATATTACACAATGACATCTCTAGAATCTAGATTCTTCCATAAAGTTATATGAAAATGATGAAGGAACCTCATATCTTCATCTATTGTAATGGTCTTCAATAATCGATACAAATACACAACTTTTTCGAGAATAATTGTGTAATAAGTAACATCAGTAGTCTTCTTATATGGTATGAAATATTCCATATTCAAAATCTCATTCACTACAATTATCAAAACGTTAAACCCTCAATACATCCTATGAATACCTAGTACAATATTCATGGATAAATCTGACCAATGCATCTTCAGTATTGGAAATTCCATGTACAAAACTCTATTTTGACCTGTACCCTTCACAATCTAGCATATTTTTTTTCTCATCATAAACTTGGTCACTTCCCTATGCAAACTCAGCGAATGATGCATTTATCTAGTGAACTAAATGTCTGATATCTTGTAACATATTATGTTGAACCTTTACTATGCAATTCTCTTATTAAGTTCTCAATCCATGGATAAATCCTACCAATGCATGTTCAGTATTATAAATTCCATGTACAATCCTCTATTTTGACATGTACCCTTCACAATTTAGCATATTTTGTTTCTCATCATAAACTTGGTCACTTCCCTATGCAAACTCATCCAATGATGCATTTATATAGTGAACTAAATATATGATATCTTGTAATATATCATGTTGAACCTTTACTATGCATTTCTCTTATTAAGTTCTCAATCCGTGGATAAATCCTACCAATGCATCTTTAGTATTGGAAATTCCATGTACAATCCTCTATTTTGACCTATACCCTTCACAATCTAGCATATTTTTTTTCTCATCATAAACTTGGTAGCTTCTCTATGTAAACTCAGCCAATGATGCATTTATCTAGTGAACTAAATATCTGATATCTTTTAATATATCATGTTGAAACTTTACTATGCAATTATCTTATTAAGTTCTCATGCATCGAGCCTTCAATAATTCACAAATATTTTATTTTGAAAAAATGTTCATAATGTATATTATTCTCCAACTCTTTGCTTTTATCCTCCAAAATTGGATTCCTACATCTTTACCAAAGTCATACAAAATTTTTGTGCATACATATCCTTTTATCTATGTAAACCCAAGCATCTCAGTATACGTTAATGTCAACATAAGTGCACTTTTTCTCATTGTGTCTACAACTCTACTTTCCTTTTTAAACTTATGCTTCAACACAAATGTGTATCCTTCAAAATACTCTAACCACCTACTATGCTTCTATATGAACATTGTCTAACTATTGATGAAGTTTCTTACTCAATGTTTGGTGATCCATGTACAAAACAAATCTTTCAACAACATATAATACTTCCAATGCTTCAACAATTTTACTATTATATAAAAACTCTAGTTTAAATGTTGACTACTACTTTTGTGCTTAAACATTTCTCAATACAACATTACATTTCCCTTCATAACTTAAAATTGCACCAATATCCACTCAATTTTGCATCGCACTCATTGACGACGAGAAATATCCACTCAATTTCCCTTCATAACTAAGTCATAACTGAGTTAATGAGTGAAATTTAAATTCTTATAGGTATAAGTTATTACTTCTACATGTTTTTAAACTATATGGGACATGTCCTCTAGGCCTCATTGAATATCATCTCTCAAATGTGTGCCTCTTTTGGCACATAAACTCTGCAACCCAATGTTGGTCTCACAACCACTCTCTTATAATCACCTTGATAAAAATTCATGATAAATCAATAGTTTTTAGTTCAGATCATTTGCCACATGATTAGCCCCATATATATGAAAATCTAGATCGTACTTAATAAGAATTCAATCCAACACGTCTACCCAGATTTCAATATCTTTGAGAGATAATATGATGACAATTTAATGATCGATTTTAATCTTATAGGTATAAGTTATTACTTCTACATGTTTTTAAACTATATGCTTCGTGTCCTTTAAGCCTCATTCAATATCATCTCTCAAATGTGTGCCTCTTTTGGCACATAAACTCTGCCAGCCAATGGTGGTCTCACAACCACTCTCTTATGATCACCTTGAGAAAAATTCAAGATAAATCAATAGTTTTTAGTTTAGATCATTTTCCTCATGATTAGCCCCCTATATATGAAACTCTATATCATACTTACTAGGAATTCAATACAACACCTCTACCCAGATTCCAATATCTTTGAGAGATAATATGATGAAGGTTTTAATGGTCGATTTTAATCTTACAAGTATAAGTTGAATGATTACAGGTATAAGTTATTACTTCTACATGTTTTTACACTATATGGGTCATGTCCTTTAGGCCTCGTTCAATATCATCTCTCAAATGTGTGCCTCTTTTGGCACATAAACTCTGCCACCCAATGTTGTTCTCACAACCACTCTCTTATGATCACCTTGAGAAAAAATCAAGATAAATCAATAGTTTTTAGTTCAGATCATTTGCCACATGATTACCCCCTATATATGAAACTCTAGATCGTACTTACTAGGAATTCAATCCAACACCTCTACCCAGATTTCAATATTTTTGAGAGATAATATGATGAACAATTTAATGGTCGATTTTAATCTTACAATTATGACCTATCAGATAATGCTCCACAATTTCAATGTGAGAATCAATACTTCTATGTCCATATTATGGTTAGTAGGGTCCCTTTCTTAAATATTAAATGCTTACAGGTATAAGTTATTACTTCTACTTGTTTCTTTAATATTGCACCTAGTCCCTTCAAGGATGTTCCTATGAAAACTATGAAGTCTTTATCTTGATTTGAAAACCTTATGGTAGGTGCACTTGTATGCAATATGTGCTACTTTGAAAGTACATCCTCACATTGCCTAACCATTCAAATATGTTCCACTCTTATAAAGGGAATTAATATGATTAAGGGTATTACGAGAAAGCAGTGAAGCACCCAATCAAAAATGTAGCATGATTGTTGAGGGAAATAGATTGATTAGTGGGGTGGTACCTTTTTCACTCTCCCTACCGAATTTCAAATCCTTGATGATATGTGCATGAGATAATTGTTGGATTCTTCATGGGATAACAGTTGGTGAGCCAATTATTGAAATATTAATGAGTTATATGTTGAAAATTGTAATGAGGGGAAGTACTGAGAAGGTTTCTCCATTATGTATATTATATCGAAAGAAGGAAAAGGTAGCATGAGAAAATTATTGAAGATAAGAAGGGAATTGTTATGCAACATACCTAAATATTCAATTAATATAACAACATATCTACCCGCCAAACTAACATAAAGAGAAACTACACATGTACCATCTATATACACATGCTAAAAATCCATAAAAAAAAAAAACTAATAAACCAACCAACAATGGTGTACGATAATTAAAATATCGTAGGAGAAGAAAAGCAAGGTGGAAATAAAATCTAACTACCAAACATACAAACAAGAAACCAAAAATAGGTAAACATGAAATAGGTAAATTATGGAAACATAATGAAAAAATAAATGAGAAATAGAGAGGAGATCATATTTACAATTATATGAGAGTTGGTGATGCCATGAAGAAGCTCGAGCAAGCATGTTAAAATACATATAAAAGGTGTCAAAAAATTGAAGATGGAGTGGTGTCGTAATTGTCCATAATGTATCAAAATCCAAGTTATCCCTACTTTCCTTTTAAAGTATATATGTTGGTTTCAATGTTTGATGCAGGGCACTCAAATTTCCTTGTGTAGGTGGGAATTGAGTGGATGAAGAATTTTTGAAATGCAAGTTTGCATTTATCAAATTGCAACTTTTAGTATCTAGGTATATTCAAATCTCTAGAATTAGTCCAAAACCATGGTTTTCAATTGTTGAAACCATAGTTTACATCGAATGGAAAATTTCAACTGGATTTTGATAAGATTATGAAGGAAAACCTATTGAAATAATGGGGTGATATGATGGCCCCATATCCCATTTTCCTAGTTCCAAGTTACCCTTACTTTCCTTTTAAAATTAAAGTAGATCATAAACTTTATAATATGAATGACCCACAAATGTTGTTTTGTGGGGAAAAATAGTTTATGTCAAGGGTTTAATTATACTACTGATATTTTCACCACCAAAAAACTTGCACCATGTTTATATAAGTTCTCAAGGTGAGGTTCCTAGATCATGCACTGCACTATTGACTAGTAGAGGTAGTGCATCAATGAGGTCTGGGGGATCTCACCTGTCTCCTAGGAGGGGATCTATTCTAGACATGTTGTTGAAATCTCATGGGATGAGAGAAGGTTCCATAGGTCTGCACTGATCTGGAGTTCATGTCTAGGTTGGTGTTTGTTTGTCTCTTAGTGCCCCTTCCTAAGGGTAGCATTGGGAAGAAGGAGGTGATCGACCAAATAGGGTCGGGCCTCATAGGAGGGGAAGATAGCATGCACTATATTTACCATGGTGGAATGATGTTGTTTGATATGCACCTTTGCATGTGCAAGAGGGAAAGCTAGCATGCACTAGCTTTACCATGGTGGAATGATGTTGTTTGATATGCACCTGTGCATGTGCAAGAGGGAAAGCTACCCCAAAGATGGAATGATGTTATTTGATATGCATTTGTGCTTGTGAAAAATAGAAAGCTAGCATGCCTTAGATTTCCCCATGATTGAATGACATTTTTCTGGATGCAATTCTATTTCTGCAAGAGAGAACACTATCATGCGCTAGCTTTTCCCCATGGTGGAATGATGTTCGAGATGGTTTGTTCTTGCCCAAGAAGGAAATTTAACACATGTTACTTTTTCCTTTCGGTGGAATGATGTTGTTCAAGATGTGTGTGTGCTTGTATGAGAGGGAAATCTAGCATGCTCTAGCTTTCCCCTAGGGTGGAATGATGTTCTTTGAGATACACTTGTTCTTGTGAAAGAGGGAAAGATAAGACACACTAGCTTTCCCCCACGATGGAATGATGATGTTTCAGATGCATTTGTACTAGTGCAAGAGAGAAAGCTAACATGCATTAGATTTTCTCTATGATGGAATGTTGTTGATACTTGTTCTTGTACAAGAGTGAAATTCAGCATGTGCTAGCTTTCCCCCATGGTGTAATGATGTTGTTCGAGATGCACTTGTGCTTATGCAAGAGATAAATCTAGCACACATTAGATTTCAGCCATGATGGAATGATGTTTTTAAATATGCACTTGTGATTGTGAAAGAGGGAAAGCTAGCATGCACAAGCTTTCCCCCTCTATGGAATGATGTTGTTCAAGATGTGCTTGTGCTTGTCCAAGATGAAAATCTAGCATGTGCTAGCTTTCCCCCATGGTGGCATGATGATGCTCCAGATGTGCTTGTACTTGTGCAAGAAGGAAAATTAGCACATGCTAGGTTTCCTCTATGGTAAAATGATGTTGTTGGAGATGCGTTTGTGCTTGTGGAAGATGGAAAGCTAGCATGCATTACTTTTTCCTCATGGTGGAATGATGTTGTTCAAGATGCGCCTGTGCTTATGCAAGAGGGAAATATAACACACACGAATCTATCAGGGAAAGCTAGCATGTGCTAGCTTTCCCCCATGGTGGAATGATGTTGTCTCAAATGTGCTTATGCTTGTCTGAGATGAAAATATAGCATGTGTTAGCTCTCCCCCATGGTGGAATGATGTTGTTCTATATGTGTTTTCAGTTGTACAAGAGAAAAAGATAGCATGCGCTATCCTCTCCCCATGGTGGAATGATGTTTGAGATGTATTTGTTCTTGTGCAAGACAAAACATTAGCACATGTTAGATTTTCCTTACGGTGGACTAATTTTGTTTGAGATGCATTTGTGCTTATGTGAGAGGGAAAGATAAGATGCACTAGCTTTCCCCTAGGGTGGAATGATGTTCTTCGAGAAGCACTTGTTCTTGTCCAAGAGGGAAGGATAACACATGTTAGCTTTCCTCCACAGTGGAATGATATTGTTTGAGATGTATTTGTTCTTGTGCAAGAGGGAAAGCTAGAACATGCTAGCTTTCACCTATGGTGGAATGATATTGTTTGAGATGAATTTGTGCTTGTGCAAGAGGGAAAGATAGCACATGCTAGATTTCTCCCACAATGGAATGATATTATTTGAGATGTCCTTGTTCTTGTGCAAGAGGAAAGCTAGAATGGGCTAGTTTTCCTCCATAGTGGAACGATGATTTTTGAGATGCACTTATGCTTGTGCAAGAAACAAAGATAGCACATGTTAAATTTCCCCACACTAAAATGATTTTGTTCAAGATGTGCTTGTGCTTGTGCAAGAGGGAAAGCTAGCATGTGCTAGCTTTCCCCCACAGTGGAATGATATTGTTTGAGATGCACCTGTTCTTATGCAAGAGGGAATGCTAGCACGTGTTACCTTTTCCCCATGATAGAATTATGTTGTTCTATATGCACTTGTGCTTGTGCAAGAGGGAAAGATAGCACATGCTAGATTTCCCCCATGGTGGACTGATGTTCTTAGAGATGTCCTCGTGTAAGATGGAAAACTAGCACGTGTTATCTTTCCTCCATGGTGGAATGATGTTGTTCTGGATGGGTTTGTGGTTGTGCAAGAGGGAAAGATAACATTCTCTATCTTTCCACCATGATAGAATGGTGTTTTTCGATATGTAGTTGTTCTTGTGCAAGAGATAAAGCTAACATAGGCTAGCTTTCCCCCGCATCGAAATGATGTTCTCCGAGATGTGTTTGTGCAGGATGGAAAGATAGCATGTCTTAGCTTTCCCCCACAATGGAGTGATGTTGTTCTAGATGTGTGTGTGGTTCTGCAAGAGAGAAAACTAGCATGCACTAGCTTTCCTCCATGGTGGAATGATGTTGGAGATGCATCTATGCTTGTCCAATAGGGAAAATTAGCAACATTATATTTTTCATACAATGGAGTGATGTTCTTCAAGATGCACTTGTTCTTGGGAGAGGGAAAGCTAGTATGCACTAATTTTCCCCTAGTGTGGAATTATGTTCTTTGAGATGCATTTGAGCTTGTGCAAGAGGGAAATCTAGCACGTGCTAGCTTTACTCCATGGTGGAATGATGTTGTTCAATATGCACTTTTTCTTGGGAAAAATGGAAATCTAGGATGTGCTAGATTTCCCCCATGGTGGAATGATATTGTCGAAGATGTACTTGTGCAAGGTAGAAATCTAACACGTGTTACCTTTCCCCCATGATGGAATTATGTTCTTATTGATGAGCTTGTGATTGTGCAAGAAGGAGATGCATTTGTACTTGTCCAAGAGGGAAAATTAGCAGACACTAGATTTTCCATAAGGTGGAATGATGTTGTTCAAGATACACTTTTGTTTGTTTGAGAGGAAAATCTAGCAAGCGCTAACTTTCCCATATGGTGTAATGAAATTCTTCAAGATGCGCTTGTACTTGTGTAAGAGGGAAAGGTAGCATGCCATAGATTTCCCCATGGTGAAATGATGATGTCGCAGATGAACTTATACTTCTGCAATAGAGAAAGCTAGCACACACTAACTTTTCTCTATGGTGGAATGATGTTGTTGGAGATGTGTTTGTCCTTGTGCAAGAGAGAAATATAGTATGCACCAAATTTCCCCCATGGTGGAATGATGTTATTTGAGATGCAGTTGTGCTTGTGCAAGAGGGAAAGCTAGCACATGCTAGCTTACCCCCACGGCGGAATGATGTTGTTTGATATGCACTTATGATTCTGCAAGAAGAAAGATAACTTTCCCCCATGGTGAAATGATGTTGTCTGAGATGTTCTTGTGCTTGTGTAAGATGAAAAGCTAGCATGCATTAACTTTCTACCATGGTGGAATGGTGTTGTTCTAGATGCACTTGTGGTCATGCAAGAGGGAACGCTAGCACGTGCTAGCTTTACCCCATGGTAGAATGATGTTCGAGATGCGTTTGTGGTTATGCAATATGGAAATTTAGCATAGGATAGCTTTTCCTTATGGTGGAATGATTTTGTTAGAGATGTACTTGTGCTTGTGCAAGAGAGAAATCTAGGACGCACTAAGTTTCTCCTATGACGAAATGATGTTCTTCGAGATGTGCTTGTGCTTGTACAAGTGGGAAGGCTAATGCGCACTAGCTTTTCTCCATAGTGAATGTTGTTGTTTAATATGCCCTTGTGCTTGTGCAAGAGGGAAATTTAACATGCGCTATCTTTCCCCCATGGTGGAATTATGTTGTCTGAGATGTGCTTGTGGAAGACAGAAAGATAGAACATGTTAGCTTTCCCCCATAGTGAAATGATGTTGTTCTAGATGAAATTTTTCATGTGCAATAGGGAAAGATAACACACGATAGCTTTCCCCCATGGTGGAATGATGTTTGAGATGCGTTTGTTCTTGTCCAAGAGGGAAAGTTAGCACACATTAGCTTTTCGTTCTGATGGAATGATATTGTCTGAGATGTGTTTGTGTTTGTGCAAGAGGGAAGTTAGCACACACTAACTTTTCTCTAGGGTGGAATGATGTTCTTCGATATGTGCTTGTGATTGAGAAAGAGGGAAAGATAACACACTCTATCTTTCCCCCATAGTGGGATGATGATATTCCCGATGTGCTTGTACTTGTGCAATAGGGAAATCTAGCACACACTAGATTTTCTCTATGGTGGAATGATGTTGGAGATGCATCTATGCTTGTGTAATAGGGAAATATAACATGCATTAGATTTTCCCCATGGTGGAATTATGTTGTTCGAGATGCACCTATGGTTATGCAAGAGGGAAAGCTAATATGCACTAGCTTTTTGCCACACTGGAATAATGTTGTTCGATATGCACTTGTGCATGTGGAAGAGGAAAATCTAGCATGCGCTAGCTTTACCCCATGGTGGAATGATGTTGTTCGATATGCAGTTTTGCTTGTGCAAGAGGGAAAGATAGCATGTGTTATATTTCCCCCATGGTGGAATGATGATGTTCCAGATGCATTAGTACTTGTGCAAGAAGGAAAAATAGCATGTGCTAGCTTTACTCTATGGTGGAATGATTTTGTTGGGGATGCATTTGTTCTTATGCAAGAGGGAAAGCTAACATGCGCTAGATTTCCCTCATGGTGGAATAATGTTGTTCGAGATGCACCTATCCTTATGCAAGAGGGAAAGATAGCACACGCTACCTTTCCCTGATGGTGGAATGTTGCTTGATATGCATTGTTGCTTGTGCACGAGGGAAAGCTAGCTTTCCCCCACAACTGAATGATGTTTAACGAGATGTGTTTGTGCTTTTGTAAAACAAAAAGTTAACATGCACTAGCTTTCCCTCTTAGTGCAGTGATGTTGTTCTAGATGCACTTGTGGTTGTGTAAGAGGGAAAGATAACACATGCTAGCTTTCTCCCACGGTGGAATGATGTTAGAAATGCTTTTGTTCTTTTGCAAGATGGAAAGTTAGCACACGCTAGCTTTTCTTTACGGTGCAATGATTTTGTTCGAGATGCACTTGTACTTCTATGAGAGGGAAATATATCATGCACTAGCTTTCCCCTAGGGTTGAATGATGTTGTTTGATATGCATTTAGGCTTGTGCAAGAAGGAAGGCTAACATGTGTATACTTTCCTTCAAAATGGAATGATGTTGTTTGAGATGCGTTTTTGCTAAGAGGGAAAGTTAGCACGTGCTAACTTTCCCCTATGATAAAATGATGTTTGAGATGCAATTGTGCTTGTGCAATAAGGAGAGATAGCACACGCTAGATTTCCCCTACATTCTATCTTTCCCCAATGGTGGAATGATGTTGTTTGAGATGCACTTGTGCTTGTGCAAGAGGGAAAGCAAGCATGCGCTAGATTCCCCCCACAGTGAAATGATATTATTTGATATGCACTTGTTCTTGTGAAAAAAAAAATCTAGTATGTGCTAGTTTTCCCCCACGGTGGAATGATGTTATCCAAGATATGCTTGTGAAAGATGGAAAGCTAGTATGCGTTAGCTTTCCCCCACGTTGAAATAATGTTGTTTTAGATGTGCTTGTGGTTGTGCAAAACATAAAGTTAACATGTGATATCTTTCCCCCATGATGGAATCATGTTCTAGATGTGTTTGTGCTTGTCCATGAGGAAAAGTTAGCACATGCTAGTTTTTACTTATGGTGGAATGATGTTGCTTGAGATGCACTTGTGATTGTGTAATAGGGAAGATAGAACACACTAGCTTTTCCCGAAGGTGGAATGATGTTCTTTGATATGCGCTTGAGCCGAAGGAAAAAATAGCATGCATTAGCTTTAATACAAGGTGGAATGATGTTGTTTGATATGCACTTGTTCTTATGCAACAGGGAAAGCTAGCATGTGCTATCTTTCCCTGACGGTGGAATGACGTTGTTCAACATCTTCTTGTGCAAGATAGAAACCTAGCAAGCATTATCTTTCTTCCATGGTGGAATGATGTTGTTCTAGATGCTCTTGTGGTTGTGTATGAGGGAAAACTAGAATGTGCTAGCTTTCCCCCACGGTGAAATGATGTTCGAGATGAATTTGTGCTTGTCCAAGAGGGAAAGTTAGCACACACTGTCTTTTCCTTACAGTGGAATTATGTTCTTTGAGATGTGTTTGTACTTATGCGAGAGGGAAAGTTAGCCACGCTAACTTTCCCCTATGCTAGAATGATGTTCAAGATGCAATTGTTCTTGTGCAAGAGGGAAAGATAGCACATGTTAGATTTCCCCTACATGATAGCTTTCCCCCATGGTGGGATGATGTTGTTTGAGATGCACTTGTGCTTGTGCAAGAGAGAAATATAGCATGTGCTAGCTTTCCCCCCTGGTGGAATGATATTTTATGATATGCATGTGTGCTTGTGCAAAAGGAAAAGCTAGTACATGCTAGTTTCCCCCCACAATGGAATGATTTTTTCTAGATGTTCTTCTGCAAGATGGAAAGCTAACACTCATTAAATTTCCCATACACTAAAAAAATGTTGTTTTAGATGCGTTTTTGGTTGTGTAAAACAGAAAGTTAGCACATGCTAGCTTTCCCCCATGATGGAATGGTGTTTGAGATGTGTTTGTTCTTGTCCATGAGGGAAAGTCAACACATGCTAGTTTTTACTTACAGTGGAATTATGTTGTTCAATATTCACTTGTGCTTGTGTAATAGGGAAGCTAGCACACACTAGCTTTCCCCAAAGGTGGAATGATGTTCTTTGATATGTGCTTGTTCCAGAGGGAAAAGTAGCATGCACTAGCTTCACTCCAAGGTGGAATGATAGTGTTTGATATGCACTTGTTCTTGTGCAAGAGGGAAATATAGGATGCACTATATTTCCCCCACAGTAGAATGATGTTGTCCTAGATGTGCTTGTGCAAGATAGAAAGCTATGACTCATTATCTTTCTTCCACGGTGGAATGATGTTGTTCTAGATGCTCTTGTGGTTGTGAACGAGGGAAAAATAGCATGTGGTATCTTTCCCCCATGGTGAAATGATGTTCGAGATGCATTTATGCTTGTCCAAGAGGGAAAGTTAGTACACGCTAGAATAACGTTCAAGATGCAATTGTGCTTGTGCAAGAGGGAAAGATAGCATGTGCTAGATTTCCCCTACACACTAGCTTTCCCCCATGGTGGAATGATGTTGTTTGAGGTGAAATTGTGCTTGTGCAAGAGGGAAAGATAGCATGTTGTAGCCTCCCCCCACGGTGGAATGATATTGTTTGATATGCACTTGTTGTTGTGCGAAAAGGAAAGCTAGTACGTGCTAGTTTTCCCCCATGGTGGAATGATGTTGTCCGAGAGGGAAAGATAACACATGCTAGCTTTCCCCCATGGTGAAATGATGTTCCAGATGCATTTGTTCTTATCCAAGAGGGAAAGTTAGCACACACTAGATTTTCCTTACAATGGAATTATGTTGTTTGAGATGCGTTTGTGCTTGTGCAAGAGGGAAAGTTAACACGTGCTAAATTTCCCCTATGCTAGAATGATGCTCGATATGAAATTGTGCTTGTGCAAGAGGGAAATATGGAAATTTATAACATGTTAGATTTCCCCCATGCTGAAATAATGTTGTTTTAGATGCTCTTGTGGTTGTCCAAAATAGAAATTTAGCACGTGCTAGCTTTCCCCCATAGTGAAATGATGTTTGAGATGCATTTTTGCTTGTCCAAGAGGGAAAGTTAGCACACACTAGCTTTTCCTTACAGTGGAATTATGTTTTTTGAGATGTGTTTGTGCTTGTGCAAGAGAGAAATTTAGGACGTGCTAACTTTCCCCTATGCTAGAATGATGTTAAAGATGTAATTTTTCTTATGCAAGAGAAAAAGATAGCATGTGCTAGGTTTCCTCTACATGTTATCTTTCCCCCTTTCCACCATGGTGGAATGTTGTTGTTTGAGATTCACTTGTTCTTGTGCAAGAGGGAAATCTAGCATGCACTAGATTCCCCCCACAGTGGAATTATATTGTTCGATATGCACTTGTGCTTGTGAAAAAGGGAAATCTAGTATGTGCTAGTTTTCCCCCACGATGGAATGATGTTTTATGAGATGTGCTTGTACAATATGGAAAGATAGCATGCATTAGATTTCTCCCATGCTGAAAAAATGTTGTTTAGATGCACTTGTTGTTTTCCAAAACAGAAAGTTAGCACATGCTAGATTTCCCTCACGATGGAATGATGTTCGAGATGTGTTTTTGCTTGTCCATGATGAACATTAGCACATTCTAGTTTTTACTTACGATGGAATGATTTTGTTCGAGATGCACTTGTGCTTGTGTAATAGGAAAGCTAGCACACATTAGCTTTCCCTGAAGGTTGAATGATGCTCTTCAATATGCACTTGTGCCAGAGGGAAAACTAGCATGCACTAGCTTTTCTCCAAGGTCGAATGATTTTGCTTGATATGCACTTGTTATTGTGCAAGAGGGAAAGCTAGCATGTGCTAGCTTTCCCCCATGGTGGAATGATGTTGTTTGAGATTTTGTTGTGCAAGACATAAAGCTAACATGCATTATCTTTCTTCCACAATGGAATGATGTTGTTATAGATGATCTTGTTGTTGTGTACAAGGGAAAAATAACATGCGGTAGATTTTCCCCATGGTGAAATGATGTTCGAGATGAATTTGTGCTTGTCCAAGAGGGAAAGTTAGCACACGCTAGATTTTCCTTACAGCGGAATTATTTTTGAGATGTGTTTGTACTTGTGCAAGGGGGAAAGTTAGCATGCACTAGCTTATCCCTAGGATAGAATGATGTTGTGATTTTCCAAGAGGAAAAGTTAGAACACATTGGTTATTCCTTATGGTGGAGTGATGTTCTTCGAGATGCGCTTGTGTGTGTGCGATAAGGGAACACAATAACTTTCCCCTAGGGTGGAATGATGTTGTTTGAGATGCGATTATGTTTGTAAAAGAGGGAAATCTAGCATGTTCTATATTTTTTCCATGGTTGAATGATTATGTTCTAGATGTGCTTGTGCTCATGCAAGAGAAAAGATAGAACCTTATATCTTTCCCCCACGGTGGAATGTTGTTGTTGGAGATGCATTTATGCTTGTGCAAGAGAGAAATATAGCATGTGCTAGCTTTCCCCCACACTGGAAGGATGTTTTTCAAGAAGTGTTTATGCTTGTGTAAGAGGGAAAGCTCGTACACACTACCTTTACCCCACAGTGGAATAATGTAGCTTGAGATGCACATTTGTTTGTGCAAGAGGGAAAGCTAGCACATGCTAGATTTCCCCCATGGTGGAATGATGTTGTTCTATATGCACTTGTGCTTGTGCAATGGGGAAATCAGGTATGCACTACCTTTCCCCCACGATGGAGTGATGTTTTCTAAGATATGTTTGTGAAAGACGAAAATCTAGCATGTGTTAGCTTTCCCCCGTAGTGGAATGATGTTCTAAATGCATTTATGGTTGTCCAAGAGTGAAATCTAGCACATACTAGATTTCTCCCATAGTAGAATTATGTTCGAGATGCATTTGTGCTTGTCCAAGAGGGAAATTTAGAACACACTATATTTTTCTTATGGCGGAATGATGTTGTTCGAGATGCATTTGTGTTTGTGCGAGAGGGAAAGATAGCATTTTCCCACCTTTCCGCTAGGGTGGAATGATGTTCTTAGAAATGTGCTTATGGTTATACAAGAGAGAAAAATAGCACGCGTTATCTTTCCCCCATGGTGGAGTGATGATGTCCCAAATGTTCTTGTTCTTGTGAAAAAGGAAAGATGACATGCACTAGCTTTCCCTCACTATTGGACGATTTTGTTCGATATGCACTTATTCTTATAAAAGAGAGAAATATAGCACACACTAGCTTTCTCATGCCCTTGAATGATGTTGTTCGAGATGCACTTGTTCTTGTGCAAGAAGGAAAACTTGAACACTTTAGCTTTCCCCCATGGTAGAATAATGTTCTTTGAGATCCACATGTGCTTGTGTAATAGGAAAATCTAGCACACGCTATCTTTTACCCATTGTGTAATGATGTTCGAAATGCACTTGTGTTTGTGCAATAGAGAAAGCTAGAGCTAGCTAGCTTTCCCCCACGGTGGAATGATGTTTGAGATGTATTTGTGTTAGACAGAAAGATAACATGTGTTATCCTCCCCTGATGGTGGAATGATGTTGTTCTAGATGCACTTGTTCTTGTGCAAGAGGGAAATCTATCACGCACTATCTTTCTCCCATGGTGGAATGATGTTCAATATGTGTTTGTTCTTGTCCAAGAGGGAAAGTTAGAACACACTAGATTTTATTTACGGTGGAATGATGTTGTTCACGATGTGTTTGTGCTTATGAGAGAGGGAAATCTAGGACGTGCTATATTTTTATTAGGGTTTAATGATGTTTTTCAAGATTAGCTTGTGCTTTTGTAAGAGGGAAGGCTAGCACGCACTAGCTTTCCACCACAGTGGAATGATGTTGTTCTAGATGTGCGTGTGTTTGTGAAAAAGTGAAAGTTACACATTCTACCTTTCCACCACCATGGAATGGTGTTGTTTGGGATGTATTTGTATCATCTCTAGAGAGAGTGAAGAGTATATATGACTATAAAAGAATAATTGTATTTAAATATGACATTGTCATAAGATTTATGCTTGTTCATTTCTTAGATGGAAATCAAGCAGTAGTTAGCTTTCTTTCATTATATAATGTTGTTGTTGGCAATGCACTTCTGCTAGAACGAAAGCTAGTTGATGCTAGCTTTCCTCTATGAACAATAAAAATGATTCAATTCATGTTCTAGAAATATCTTTGCTCAAATGATTATCATGGTTCTTGTTCATTTTGTTACAAGTACAATGTCGCAAGAAATTATAATATTTATAAATTTATGTTGTCATCAATAATTTCAAGTTGTGGATCACGACAAGCATGGGTAATTGGTTGCAAGTTGGAGAGTTGTGCATCTAGGGTTTAGACAGCCACAACCGCCACGACCTGAGCCCAGAAAATGATAGCCCCATAGGGGCCCCTGAATCGCAGGGAGGGGGCGCCGCCTGGCATCACCTATAGCCAAATCATTGCCAACGAAGACCCTGGAACAGGAACGAAGAAGCCGACCTTCGAAATGCCTCCAGACATGCACGCGCAGCTCCTGACGGAAGGCACCTTCAAAGATCGGGAAATGGACATCAACCCTGCCAAGGAAAAGATCCATGCAACTGCTTCAGCCCCATGGGTGCCAGGGAAATGCATCCCACAGGCCCCAAAATACGTGATCAACTCACCGCGCATTGAAGAACAGAAACAATACATGAGAGATAATTCCTTAGTAGGCAATTTTTTAGGGCTTTGGCCCTCTGAGCGTGACCTGGTAAAATGGATACAGTACTGGTGGAAACCAAAGGGCCACTATGATCTTCAACTGGGCTCGAAGGGATTTTTCACAATCATCTTCCACAACCTAGAGGATCGAAACCGCATCTTCGATGGAGGGCCATACTTCTATAACTCGGCTGGACTATTCCTGATATTTTGGACAGAAAAGTTTAGCCATGAAAAGGAGGACTTCACCCATGCATCGGTATGGATCAGAATGTACTCCCTCCCCCAGGAATTCTGGCTAGAAGAGGTCCTAGCAGGCATCGGCAACACTATCGACATATACATTAAGTCCTCCGAAGCAACTAAGCAGCGGCGCTACACGTCATATGCACGAAACTGCGTATATCTGAACATAGCTAAGCCGCTCCCGGGCTCCATCACTCTGGAGTATCATGAAGAGGACTGGTCCCAACCATTGATTATGAACATATTCCCTTCTGATGCAGGAAATGCCATGAACATGGTCACCTTTTCAAAGAGTGCCCTCTTAACCTGATCAACAAAGAAGACAATCCAAAAAGCGGCAAGGACAAGGAAGGATTCGTACAACCAACAACAAGAAGACGACAGGGAGGCAGAAGGCAACCGACCCAGGTAAGTAAAGACCCATATACTAGCAAAAGTTTTCCATTTTACAAGATCAATCAGAAACCCTGACAAACCCTGCAAACCAGAATGCTTCACTCCCGCAAAATGAACCCCAGGCCATAAGCCACGGTCCTGAGCGGCTCCCAAAGAACAACGAAGAAGACCTCACACCCCCGGGATTGAGGAGGGAGACGCCAGGCCCCCAGGAGGTCGAAGATGGAGACGAGGACATGGAGCTGGAAGAACAAGATCTAGCTGGAGTGGATCTGGATCACCTTAAGCATGCCTACAGACATCAGAAACTCTACACCATACCCAGAGATCATCTAAGGAAAGTGCACAAGGTATTTCTCAACTCCTCTGCAGGATCTTCAGCCTGGGCTAGCAAATCCCTAGGAATCCAGGGAAGTCAGACAAAAAATCCCACTAAAGGCCAAAAAGACGAGAAGAAAAGAGGCAGAAAATCCACAAACAAGCTCATACAGGAAATCAGGAACTTTATGGTAAACTCGGGGTAGATCCACCTGATCTCGGACAGCTTCCCTCCTCTCCCCACCCCCCCGTCATCATGAAGATCATATCCTGGAATATCATAGGCCTTAATGAATGTAGCAAACAAAAAATTCTACGAGAACTGATCATAGTGGAAACCCCAGACGTTGTATTGTTACAAGAAACAAAATGTACCTCAGAAGACATAGACTGACTACTTACTTATTGTTGGAGACAGGGAAGAGCGGTTTCAATAGATGCCACAGGTACGGCTGGAGGAGTTGCTATCCTCTGGAATACCAATGCTTTACTGATGGAAAACTTTTACACCACCAGATGGTCTATCACAGCAGAGTATAGGCTCATCAGCTCTAACAAGCCTGGACACCTAACCAATATATATGGCCTGGCCAGCCCAAGTGACAAACAAGCTTTCCTCAGTAGCTTGAGACACTTATCCAGCCTAACAGAGCATGATAGATGGATCCTTGGTGGGGATTTTAACATCATCTGTAGCCTGGAGGAAAAAAAAGGGGGATCAAGACGACTGGACCAAGACTCCTGCGACTTCAACAGTCTAATAGATGATCTTTGTCTAATTGACTTGGAGGGAAACAACGGCATTCACACTTGGATGAACAGAAGAACAGGGGTGCATCAAATAGCATGCAAACTAGATCGCTTCCTCATATCGAAACCTCTGATGATGGACGACACGACAATGGAATCTACGATCTTGAATCTCCCTGGATCAAATCACTGGCCCATACAATTATGGGTGGATGTTCCAGCCACTCCTGGGAAGAAACCTTTCCGATTTGAGTAGTTTTGGATAGATCATCTGGACTTCCAGGAAAACATCTAGGACTGGTGGAGGCAGGTAAAGATACCAAACGGATCCAAAATATATCGATTCCAGCAGAAGCTAAAGAATCTTAAGGAAACGCTTAAACTCTGGAATAAGGAAAATTTCGATAGCATCTTCGACTCACAAAAGTAGTTGTTCAAGAAAATGGAGGAAATACAGCTTCAGATCAGGGAGCACGGATTAACAAATGATATAAAAGCATAGGAACTCAGAGTAGCCCAACAAATCGAAGAGAGGAAGAGACAAGAAGAGATATTGTGGAAGCAGAAGTCACGTATCCAATGGCTCAAGGAAGGGGAATGTAACACCAAGTTCTTTTATCGAACTGTGGTCCAGATAAGGCACTCCAACAAGATCACGCACCTCATCTTGGATGAAGGAGAAACCCTTCAATATCATGAGGATTTGGAAACAAACCTGATCAACTACTTTCAAAATCTCCTAACAGAGCCCATCCCAAATAGACAGGCAGCAATCAACAAGATTACAAGGCATATACCCACACTTGTAACTCAAGATAAAAACGTTGCTCTGCTCTGACCCTTCACCATTGAAGAAGTAGATCAATCATTGCAAGACACCCCCAAGTGAAAGGCCCCAGGCCCTGATGGCTTTAGAAGAAACTTTTTTCACTATTGTTGGCCGATGATCAGGATAGAGGTCTGGGAAATTCTGGAGGACTCTGAGTCACAGGAAAAGTCCTTCAAGCTTTCAATGCCACTTTTCTCACCCTAGTTCCCAAAGAGGGGCAGGCACATCAGGCCAAGCAGTACTAACCTATTGCTCTCTGCAATGTGATTTACAAACACCTTACAAAGGTAATATCCAGGAGACTCAAGCTGATCTTACCAACAATCATTTCCCCGGAGCAATCGGGTTATGTTGAGGGTAGGAAAATCTTGGACAACATCATCTTGGCTCATCAAGTAATCCACTCCTTGCAGAAAACCAAAACCCCAAGTATGCTCCTCAAATTAGATCTCTCCAAAGCCTTTGGCAAGATTAGTTGGGAATACATGTGATCAATGCTCATAGCTTTTGGTTTCAACCAAAGCTGGGTAACTTGGATTTTAAATTTAACCTCCTCGGCCTTATTCTCTCTACTTATCAATGGTGTACCCTCGAAGCCATTCTCCCCTTCAAGAGGAATTAGACAGGGAGATCCCCTTTCCCCCTTCCTCTTCATCATCTTAGCCGAAGGACTCAGTCGCTCCATTCATGCTGCTATAGATCAAAACCTCCTAACAGGCTTACCCCTGCATGGAATTTCACCCCCTATCTCGCATAGCCAGTTTGTGGATGACACGCTCCTTATGGGTAGCCCTACTGTGCGAAAAGCTACCTCTCTTCAGGAGATCTTCCAAACCTTTTCTGAGGCCTCGGGACTGGACTGGAACAAGGAAAAATCCCAAATATTTTTCTTTAACACGCCTCCTCAGATCGAGCGACACATCTCAGATATACTCGGTTTCAACAGAAGCTCCCTTCCATCCAAATACCTTGGCATCCCTTTGATTGACAATGCGCACCGAAACTCCTCCTGGGAGCACCTTTTATCTTCCTTCTCCAAAAGACTCTCCTCCTAGACCTATAGGTCCTTGAACTTACCAAGTCACCTCATTCTGCTCAAAGCTATTCTACAAGCTCTCCCGATCTATGATTTCTCTGCGCTGGCTTCCCCAAAGTTCGTCCTCACCACCATCAAAAACTTACAAAGAAACTTTATCTGGAAGGGCCTCAATAAAGAGAAGAAGATAACACTAGTTAGATAGGAAAATCTCTGTCAACCCAAACAACAGGGAGGACTAGGAGTAAGAGACCCCTCTATAATGAACAAGGTTCTCAGCGTCAAAATTTGGTGGCACTGGCTGAAAAACCCCGATGATCTTTGGGCCAAACTGTGGAGGAAGAAATATACCCCCAATACGGTAGAGAAAAACTTGATCAGATGGAATGGAGACAACTTGGGCTCCCTAATTTGGACAGTGGCCAAGCAGAACAGATGATTGGTCACCCAGCATGCTTTTTGGGAGATAGGGAATGGGGAAACGACTCTGTTCTGGCAAGATTCCTAGTAGCAGTGGCCAGCCCTGAGTGATGAGGATTGGGCCCGTGACATATTCACCCAAGCTACATGGACAAGACTGACAAGAGTAGCGCATTACTGGCAGGACAATCCCATGGAGGACACCTGGTGGTGCTGGCATCTGGATAAGGAACGCATTAACCCCAGGGAGCACATCGATTTGGCACCTCTGCAAGAGGAGATGACTAAGCAGAGAATACCCATAATTGTAGGTGAGGATATTAT